>CAMITZ010000125.1:0-269537 GCA_946251845.1 Andrena fulva | reverse complement strand
AATGGCTTCAAAATCTATCTAATCCGACCTCACGTTTAGTACGATGGAAAATTAAACTCGCAGAGTATGATTATAAAATATTATATAAACCGGGCAAATATAACACTAATGCGGATGCCTTATCTAGAAATCCGATTGCATTACCACTAAACGCGAAACGGGCACATTCAGAAACGAACTCGCATGAAAATAAAAAACAAAAACAATTTCACCAATATAATACGCGACAAAGAGAAAACACCGCCTCAACTTCAGGAAACCCGGCTCCACATAAACAACCTAGAATTAGCTCTTCGGATTCTGATTCTTCATCGTACGACGAAAGCGACTCAAAAATCGTAAAGCGAAAAATTTTAAAACGGAAAAAACAAAAAACGAACACCTCCTCCTCTCACCCAGAGACTAAAAAACAGAATATCGAAACAGAAGTTGTTGAAACACATACACCCCCTCGCTACATACCGAGTCAAAACGCGCCTCACCAAATTTCCGTACCCATTGAAGTACACGCACCCCCTCAACCTACGGAACCGCTAATAATACATACACCCCTTCAACATACAAATGAAACAAAAATAACTAAAAAACCATACATCAAGAAACCGCAAGAGGACTTAATTGAGGAAATCAATGAAACGGTCATAGTACCAAAACATAATTATAAAGACCCTCCCAAAATTGATGCAAAGTCAAGCTCAAGCACTCACCATACACCTAAAAAGAAAAAACGCAAATTAAAATCCAGCACGGACACAGGCCCCATAACGCCAATCAGGATAAGGAAAGGGAAAATACTTACTCCTCCTCTACCATCATTATCTCCTCCTCCACTATTAACTCCTCTTCCAACATTATCTCCTCCACCATTAGTACCTCTTCCTTCACAACATACAACAGGCAGACCGAAGATAGTATCAAATATTCCTGTTAGAAAACAGAATATGGAAGTAGAGGACCACTTATGGATGGGCAAAGGATATATCGCAACATTCATAAATACACAAGGCAAACCAATAGGACCATCAGGAGAAAAATTATATAGAGAGAAAAATATAAAATCTCACAAACTGCCATACCCATTAGAGATTGGAGGATTAGTAAAGCTCAAGGAAGGAAGACATACAATAATTGGACTCATCACATCAGACCATCCATCAGAAGAAGACTTATACAACTCATTAAGAGCATTCCACACACAAATAGTACCTGAAAATGCCACAAAAATATATATATCAGCAGAAGCGAACAAAATTTCATTGAACAAATTACAGGAATTGATAAATTTAATATTCCTACAAGAAGACATCCAATTTATCTTCTGTAAAGGCACTCTTCTAACACCTTCGGTACAGGATAGACAGCAGATTATCCAGGAAAACCACCAATCACCTATAGGTGGACACAAAGGAATTACAAAAACATATCATCGCATAAGAAGTAAATATTACTGGAAGAATATGAAATATGAAATAACACAATTCATTAAAACTTGCTTGGACTGCCAAAAAACTAAACTTGTACGAGTAAAAAACAAGGAACCCATGATACTGACAGATACACCTGTCGATGCTTTCGACAAAATTTCTATGGACATAGTAGGACCACTACCTTTTACAAACATAGGAAACAGTTACATACTTACTATCCAAGACAATCTGACTAAATACTCTCTTGCTATACCATTGGCAAGCATTACCTCAGAGGACATAGCTAAGGCATTTACAGAGCATTTTATCTGTAAATTTGGAAGTCCTAAAGCAATCCTTACTGACCAGGGACCAAATTTTATGAGTACCCTTATAAAGAAATTTGCTAGAGCGTTTCACATTAAACAATATCGAACCTCTGCATTTCATCCTCAGTCCAATGGATCCTTAGAGAGAAGTCACCATGTCCTCGTCGAATACCTACGACATTATGTGTCAAAAGAAAAACAATGGGATCAATGGTTAGCACAAGCAATGTTTTCATATAATACAAGTACTCACGAAGGCACAAAATTTACGCCTCACGAACTTGTTTTTGGAAGGAAAGCAAGACTTCCTTCAAGTATTCCTCCAACGGATAATATTAAAACATATCCAGATTATGTCGACAAGTTGATAGACAAGTTATATCACATCCGACAAATGGCACGAAAAAACCTAGAGGAATCGAAAATTCGTCAAAAACATTACTATGATCGAAAAATTCAGCCTCAACTATATAAAACAGGAGATTGGGTATGGTTACTACAGCCAAGAAAAGAGAAACTAGGACCAGAATACAGCGGACCCTATCAAATCACCGAAGTCTTGGACAATAGCAACTTGAAGATAGCAATAAATTTAAAACAAATTAAAATCGTTCACATGAACCGCGTAAAAAAAGCCTATTTACCTTAAAAATAAAAATATGGCAACATCGCACAAAAGGCAGTATAAAAGGAAGAGCACATGAAAAATTTTCTCATTCTCGCCAAAACACTCGTACGGGCAATAACGAAAATTTATACAGCAATATGGACAAATTTACATGTTTAACACAACTGTTCGACGAAAAGGTATATTATTACCAAGGAAAGTGGATACTTTGTGCAAATTGCACACGCGGAAGAATAACTGCAGGAGAAACATATAGTCATCTCTTGACTTTAAAAACTAAAGACTACGCATACGAATATTGTTTCTTTTGCAGCAAAGTACTGTTCAAAAAGAAAAAAACAATTCATTGCACCTTGTGTACATTGATGTTAAGCCAAATAACATCAATATCAGTAAACAATATGGAACTAGGATATGTTTACCCTGTAGTCCGGAAAAAAATCATAAAAAATCTCTAAAAAACCCTAAATAACTATGTTGCAATCCTGCATACGAGCCTATATAAGGGGCAGGAAACAAAGGATTCTTCCATTGTGGCAAAAGACAACAATACACAGTGGCACGTTTTTCTTTTTTTTTTATAATGGAAAACTACGTGTGTCTGAAGAAAGTATTCGACCATAGTGTTTATTACTACCAAATCACTAAAGCATTGTGTATTTATTGCACACCGTTCTTCGACATCGAGGGCGAGGAACCGGCATACCCACATTTGTTATGCTGGGAAAACAGACGCAGTTATAGAATCTGTCATAAATGCCGCAGAATATTGTATATGGCAAGGCCCGCATCAGAGTGTGCTTTATGCACACTCCTAATTCTGCAACTACATCCAGTATATGTTGAAAGGATGAGACATGGAGGCACGTATCCCGTTATCCGAGAAATGATCTTGGAAGATCTTTAAATATTCTCTTTTATTCCTTATATTACACCACACTCTACAGATACACATACACATACACACACACAATGTACTAAATACTCACACGTTACCTTTTAAGCATCTTTTATAAATTTCTTTTTAAATAAACCTATTTTTCTACCCTATTTAAACAAAAACAAAAGGAAATTTTAATCTAACCTAAAAATCCTAAAAAAATAAATAGTAGTAAGAGAATATAATTGCGTAGGCAACAAAGTTGCAAGAAATCCGCTAGATGGCACCCAAAAGAATTTCCATTTGAACTTGCGTCTGCGCCATATTACATTCAGCATCAACATGCCGAAACGGTCAGGCAACAGACACTGTAAGGAATCGAAATTAAAACAAAAAATAGAAGAAATATTTAAAGAAATGATTCCGATACCTCAAATAATTTCTCCACTCCCAGGCTCTCCACGTCAAATGGTAAAAACCTCTATAAAATTATAAAATTTCCAAACTAACACAACCTCTCCTATTAAAGACGCCACCTCATACTCCGCCGGATATCCTCCCAACAACTCCGGAGTTTCCTACAACTCCGGACATCGACAGGGCGCCCCAATTCAAGATTCCGGATATACCAATAAAAAGGTGGCCAAAGCTAGTCCCCATCCAAATTCCACCTCCGGACTGGGAAATGTATAGGGCCTTGCCCAAGGAAGATCCGAGACGGCGGATATGGAGATTGTTAGGATTATTCGGAACAGGAGCAGCTAATCCATATAAGCCCAAATGATAATTTATAATAAACGTTCCTACGTATATATAAAACTCCAGTCCATTCCGTTCCCCACCTCCGATTTTAGTCTCTCGAGGACGAGAGATCCCCCAGGGGGGGAGGTGTAACGTCCCACGGGGACTCAAACCAATAAACTCTACGGTCGGTAAAGTAGGAACCGACTTGTACTACTATATAGCCGTCAAACATACTGCGCAATTTAAATTATTATTACTTTTATATATAATTAGCGATTCAATTGAATATTAGAAGAATAATTATTGTAAGAATGTTAGGAACAATTAATTGTAAGTACTAGTAAAAAAACAAGACAAAATACGATATAATAAACGAATAAAATTCAAAATAACAAACTGCGACTCACTGCGCGTGCGCCAATTGACCAAATCTCGAGTATAAAAGAGGCGCACGCAGCTAAGCGGTTCATTCGAATGCTCTGCCAACAGAAGTGTGCTCGCCCCGGAAACGGTAGCGGCCTTCTAGCAGCAGACTTAGCAAAGAGAATCGAGCTCGCCCCGGAAACGGCAGCGGCCGTTCCTAAAGCTAGTATTATAGAGTATTGAGCTCGCCCCGGAAACGGCAGCGGCCTTGCACTATAATACACGAATCAAAGTAAGAGTAAAACTCTGCCGAGAGAAGTGTGCTCGCCCCGGAAACGGCAGCGGCCTTCTTGCAGCAGACGTTACCAAGAGTACGAGCTCGCCCCGGAAACGGCAGCGGCCATACACTGTAACATAACTCAATATATAAATATTCATATTCATTAATTAACATTAACCACGAGTAAGAGTAAAACTCTGCCGAGAGAAGTGTGCTCGCCCCGGAAACGGCAGCGGCCTTCTTGCAGCAGACGTTGCCAAGAGTACTAGCTCGCCCCGGAGACGGCAGCGGCAGTACACTGCAACATACCTCTGTACATATATATATATATATACATATTCATATTTAACATAAAAAACCCATAAAAACCAAAAATAATATATATAATCATAGACGTAGGAAATATTAATTAGTTGTTATTGTTATTGGAATAAGTGTGTTTGAATAAAAACAGACATTGCGACGTTAAGCCGTGGATTTTACTCCTTAACCGTAGAAATAGAACCCCACCTTTCCTACACTCGAGGGGACGCCGCTCTCCGCTCGAGGATCTGTCGACGCTCAGTTGTCCCCGGACAGCCGAACGTTACAACGTGATCAACACGTGATCGTTACCGCGACGCAGATTTGGCCTACGTGCCATAGGAACACACCGCACATACCCTTCACCCATTACCAGTACAAGACAAGGCCACATAAAACCCCTAAACACCGACTCTATTAATAAGTAATTGCGACGCATCCTCAAAGATCAGTCAAGGTGCATACCGCGCACACTCTTCACCCCTAACAATCCCGACCATAGTATAAATACAAGGCCCAAAACGGCCAGTTCGCTTCTAGCTTCTGGCTCTTCTACGGAAACCATTCCCGCGAAGTGTCTCTTTACGCAATTTTGCTATCTATACTGTGTTAGCTTACTGTGTTCAGTGCTCTACAGCAAATACCGTAAGCCATTACTATTTCTTATTATTAGTCTTATATCATTTCCATACCATTTATTATTTCTTTGTTAATAACGCTTATTGCGGACTTGTATCGATATCGTGTACTTCAAACAGTATCGAAATTCTTATTAATTACTAAACGCTTATTGCATTTTTGTGTATTGTTCTTATTCACGCTTACTGCGTTCATATTTCATCGTTCATTATTGCTTACTGCATACATATATATATATACTTTGTACAACGAACCTTTATTGTATTCTATATTATTTCTCTAACGCTTATCGCATTTTTGTGTATTATTAACGTTCATTGCTAAACGTACTTCTTTCTCCGGTTTATATACCTGTTATTCATGTCCATACATATATTTCATACCTTATACTGTTTTATATAAATGTACTGTGTCAATGCTCAAAGTCCCACGCATTATTATAATTTAACGCTTCAGCAAAGCCAATAAACCGCTTTGTTTCAATCACGCCTCAAATTATTTGTATTTACCCATTGGTTACGAGAGATCTAAAAATCCAAACGAACAAGGTAACGAAACAGCTGATTCTAGTTCGCGAACGCGAGAGCGCTTGCCGTGTTTACTAACATACTTTTGCATGGCCTGTGTATAGCCGCACGTTTAGACGAGTTTCTCGGAATTATTACGTATAACTTCTTTCGCCTATGCAACGGTAAATCCAATTAGTGAAACCAAAACAAAGTGCTCTAACGGGTGTCACCTCAGGGACCATAACTATCTAAACCTTCCCTGGTCGTTCAGTGCTACGAATCTGGCATTCGCGCCTGAATCCTACGCACCATAGTGCCACGAATCACGTATTCGCGCCTAAAATTCCTACTCTCCGCAGTGCCACGAATCTGGCATTCGCGCCTGCATCCTACTCTCCGCAGTGCCACGAATCTGGCATTCGCGCCTGCATCCTTTCGAACATTCAGTGCCACGAATCACGTATTCGCGCCTGAATCCTACTCTCCGCAGCGCCACGAATCTGGCATTCGCGCCTGCATCCTACTCTCCGCAGTGCCACGAATCTGGCATTCGCGCCTGCATCCTACTCTCCGCAGTGCCACGAATCTGGCATTCGCGCCTGCATCCTTTCGAACATTCAGTGCCACGAATCACGTATTCGCGCCTGAATCCTACTCTCCGCAGCGCCACGAATCTGGCATTCGCGCCTGCATCCTACTCTCCGCAGTGCCACGAATCTGGCATTCGCGCCTGCATCCTACTCTCCGCAGCGCCACGAATCTTGCATTCGCGCCTGCATTCCCTACGAATAAAACCCCATATGTCATCCTCCCCAAAGACCTTCACCCGGGACGTGACATAATTTTGGTGACAGCGGTGGGATGCGTCCACCGTTGAAAGAAAATTCTCTAACGCGGTACCCACAAGGTCCCAACATATAAAAATGTGCATTAAAAACCCGCATCGTGGTATACTAAACTACCGGAGCCGCAGATTACAAAGCATTTCAGCATATTTGAATGCGCTGACCTGCGTCTCTGGAGGCATAGCGACAACCACGGACGGCAACGAGATTTGCGTAAATTGCTCTAGCCTGGTGCCCACGGATACGATAGAAGTATACTGGACCCATTACTACGGATTGAACATGGCACCCGTCGATTGCCCTAGGTGTAACAAACCGATAATTCAAGGCCACCCCGTAAGCAGCTGTGTTCTGTGCACCCAACAGTTCCTCCTCTCCAATACTAGTTATTATCGGGGTGATAACTTTTATATCGGTGGAGTGCACCAAAGATTCTAAAATTTCCTTAACCTATCAGTTATTTCGCAAAATAAACATGTCCGTGTACGGCGATACCGAGGACTCTCACATAATGAACCCAGACGCGGGCCCTTCCGCTAACGCTGTAAACGCCGCGATCGCCGAAAGAATGGAGCAGGTGCAGTTAGTACGGCAAGAGCAAGCCGAAATTGAAAGCTTGTGCGCGGAATTGGTCGCAAACCGGGAATCCAATACGCGTTCAGGCGTAGTCTCCGATTCGGACGGCCCCGCGTTTGAAGTTCTTGCCGAAAAGGTGCAAAAATTGGAAGGAATGATGGATAAACTTCTTGCACCTCCGCCATTGGCGAACAATTTTGCCAGTCCTGGCTCCTCACGTTTCGATAGGAAACCAAAAATAAATTATAACAATGTACCGGACCAGGATCCATTGCCCCAGATCAGATTAAAGGACGCGATAGAAACCGTCCCAAAATTTAACGGCCATAACATGTCCGTTTTGCAATTCGCGAGAGCTTGCAATAGGGCTAAGGCTCTGGTTCCCTCGCAAGCCGAACCCCAGCTAGCGAGGTTGTTGATGAACAAGCTGCAAGATCATGCATACTTGGCCGTTGAGGATAGGGTCTTTGAAACCGTAAATGATCTAATCAAACAACTTAAACGTACATTTTCTCCTGGTAAAACGTCTGACCACTATCGTGGGGAACTCGCAGACGTTATAAAAGGAACCAACGAGCACATGTTGGAGTACATTTCACGCGTTAAGGACCTCCGATTCGCCATCCTGGAAGAGTATAGGGTACATTACCGAGACTTCGCACGAACTCAGGACGTAGATCGCCTAACCTTGGACTCGTTCATTGATGGTCTTCCACCTCACATAAGGACAATGCTATTACAGCATAATTTTAAAACTCTCGAAGAAGCGTTCGATCTGTCTGTCCTCGTAGACAAGCAAATTGATAGGGACCGTCTCCGGTTCTCCGATCCCAAACTAATCTGCCAAATCTGCAACAAGACAGGTCACGGCGCACGGTTCTGTCGAAATAACCAACAATCAGCAATCAACCAAAATTCCGAGAGGTACCCTTCTAACCACGCCGCGGAATTTAGGTATCAAGCACCCGATCCCCTGCTCCCATACTGGAATAAAAACCGTCCTCCACCTCCGAAACCTACGGAGATACACAATTGCAGTTACTGCATGAAGCCCGGACACGCGACCTCGGAATGCCGAGAACGCAAATTCACTATCTACAAGGATCCTAGAACCTTGTGGGAAACGGAGTCGGAAACTACTCCTCCGAACACTGATGGATGCGAACCGTGGAATACACCCATTTACGATTCAGCCCAAAATACCAAAGATACAGTAAGAATCGGTACCGCACAACTAAACTCAGTTAATCGGGTGCCATCGATAATAACTCACACGCCGGATTTCGTGAAGATACCCGAATTGAAGATTGACACTCCAATCAGAATACCCACCGTTGAAGTAGAGAAATTCGACAGAATGATTCCAGAATCCAAACCGGTACATCCAGAAGAGACTACGACGCCGACAGGCATCACTCCCATCCACCCCATAATAAAAAACAAGTCCTTCTTAGCCCAGGACCCGTCGATTCACCACCTCGAGGCACCCGCGCCGGTGCACTCACTCTCACCCCCTACGCATTACGCCAAATTAACCCTTCCCCTAAACTCCCAAGAGTCTCTTGCGGCTACGCCGGAACTGGAAATAATACAAATTTCTGCGGAAGCTCCTTCAAGGGCGGAAAAGTTACTTCAACCAATCTCCAAAGAGCATCCGATTACTGGGAAAAGCGATAATTTCGTTGACGCTGCACCTCGCACGCCAAAACAAATTAAAGGATTCCTTGTTCCGAACCGATATCATAAACGGTTTATCACAAAATTCTCTAAAAAGGTTCGCCCATTGACCTCACTATCGAAGAGGAGCACACCATTTGACTGGGGACCGTCCCAACAAACACAATTTGACTACTTCACATCAATATTGCAGAAGGAACCCAGCCTGCAATTCTCGAATTTTGAGCGGGAATTCTACGTCACTACAGACGCCTTATCCCATAATTCCCCTGCAGTGGAGGCATGCCCAAAACGACCACGCGAAGTATCTGTCGACGACTCGGAGGACTGGCCCGAACGTAAACCAAGCGGATCCAAGAGGCTTCGATACCCCAGTTCACCGATCCATGTGGCAACGAGTGGAAGCAACTCCGTCGACCCTGCAAAACCCACATCCAGCGCTCATCTAGAAGGAGAACCCAAAGAAATTCAATTGCACCAAAAGTTGCGCCGGGAATTATCGCCAGCAGAAATTCGACCAAGTTCTTCCCCGGAAAACATACGTGAACGACTGCCTACCACGAGAACAGATCAAATTTACAAATTACCCATGCAGGTTCTGTTGACAAAATATCCTGTGTGCGTGCTTCTCAGCCTACTCACATCAATTAAAGGAGCTGACGAATTCGTTAAAAGATTTAACTGTCATTTCGGAGCTCCTAGAGCCACCCTCACCGACCAAGCGGCAAACTCTAAAAGCACTTTCGCGAAAACAGCAGTACGGGAATGTAAAACCCAACAATTCCGAACCACAGCCTTTCACCCACCAACGAATGGCTCTATAAAAAGATTGCATCTCGCTTTGACCAAATCTTCACAATTAATTATAGGTAGATACAGCGACTGGGACGAATGGAATTTAGCCGCGTTCTCAAATAACACCAGCGTCCAAAAGGGCACTGGCTGCACTTCGCGTGAATTAATAGTCGGAAAATTAGCTCGGGTACCCAGTCGGAAACCGGTAACCGAAAATTTCGAAAACGAAACATACATTGGTTATCTATCACCTCTGAGTAGGAGTCTATGGTGCAAAAGATATTACGATCGTCCTTACCATATACGCGAGAGTCCCGGTTGACCCCACGCCACCACAAACAAAAGATACCTTAATCAATTTTCCATCCTAGATAGTTTCTACTGCAACATTTAATGCTACATCACCACTTACGCGGCTATGCCGTCCTGAAGGAAGGAAAATAACATCCCTGCTCCCTAAAGTGATCTCTTCGAGTCGTCACCCGAGACGCCTCCGCAGACGGACATCTCCATCGATGACTCTCACCCTCCAACATCAATCAACAGAGAGCAACTCCAAGAGGCCACTGCCCCTTCGCCCCGCATAGCCACTCTCATAAGTACTCCAAAATAAATTCACCCCGAACCTCACGTTCATCCTGGACGATCCCTCGCTCCAATTCCTCGAGTATTCCTACCCCCCCTTCTAACTCCTAATCCTTCCTTCCTTTACCATCCTTGTAAATAGTCCCCTGTACATATACCTTTTATTTTTTTTTTCTCGCCAAATAGGCTTTATCTTTTATATTTTTCTTTTTCTCGCCAAAGAGGCTTTATCTTTTGTTTTCCTTTTTCTCGCCAAACAGGCTTTATATTTTGTTTTTCTTTTTCTCGCCAAACAGGCTTTATATTTTGTTTTTCTTTTTCTCGCCAAATAGGCTTTATATTTTATATTTTTTCTCTTTTCATTTAAAACCACCCGATCCTTATGTTAAGAAATATAAAAATTTCTTCATATAAGGGGGGAGGTGTGATGTCCCACTATTTTTCGCTCAAAATTTTTCATTCCAAGCCACCCGCCACTTATGTTAAGAAATAATAATTTCTTCATATAAGGGGGGAGGTGTGACGTCCCACTATTTTTCGCGCGGTATTTTAACACCACTTCCTCACAAATCAATCCACAACTCCATCAAAGGCCCTCATACTCAAGCCTTACCCCCTCTTTCAAACCCTACCGATCGTTTGGACGATATACCTTAGTGGTCCCTATCTCTAAGCGGTCAATCCAGATTCCTGACCGTTTGGACGATGTACCTTAGCGGTCCCCATCTCGAAGCGGTCAATCCATAATCGCTGATCGCCTTGACGATGTACCTTAGCGGTCCCCACCTCAGGATGGTCAGCGACGACCTCCAAATCCCCTCTTCGACTTACGTGGCATGACCACTTCCCTCCAAATCTACTTCAAACAAATCCCTCGTCTTTAAAACCCTCTCTTAAATCGAGACTAAGTCTCATGCCCTCTCTATGACCAAAGAAGTCAGTACCCCGTTTACCCCTATCCGATACGACCTCCTAAACTCCACCAAATGGATTGAGTATTCAGCTTCAAAGCCCCATGCAAAAACCCCAGAAATGTTACTGCGACACAACTTTACGAACGTGATCAACACGTGATCGTTACCGCGACGCAGATTTGGCCTACGTGCCATAGGAACACACCGCACATACCCTTCACCCATTACCAGTACAAGACAAGGCCACATAAAACCCCTAAACACCGACTCTATTAATAAGTAATTGCGACGCATCCTCAAAGATCAGTCAAGGTGCATACCGCGCACACTCTTCACCCCTAACAATCCCGACCATAGTATAAATACAAGGCCCAAAACGGCCAGTTCGCTTCTAGCTTCTGGCTCTTCTACGGAAACCATTCCCGCGAAGTGTCTCTTTACGCAATTTTGCTATCTATACTGTGTTAGCTTACTGTGTTCAGTGCTCTACAGCAAATACCGTAAGCCATTACTATTTCTTATTATTAGTCTTATATCATTTCCATACCATTTATTATTTCTTTGTTAATAACGCTTATTGCGGACTTGTATCGATATCGTGTACTTCAAACAGTATCGAAATTCTTATTAATTACTAAACGCTTATTGCATTTTTGTGTATTGTTCTTATTCACGCTTACTGCGTTCATATTTCATCGTTCATTATTGCTTACTGCATACATATATATATATACTTTGTACAACGAACCTTTATTGTATTCTATATTATTTCTCTAACGCTTATCGCATTTTTGTGTATTATTAACGTTCATTGCTAAACGTACTTCTTTCTCCGGTTTATATACCTGTTATTCATGTCCATACATATATTTCATACCTTATACTGTTTTATATAAATGTACTGTGTCAATGCTCAAAGTCCCACGCATTATTATAATTTAACGCTTCAGCAAAGCCAATAAACCGCTTTGTTTCAATCACGCCTCAAATTATTTGTATTTACCCATTGGTTACGAGAGATCTAAAAATCCAAACGAACAAGGTAACGAAACAGCTGATTCTAGTTCGCGAACGCGAGAGCGCTTGCCGTGTTTACTAACATACTTTTGCATGGCCTGTGTATAGCCGCACGTTTAGACGAGTTTCTCGGAATTATTACGTATAACTTCTTTCGCCTATGCAACGGTAAATCCAATTAGTGAAACCAAAACAAAGTGCTCTAACGGGTGTCACCTCAGGGACCATAACTATCTAAACCTTCCCTGGTCGTTCAGTGCTACGAATCTGGCATTCGCGCCTGAATCCTACGCACCATAGTGCCACGAATCACGTATTCGCGCCTAAAATTCCTACTCTCCGCAGTGCCACGAATCTGGCATTCGCGCCTGCATCCTACTCTCCGCAGTGCCACGAATCTGGCATTCGCGCCTGCATCCTTTCGAACATTCAGTGCCACGAATCACGTATTCGCGCCTGAATCCTACTCTCCGCAGCGCCACGAATCTGGCATTCGCGCCTGCATCCTACTCTCCGCAGTGCCACGAATCTGGCATTCGCGCCTGCATCCTACTCTCCGCAGTGCCACGAATCTGGCATTCGCGCCTGCATCCTTTCGAACATTCAGTGCCACGAATCACGTATTCGCGCCTGAATCCTACTCTCCGCAGCGCCACGAATCTGGCATTCGCGCCTGCATCCTACTCTCCGCAGTGCCACGAATCTGGCATTCGCGCCTGCATCCTACTCTCCGCAGCGCCACGAATCTTGCATTCGCGCCTGCATTCCCTACGAATAAAACCCCATATGTCATCCTCCCCAAAGACCTTCACCCGGGACGTGACAGCAGCAGACCGAAGAAGAACCAGAAGATGAAACCGCCAGGTTTGGATGAAAAAATACCGCGGTAATTTCAACGATCAGCCCCTTCTTCGAGAGCTGAGACAAAATTATCCAGAGGATTACCGTAATTATTTGAGGATGGATTCGAAAACATTTGAGGATTTAATCGGTTTAGTCCAAAATAGAATTAAGAAAATGGACACAATTATGAGAGAAAGCATCAGCGCAGAGCAACGTCTTACCGCCACATTACGATTTTTGGCTAGTGGGCGTAGCTACGAAGATTTACAATTTTCAACGGGAATATCAGCTCCTTCGTTGTCAAAAATAATTCCCGAAACGTGCAAAGCACTGTATCATGCCCTACGGACAGAGTTCTTAAAGGTAAGGGTTACAAATTAATAATACGTGTAGACTAACAATAATACTTTATTAATGAATTTATATTTTATAGATACGAGCGCGAATTCGTATGAAAATATGTGTATTTTACTTATTTACACAATTTTCAGACCCTCCGTTTGAATAGTTGCTGTGCGGCGTGCAAGATAGCGGCTGTTCGGTTTATCTGAAAGAAAACACCAAAAAGAGTTTTCTGCAATAGGCAATTGCGCAAGTAATGAAAGTCGATTGGGAGGATGAAAACTGCAAAAGTCAGAAAATAAGGGCAATTTTTCCCGCACATCGAGGTTCATTATTACTTGCGCAATTGCCTAAGGCGCAAAACTGTTTTTGGTGTTTTGTTTCAGATTAACAGAACAGCCGCTATCTTGCACGCCGCACAGCAACTATTCAAACGGAGGTTCTGAAAATTGTGTAAATAAGTAAAATACACATATTTTCATACGAATTCGCGCTCGTATCTATAAAATATAAAACTAAATAACTCCTACTACTAATTACATATTTTTTTCTTATCGATTATTTTGTACGCCATACAGCTGGCATTCGTTGTCGCATACGTCTGTCTGCGGTTTTAATTGTTTAAGGAGTCCTTTCCTTAAAATGGCTCCGATTATGCTGTCTGCATAAATCGCTTGTTCAGGATCCATTCCGGCTAATTGTTTTGCGACTTTTATTCCGGACGCTTCATATTCCGTTATGTCGATCCTGCTGGTGGTGGGCTTGTTTAAGGCGGCAGCGCAAGTTTTGAGAACGTCTATCACGCCGTCGTCATTTTTTTTCCTTTTGCTGGAACGATTCGTTTCGCCAGCGGGTCTTTTGTTCGTGCTTCCACACGGCTGCACTTCTTCGTCCTTCAAACAAAAAAAATATAATTTAATAAAATAAGAAATAGCAAAAAAACATTTTAAAAAAGTATCCGCTGTCAACACCATCTCTGTCCGCGCTACCTATTTAATTTTTTATTTTTGTATTGTATTTTGTTTTGTCATAGTTCCCGAATACCAAGGACGAGTGGAGAAAAATAGCGGAAGGATTTAATAAGAAATGGGATTTCGTCAACTGCGGAGGAGCTATGGATGGAAAACACATCCGAATTGTTCAACCATCGGGCTCCGGGGCTTTTTATTATAATTATAAGAATTACTATAGCATTGTGCTAATGGCGTTAGTCGATTCGAATTGCGAGTTTATTTTTGTCGACGTCGGCAAAAATGGAAGGTTATCGGATGGTGGTGTTCTCGAACACACGGAATTTATGAGGCGTTTAGATAACGGGCAGTTGCATTTGCCGGAAAATGATGAAACTGTAAAAAATTTAAATTTCGCCTTTGTAGGCGATGAAGCTTTTGCTTTAAAGAACAATTTCTTAAAGCCGTACGCGCAAAGGGAATTGGACCACGATAAAAGAATATATAATTATAGATTATCGCGAGCGAGGAACGTAGTGGAAAATACATTCGGGATATTATCCGCGCGATTTCGAGTTTTCCATACGGCAATCAATATGAAGGTGGAAAATATATCGTATGTTGTATTAGCTACTTGCGTTCTCCATAATTTCTTACGGAGACGGAGTGCAGCATATTTAACGCACAACGGGAGTATGCAGGAGGGGAATTTTCAAAACAATATAGTAGACATGGATAATTTGCAACCCCTTAATCAACATGGGAATATAAATAACTCTGCAAAACAAAATCGGGACCGTTATAAAGAGTATTTTGTAGGAGAAGGAAGTGTTCCGTGGCAGGAAGATATGTTGAATGTGTATAGAGCGTAAGTGTTTGATGTATGAAGGGGTTAGGCCACCTTGGATGAAGCAAAATTGCAGTCATTTTCGGCATTTCTTTTTATGAAGATAATGAAATAAACAGAAAATTTAATATGAAGCCTGTAATTATACAACTCTCGCCCGAAATAATACGATTTTTATTTGCTACAAAATGGCGTCGTCATAGCGAATGATATGCAAGATCTTGAGGAGCGACGCCTTCCACGGTGTTCGATCTGACGGCTATACCGTTCGACATAGAACAAAAAACCAAAAAGATTTATTTTCTGCATGCCTGAAACTAGAGAAGTACGTAGGGAAATTCAGAAACGGTGAACATGGGGAGAAAAAGTGAATTTTTTTTTATAAAAGAGTCAATTACAAAGAATACGTTTAAGATATCGCAAAACCGCGACGTACTTTTCTAGTTTTAGGCATGTAAAAACAAAAAATTTTTAGTTTTTTTTTTGTTCTAAATCGAACGGTATAGCCGTGAGAATGAACATCGTGGAAAACGTCGCTCCTCAAGATCTTGCATATCATGGCTCTGCCGTCGCCATTTTGTAGACAAAAAATCTGATTATTTCCGGCGAGAGTTGTACAATAACAGGCTTCATATTGAATTTTCTATTTAATCCATTATCTTCCTAAAAAAATGCCGAAAATGAGTGCAATCTTACTCCGTCCAAAGTGGCCTAACCCCTTAACGGGTTAAAAATATGAATGTTACCTATCATATATTATTTGTTTTATTTATATGTATCATATATTATGACTTGTTAAAATTAAAATAACACATAGTGAGCTGGCCGCCAACAAATCACCGGAGGGCCCCGGCCTGTGCATCCCTGGTGTACAGAGTATTAAAAAAGTAATGGTCACTGGTTTGGGGCGTGAATGTGCATCTCTGGACCAGTGAAGATTTGTTTAAAAGAAATTGCTACAAAATTGTTTATAACATTGAACATAATGTTTCAACGATTCGATTGCACAGACTTGCACGCATAGACATGGACCTACCACTACTCTGCCGCTTTGCCAGTATCTACCGAAATGGTGGGGTCTGACACAGTGCGTACCCCTAAACGTAAACAAACACGATCCGACGCTTAAAGGGACAGAAGGTAGTGCAAGGTGCATTGACCTAGTTTGGGCCACTGTGCCAGACCCCACCATTCGGGTACATACTACCAAAGCGGCAGAGTAGTGGGTAGGCCCATGCCCATACGTGTAACTCTATGCAATCGAATCGTTGAAACATCATTTTCAATGTTATAAACAATTTTGTAGCAATTTATTTTTAACAAATCTCCACTGGACCAGAGGTGTACATTCACGCCCCAAACCAGTGACCATTACTTTTTGATGCATTATAACGCGCATGCGTTAATATTATTGTTTGAATACGATTTAATTGAATTATTTTCTAATCGTTTTCCAAAAATTCATGAAGTAATTCAATTGTAATTCTGTACATCTCTGTGCAATTGTAATACCTACATACTTAGTTACCATAATAAACTATAATTTCATAAAAAGACAACCATGTGTTTCCTTTTTTTCGCCTGTGTCCATTGTAAAATTATATTCCGTTTCTTGTTTACCTTCAGTACTACATTGAAATAATATTTCCACGTATAAGTTGGAGCCACGAAGGCTCCCTAAGAATAAAAGTTTGCAGTGACAGCATTTTAAAGAAATGTTCGATTTCTGTTAGACATTTAGCTTGTTTCGTTGCGTAGAATTAATTTTTTACAAGATAGAAACTAGTCCCTGGTTCCAGCCATAGCGACAACCATAATAAAGAAAATAAATCTTAATTTTGTCATTTTAAATGACTATGGTGCAATTTTTAAACATATTTTAGAAAGGACATGGTTCACCGAAATGTTAATTGAAATTAAAAAAAGCAAACGATGCGTCTTAAAGAGGAAAGACTGATCTCTCTATTGCTTTATTGCTGAATGTCCTACAATGATTTCCTAGCTTTGTAGTTGCAATTAAAGCGAAAGCGACGTTTTTTGTTTCAAACTTGAATAACTGAGGCAAAAAAAAAACGTACCTACAACCACCAATGAATACTGATTTTACACAGAAAAGTCGTCGCTTATTTTTTTTTTTAGGAGTGTAGTAATAAAATAAATGAATAATAGGTCACAAATAAACTTACTTCATTGTGAGGCTGCGTCTCAGTGTCGTCCATGTCATTTACAATAACTGCGGCTTCAACTGCGGCTTCAACCTCCGGTTGAATTTCTTCGTCTTCTCCCATCGCTTCCGCCTCGTTCAGGAGAGATGACTCGTCTCCGATGTTGCAGATGCTGGCGCTTGGAGTGTCTTGGTCTTTAGTGAACAATAATAAATTGTAGTACCACAGTTTGGGCACGTAAACATCGTCGGCCCCGTTGCCAGACCGTCTGGATGACACGACTTTATTATATTCCTTCCGGAATGACCCGCGGAGACGTTGAATTTTTTTAGTCACAAAATCCTTGTCTGCCTCGGGAAATATTGTCTTGCAATATTCGATTAATCTATCGTAACACTTTTTGCGTAAATTCCGATTTTGGCACTCCGTCGTTTTTACTTTCCACAAAGCGGGCATTGTTCTATACAGAGCAAGGAGCTCTGTCACCGCTTTTGTGGTCCACTTTGTGTCGTCTGCAGACATGACGCAGAAAATTAGGTAAAGTAACCGAATTACGTAGACGAGGTGTTGACAGTTTGACTTTTTGGTCGATTCTGCCCCTGCTCCGCGTTTTCACTTAAAACATAAGCACTGATTCCTCCCTCCATAGGTGAAGTTCCGAGTGGAGGTGGTTATGGCAAAATATAATTGGTATGGGTGTGAGAAAAGGGGCTGATTTGAGCCCAGGCGGAAAGGCAAAACGGTTTCGTCCTTTTTCCCGAACGGCGGTCGGGTAATAAAAATCAAGGGTTGTAAATATGTCTTTAGTTTACGTTTGGCGGCCAGATGTGCAAGTTCCGCGAGGTATTCCCTTATTTGACCATTGTCCTGGGATTCTGAATGTTTAGTCCAACAATAAAGACGTCGTATGTATGTCGTGAGTATGGCAATTAGAATTGCCAAGTGTTCGCCAGGCGCAAGATATAAACTTCAATATACCGAGTCTTAAGAGTCATGATTAAAAAAGATGAATATGTAGGCGTAGGGGCGGGGTAATTAGAATATCTTGTTTTCAGACATTGATAAATTAAATTCAGTTTTATTATAAGTATATACAAATACACCTAGTTTCACTGAATACCTTGCAATCAATCCGCCGCGTTCATCAGCAAGCCGCTGCTAGAATATTTTCATAAACATCTGATGTAAAGCAAACTCTTAATCTTTACAATCTCACCCACGCGTTTATGTAGTAAAAAATTACACGCGATTACTCGCGGCGAGGCACAATACATACCCTTCGCGGGGGGAGTCTGCAACAGGGAGTTGGCGCGGGGTCCCGCCTGCGCCGTCCTCCCTTCAAAATCACAGACGGATCCCTTATCGCTCGAGTATATACACGCGCCAGAATATAAAAACAGAAGGACGCGCGACGATTAGATGCAAGAAAAGGTTCGCCATAGGGAGGAGATATTACTATGAAATGGTGGAAACTTCGCGTCTGCATCCTTGCAGATACGATTGGTCATAAAATAATCTCCCTCCTACGGCTTACCTTCTCTCGCAGCGCATACGTGGAGCTAGTTTTTGTTTTCATACTCCAACGCGTGTTTATACTCGAGCGATAAGGGATCTCTTTTTAATCTGGAGGCAGGACGGCGCAGGTGGAACCACGCGCGGTCACCTGACTACCTCTTTTCTTCCTGTGTCTTGTCTCCGCGAGGCGTATTCATTATTGATGGGCGTGATACCAGTCTTTTCTCATGAGTTTTAAGCAATTCGATACCAAAGGTACTCGCTAGCTTCGTTAAAAATAGTCCGATTTACATGAAATTTGGTATAATTTTCATTTAAAAAACGTAAAGAATCCATCGGTATCACTTCCATAATGATACGATAGAGAATACCGAATACAGTTTTTCTTTTCTTCGTATTGTCATCAAAACTACGTATGTGTGTCAAATTTCAAGTCGACCGGACATGTGGAAGTGGGTCAAAATTAGCTTACAAGATTTCATCCTCACGAACTAACAAACTCAAAAGTGAAGCTAAATAAAAGCTTGTAATAATAATAGTAATAAAAAATTCATTCATTCGTTTACAACTAGGCAATTGCTTGTTTCCGAAGGTTTCGTCAGGAAGCATTTGTCTGCCAGATGTCGAAAAGGGGCAATCGACAACGTGCCCTTTTCCAGGATTAAGACTTTCTTCGCTCTGAGTTGATGAGTATATTGCTCCATCGGCGGGTTCCACCGCTGACCCGCGGGACAATACGATTATAAACCGCGACCGTGTCGAGACTCCGAGCGATCCATCTGGTTAGTTTTGGTAGGCAGATGTCTAATTTCCACCCTCTACGTTGCGAAGAGGGGGGTGGGGGTGGGGGGTATGTTCCTCCTACACCGTCGAACTCACAGAGAGGAGGTCCCTCCTCTCCAAGGAAAATTTGGCCAATCAACAAGGTTCTTTGCTCGTTCTGGTCGTCGTTCGGACCACGGAATGCCTACTCCTTTTATAATTGGTATTGTTTGTCTCAGAGTAGCCCGATTTGCACGATATTTGTGATAATTTTAATTGGGAGAACGCCAGGAATCCATTAGTGTTACTTTCATATCGATACGATAAAGAATAAAGTAATTTCTTAATACGCTGTAATGAATATTTCACCCTCCGCTATGGGTCGGCGGCCTCGATTCGCTGCGGTCGGCTAAGGATTCATACCTGTCTCAGAAAAACTGTATTCTTTATTCTTTATCGTATCATTATGGAAGTGATACCGATGGATTCCTTATGTTTTTCCGATGAAAATTATACGAAATTTCATGTAAATCCGACTATTTTTAACGAAGTTATGGAAATCAATTTATTATGAAGAATTCTTAATTATAATCCGATTTGTGTCGTTTTTGGACCATTTTCATCGGGAAAACATAAGGAAACGATCCACGTCACTTTCGCCAAGATCCGGTGCGAAATGTAGAATTTTCGATTCGCCACGTCTTAGGGGGCAACATTGTACGACCCCCCCTGGTCTCGAGGGTCGAAGTACTTGAAACCCATCGAGGCACGGCTTATCGACGGCGTTGCCTCTGGAGTCTTGGCTGCCAGGCTCGTCGCGCGCCTCAGGATTTCTGCACTGTCGGAAATCCTGAGGCGCGCGACGAGCCTGGTTTCAAGTGCCGTTTTTTCCTTTTCTAACTACCTTTTCTGTCTCTTATCTAAACTCTTCTGGAGTCGAGGTTGGAGCGCGGGCAGGAGCGTCGTGCTTTCTGGCGCGCGGGCAGGACTGTGGTGCTTTCTTGCGCGCCACGCAAGAGCGTAGGTGAAAAATTTTACCTGCATCCCGAGCAATCACAAGACTACCCCTTCTTCAAAACATCTTGCATATTACATCTCTTCGTCATTTATCTTAGATATAACATCACTTGCATACCGATATGTATTATTTATTGTCTATTAATACTAGTTTTTATATTAAAACAAGCAGTGACATGGTAATTATTGCCGTTGATAGTAATAATTATGATCGTCACAACAGGGAATGCGTTAACTTCATTTGCCATCGCATTGTCGGGGAAACATTTGGACATTTTTTAAAATACCCTTGTAAAATTTTACAGTCGTTATAACTGAGACATAAACCATTTCCAAAATTTATAGCACCTTCGGGTCAACGAAATGTAGCTTCCTAAAATCAGATGTTTCAGTGTACCCTACAGTAACAGCATTTATAGTATCCTCTATAAGCCAGGCATATCAAGGAATTTCTATACTTTTCGCGAACGTATATCGCGATCGTGTCTTGCCGATCGTTCTCGCAGATCGATGATATACATCGAACAGGTAGTACACTATACTCCACTGCGGTGGATCGTGTTAAAAGCATGTGGAGTCGACGTAGAAATGGGAGCCCGAACTCGATGTCTCTAAGTAGTACCCAGTATAATATTCTGGCGTGCACGAAGGAGCGTCGCTCCAGCGTTCACGCACTTTGGCGTGCCGCGCGGCGCGCGACGCGCCGGGAACGCGCGCCGGATCGCGCGCCCGGAGCGAGCGTGTAAAGGGCCCTATTGTCGTCGGACATGACGGTGGCGGGCCAACTTTGGCCCGGGGTCGTGGGGACGACCCTATAGTCGTCGGACCATTCGGCGGCGCGCCAACCTAGTCCCGGGGTCGTGGGGACTACCCTATAGTCGTCGGACATGATGGTGGCGGGCCAATCTAGTCCCAGGGTCGTGGGGACGGCCCTATTGTCGTCAGACATGTTGGCGGCGGGCCAACCTAGTCCCGGGGTCGTGGGGACTACCCTATAGTCGTCGGACATGATGGTGGCGGGCCAATCTAGTCCCGGGGCCGTGGGGACGACCGAATAGTCGTCGGACATGTCGTCGGCTGGCCAACCTAGTCCCGGGGTCGTGGGGACGACCCCATAGTCGTCGGATATGATGGTGGCGGGCCAATCTAGTCCCGGGGTCGTGGGGACGACCCTATTGTCGTCGGACATGACGGTGGCGGGCCAACTTTGGCCCGTGGTCGTGGGGACGACCCTATTGTCGTCGGACATGACGGTGGCGGGCCAACCTGGTCCCGGGGTCGTGGGGACGACCCTATAGTCGTCGGACCAGTCGGCGGCGCGTCAACCTAGTCCCCGGGTCGAGGGGACGACCCTATAGTCGTCGGACATGTCGGCGGCTGGCCAACCTAGTCCCGGGGTCGTGGGGACGACCCTATAGTCGTCGGACAAGTCGGCGGCTGGCCAACCTGGTCCCGGGTTTGTGGGGGCAACCCTATAGTCGTCGGACAAGTCGGCGGCTGGCCAACCTGGTCCCGGGGTCGTGGGGGCGACCCTATAGTCGTCGGACAAATCGGCGGCGGGCCAATCTAGTCCCGGGGTCGTGGGGACGACCCTATAGTCGTCGGACAAGTCGGCGGCTGGCCAACCTGGTCCCGGGTTCGTGGGGGCAACCCTATAGTCGTCAGACAAGTCGGCGGCTGGCCAACCTGGTCCCGGGTTCGTGGGGGCAACCCTATAGTCGTCGGACAAGTCGGCGGCTGGCCAACCTGGTCCCGGGGTCGTGGGGGCGACCCTATAGTCGTCGGACAAATCGGCGGCAGGCCAATCTAGTCCCGGGGTCGTGGGGGCAACCCTATAGTCGTCGGACAAGTCGGCGGCGCGCCATCCTTGTCCCGGCGTAGTGGGGACGACCCTATAGTCGTCGGACATGACGGTGGCGGGCCAATCTATCCCCGGGGTCGTGGGGACGACCCTATAGTCGTCGGACATGTCGGCGGCTGGCCAACCTAGTCCCGGGGTAGTGGGGACGACCCTATAGTCGTCGGACATGACGGTGGCGGGCCAACTTTGGCCCGTGGTCGTGGGGACGACCCTATTGTCGTCGGACATGACGGTGGCGGGCCAACCTGGTCCCGGGGCCGTGGAGACGACCGAATAGTCGTCGGACATGTCGTCGGCTGGCCAACCTAGTCCCGGGGTCGTGGGGACGACCACATAGTCGTCGGATATGATGGTGGCGGGCCAATCTAGTCCCGGGGCCGTGGGGACGACCCTATTGTCGTCGGACATGTTGGCGTCGGGCCAACCTAGTCCCGGGGTCGTGGAGACGACCCTATTGTCGTCGGACATGTCGGCGGCTGGCCAACCTGGTCCCGGGGTCGTGGGGACGACCCTATAGTCGTCGGCCATGTCGGCGGCGGGCCAACGTGGGCCCCGGGTCGTAGGGACGACCCTATAGTCGTCGGAAATGTTGGCGGCTGGCCAACCTAGTCCCGGGGTCGTGGGGACGACCCTATAGTCGTCGGACATGTCGGCGGCTGGGCAACTTTGGCCCGTGGTCGTGGGGACGACCCTATAGTCGTCGGACATGTCGGCGGCTGGCCAACCTAGTCCCGGGGTCGTGGGGACGACCCTATAGTCGTTGGAAAAGTCGGCGGCGGGCCAACCTAGTCCCGGCGTCGTGGGGACTGCGCTATAGTCGTCGGACATGTCGGCGGTTGGCCAACCTAGTCCCGGGGTCGTGGGGACGACCCTATAGTCGTCGGACAAGTCGGCGGCTGGCCAAACTGGTCCCGGGGTCGTGGGGGCAACCCTATAGTCGTCGGACAAGTCGGCGGCGCGCCATCCTTGTCCCGGCGTAGTGGGGACGACCCTATAGTCGTCGGACATGACGGTGGCGGGCCAATCTATCCCCGGGGTCGTGGGGACGACCCTATAGTCGTCGGACATGTCGGCGGCTGGCCAACCTAGTCCCGGGGTAGTGGGGACGACCCTATAGTCGTCGGACATGACGGTGGCGGGCCAACTTTGGCCCGTGGTCGTGGGGACGACCCTATTGTCGTCGGACATGACGGTGGCGGGCCAACCTGGTCCCGGGGCCGTGGAGACGACCGAATAGTCGTCGGACATGTCGTCGGCTGGCCAACCTAGTCCCGGGGTCGTGGGGACGACCCCATAGTCGTCGGATATGATGGTGGCGGGCCAATCTAGTCCCGGGGCCGTGGGGACGACCCTATTGTCGTCGGACATGTTGGCGTCGGGCCAACCTAGTCCCGGGGTCGTGGAGACGACCCTATTGTCGTCGGACATGTCGGCGGCTGGCCAACCTGGTCCCGGGGTCGTGGGGACGACCCTATAGTCGTCGGCCATGTCGGCGGCGGGCCAACGTGGGCCCCGGGTCGTAGGGACGACCCTATAGTCGTCGGAAATGTTGGCGGCTGGCCAACCTAGTCCCGGGGTCGTGGGGACCACCCTATAGTCGTCGTATATGATGGTGGCGGGCCAATCTAGTCCCGGGGTCGTGGAGACGACCCTATTGTCGTCGGATATGATGGTGGCGGGCCAATCTAGTCCCAGGGTCGTGGGGACGACCCTATTGTCGTCAGACATGTTGGCGGCGGGCCAACCTAGTCCCGGGGTCGTGGGGACTACCCTATAGTCGCCGGACATGATGGTGGCGGGCCAATCTAGTCCCGGGGCCGTGGGGACGACCGAATAGTCGTCGGACATGTCGTCGGCTGGCCAACCTAGTCCCGGGGTCGTGGGGACGACCCCTAGTCGTCGGATATGATGGTGGCGGGCCAATCTAGTCCCGGGGTCGTGGGGACGACCCTATTGTCGTCGGACATGACGGTGGCGGGCCAACCTAGTCCCGGGGTCGTGGGGACTACCCTATAGTCGCCGGACATGATGGCGGCGGGCCAATCTAGTCCCGGGGTCGTGGGGACGACCCTATTGTCGTCGGACATGACGGTGGCGGGCCAACTTTGGCCCGTGGTCGTGGGGACGACCCTATTGTCGTCGGACATGACGGTGGCGGGCCAACCTGGTCCCGGGGTCGTGGGGACGACCCTATTGTCGTCGGACATGTCGGCGGCTGGCCAACGTGGTCCCGGGGTCGTGGGGACGACCCTATAGTCGTCGTATATGATGGTGGCGGGCCAATCTAGTCCCGGGATCGTGGAGACGACCCTATTGTCTTCGGACGTGTTGGCGGCGGGCCAACCTAGTCCCGGGGTCGTGGAGACGACCCTATTGTCGTCGGACATGTCGGCGGCTGGCCAACCTGGTCCCGGGGTCGTGGGGACGACCCTATAGTCGTCGGCCATGTCGGCGGCGGGCCAACGTGGGCCCCGGGTCGTAGGGACGACCCTATAGTCGTCGGAAATGTTGGCGGCTGGCCAACCTAGTCCCGGGGTCGTGGGGACCACCCTATAGTCGTCGTATATGATGGTGGCGGGCCAATCTAGTCCCGGGGTCGTGGAGACGACCCTATTGTCGTCGGATATGATGGTGGCGGGCCAATCTAGTCCCAGGGTCGTGGGGACGACCCTATTGTCGTCAGACATGTTGGCGGCGGGCCAACCTAGTCCCGGGGTCGTGGGGACTACCCTATAGTCGTCGGACATGATGGTGGCGGGCCAATCTAGTCCCGGGGCCGTGGGGACGACCGAATAGTCGTCGGACATGTCGTCGGCTGGCCAACCTAGTCCCGGGGTCGTGGGGACGACCCCATAGTCGTCGGATATGATGGTGGCGGGCCAATCTAGTCCCGGGGTCGTGGGGACGACCCTATTGTCGTCGGACATGACGGTGGCGGGCCAACTTTGGCCCGTGGTCGTGGGGACGACCCTATTGTCGTCGGACATGACGGTGGCGGGCCAACCTGGTCCCGGGGTCGTGGGGACGACCCTATAGTCGTCGGACCAGTCGGCGGCGCGCCAACCTAGTCCCCGGGTCGAGGGGACGACCCTATAGTCGTCGGACATGTCGGCGGCTGGCCAACCTAGTCCCGGGGTCGTGGGGACGACCCTATAGTCGTTGGAAAAGTCGGCGGCGGGCCAACCTAGTCCCGGCGTCGTGGGGACTACGCTATAGTCGTCGGACATGTCGGCGGTTGGCCAACCTAGTCCCGGGGTCGTGGGGACGACCCTATAGTCGTCGGACAAGTCGGCGGCTGGCCAAACTGGTCCCGGGGTCGTGGGGGCAACCCTATAGTCGTCGGACAAGTCGGCGGCGCGCCATCCTTGTCCCGCGGTCGTGGGGACGACCCTATAGTCGTCGGACATGATGGTGGCGGGCCAATCTAGTCCCGGGGCCGTGGGGACGACCGTATAGTCGTCGGATATGTTGGTGGCGGGCCAATCTAGGCCCGGGATCGTGGGGACGACCCTATAGTCGTCGGACAAGTCGGCGGCGGGTCATTCTAGTCCCGGGGTCGTGGGGACGACCCTATAGTCGTCGAACAATTCGGCGGCGGGCCAACCTAGTCCCGGGGTGGTAGGCACGACCCTATAGTCGTCGGACAAGTCGGCGTCGGGCCAACCTAGTCCCAGGGCCGTGGGGACGACCCTATTGTCGTCGGACATGTTGGCGGCGGTCCAACCTAGTCCCGGGGTCGTGGAGACGACCCTATTGTCGTCGGACATGTTGGCGGCGGGCCAACCTAGTCCCCGGGTCGAGGGGACGACCCTATAGTCGTCGGACATGTCGGCGGCTGGCCAACCTAGTCCCGGGGCCGTGGGGACGACCGAATAGTCGTCGGACATGTCGTCGGCTGGCCAACCTAGTCCCGGGGTCGTGGGGACGACCTCATAGTCGTCGGATATGATGGTGGCGGGCCAATCTAGTCCCGGGGTCGTGGGGACGACCCTATTGTCGTCGGACATGTTGGCGGCGGTCCAACCTAGTCCCGGGGTCGTGGAGACGACCCTATTGTCGTCGGACATGTTGGCGGCGGTCCAACCTAGTCCCGGGGTCGTGGGGACTACCCTATAGTCGTCGGACATGATGGTGGCGGGCCAATCTAGTCCCGGGGCCGTGGGGACGACCGAATAGTCGTCGGACATGTCGTCGGCTGGCCAACCTAGTCCCGGGGTCGTGGGGACGACCCCATAGTCGTCGGATATGATGGTGGCGGGCCAATCTAGTCCCGGGGTCGTGGGGACGACCCTATTGTCGTCGGACATGACGGTGGCGGGCCAACTTTGGCCCGTGGTCGTGGGGACGACCCTATTGTCGTCGGACATGACGGTGGCGGGCCAACCTGGTCCCGGGGTCGTGGGGACGACCCTATAGTCGTCGGACAAGTCGGCGGCGCGCCAACCTAGTCCCCGGGTCGTGGGGAATACGCTATATTCGTCGGACATGACGGTGGCGGGCCAATCTATCCCCGGGGTCGTGGGGACGACCCTATAGTCGTCGGACATGTCGGCGGCTGGCCAACCTAGTCCCGGCGTAGTGGGGACGACCCTATAGTCGTCGGACATGACGGTGGCGGGCCAATCTATCCCCGGGGTCGTGGGGACGACCCTATAGTCGTCGGAAATGTCGGCGGCTGGCCAACCTAGTCCCGGGGTAGTGGGGACGACCCTATAGTCGTCGGACATGACGGTGTCGGGCCAACTTTGACCCGTGGTCGTGGGGACGACCCTATTGTCGTCGGACATGACGGTGGCGGGCCAACCTGGTCCCGGGGTCGTGGGGACGACCCTATAGTCGTCGGACCAGTCGGCGGCGCGCCAACCTAGACCCCGGGTCGAGGGGACGACCCTATAGTCGTCGGACATGTCGGCGGCTGGCCAACCTAGTCCCGGGGCCGTGGGGACGACCGAATAGTCGTCGGACATGTCGTCGGCTGGCCAACCTAGTCCCGGGGTCGTGGGGACGACCTCATAGTCGTCGGATATGATGGTGGCGGGCCAATATAGTCCCGGGGTCGTGGGGACGACCCTATTGTCGTCGGACATGTTGGCGGCGGTCCAACCTAGTCCCGGGGTCGTGGAGACGACCCTATTGTCGTCGGACATGTCGGCGGCTGGCCAACCTGGTCCCGGGGTCGTGGGGACGACCGCATAGTCGTCGGCCATGTCGGCGGCGGGCCAGCCTAGTCCCGGGGTCGTGGAGACGACCCTATAGTCGTCGGATATGATGGTGGCGGGCCAACCTGGTCCCGGGGTCGTGGGGACGACCCTATTGTCGTCGGATATGATGGTGGCGGCCCAATCAAGTCCCGGGGTCGTGGGGACGACCCTATTGTCGTCGGACATGTTGGCGGCGGGCCAACCTAGTCCCGGGGTCGTGGGGACGACCCCATAGTAATCGGATATGATGGTGGCGGGCCAATCTAGTCCCGGGGTCGTGGGGACGACCCTATTGTCGTCGGACATTTTGGCGGCGGGCCAGCCTAGTCCCGGGGTCGTGGAGAAGACCCTATAGTCGTCGGATATGTTGGTGGCGGGCCAATCTAGGCCCGGGATCGTGGGGACGACCCTATAGTCGTCGGACAAGTCCGCGGCGGGTCATTCTAGTCCCGGGGTCGTGGGGACGACCCTATAGTCGTCGAACAATTCGGCGGCGGGCCAACCTAGTCCCGGGGTGGTAGGCACGACCCTATAGTCGTCGGACAAGTCGGCGTCGGGCCAACCTAGTCCCAGGGCCGTGGGGACGACCCTATAGTCGTTGGAAAAGTCGGCGGCGGGCCAACCTAGTCCCGGGGTCGTGGGGACTACGCTATATTCGTCGGACATGTCGGCGGTTGGCCAACCTAGTCCCGGGGTCGTGGGGACGACCCTATAGACGTCGGACAAGTCGGCGGCTGGCCAACCTGGTCCCGGGGTCGTGGGGGCGACCCTATAGTCGTCGGACAAGTCGGCGGCGCGCCATCCTTGTCCCGCGGTCGTGGGGACGACCCTATAGTCGTCGGACATGATGGTGGCGGACCAATCTAGTCCCGGGGCCGTGGGACGACCCTATTGTCGTCGGGCAATTCGGCGGCGGGCCAACCTAGTCCCGGGGTCGTGGGGACGACCCTATAGTCGTCGGACAAGTCGGCGGCGGGCCAAACTAGTCCCGGGGTCGTGGGGACGACCCTATTGTCGTCGGACATGTTGGCGGCGGGCCAACCTAGTCCCGGGGTCGTGGAGACGACCCTATAGTCGTCGGATATGATGGTGGCGGACCAATCTAGTCCCGGGGCCGTGGGACGACCGTATAGTCGTCGCACATTTCGGCGGCTGGCCAACCTAGTCCCGGGGTCGTGGGGACGACCTTATAGTCGTCGGACAAGTCGGCGGCGGGCCAACCTAGTCCCGGGGTCGTGGGGACGACCCTATAGTCGTTGGAAAAGTCGGCGGCGGGCCAACCTAGTCCCGGGGTCGTGGGGACTACGCTATAGTCGTCGGACATGTCGGCGATTGGCCAACCTAGTCCCGGGGTTGTGGGGACGACCCTATAGTCGTCGGACAAGTCGGCGGCTGGCCAACCTGGTCCCGGGGTCGTGGGGACGACCCTATAGTCGCCGGACATGACGGCGGATCGCCAACTTAGGTCCGTTGTCGTGGGGACGAACCTATAGTCGTTGGACATGACGGTGGCGGGCCAATATAGTCCCGGGTTCGTGGGGACGACCCTATGGTCGTCGGACATGTCGGCGGCTGGCCAACTTTGGCCCGGGGTCGTGGGGACGACCCTATAGACGTCGGACATGTTGGCGTCTGGCCAACCTAGTCCCGAGTTCGTGGGGACGACCCTATAGTCGTCGGACATGTCGGCGGCTGGCCAACCTAGTCCCGGGGTCGTGGAGACGACCCTATAGTCGTCGGACATGTCGGCGGCTGGCCAACCTAGTCCCGGGGTCGTGGGGACGACCCTATAGTCGTCGGACAAGTCGGCGGCGGGCCAACCTAGTCCCGGGGTCGTGGGGACGACCCTGTAGTCGTCGGACATGACGGTGACGGGCCAATCTATCCCCGGGGTCGTGGGGACGACCCTATAGTCGCCGGACATGACGGCGGATCGCCAACTTAGGTCCGTTGTCGTGGGGACGACACTATAGTCGTTGGACATGACGGTGGCGGGCCAATATAGTCCCGGGTTCGTGGGGACGACCGCATGGTCGTCGGACAAGTCGGCGGCTGGCCAACGTTGGCCCGGGGTCGTGGGGACGACCCTATAGTCGTTGGACATGACGGTGGCGGGCCAATATAGTCCCGGGTTCGTGGGGACGACCCTATGGTCGTCGGACATGTCGGCGGCGGGCCAACCTAGTCCCGGGGTGGTAGGTACGACCCTATAGTCGTCGGACAAGTCGGCGTCGGGCCAACCTAGTCCCAGGGCCGTGGGGACGACCCTATAGTCGTCGGACAAGTCGGCGGCGGGCCAACGTATTCCCGGGGCCGTGGGGACGACCCTATAGTCGTCGGACATGATGGTGGCGGGCCAATCTAGTCCCGGGGCCGTGGGGACGACCCTATTGTCGTCGGGCAATTCGGCGGCGGGCCAACCTAGTCCCGGGGTCGTGGGGACGACCCTATAGTCGTCGGACATGATGGTGGCGGGCCAATCTAGTCCCGGGGTCGTGGGGACGACCCTATAGTCGTCGGACATGACGGTGGCGGGCCAATCTAGTCCCGGGGCCGTGGGGACAACCCTGTAGTCGTTGGACATGACGGCGGCGGGCCAACCTAGTCCCGGGGCCGTGGGGACGATCCTATAGTCGTCGGACATGATGGTGGCGGGCCAATCTAGTCCCGGGGTCGTGGGGACGACCCTATAGTCGTCGGACATGTCGGCTGCTGGCCAACATTGGCCAGTGGTCGTGGGGACGACCCTATAGTCGTCGGACATAACGGTGGCGGGCCAATCTAGCCCCGGGGACGTGGGGACGACCCTATAGACGTCGGGCATGTTGGCGGCTAGCCAACCTAGTCCCGGGTTCGTGGGGACGACCCTATAGTCGTCGGACATGTCGGCGGCTGGCCAAACTAGTCCCGGGGTCGTGGGGACGACCCTATAGTCGTCGGAAATTATGGCGGCGGGCCAATCTAGTCCCGGGGTCGTGGGGACGACCCTATAGTCGTCGGACATGACGGTGACGGGCCAATCTAGTCCCGGCGTCGTGGGGACGACCCTATAGTCGTCGGACATGATGGTGGCAAGCCAATCTAGTCCCGGGGCCGTGGGGACGGCCGTATAGTCGGCGGACAGGTCGGCGGCTGGCCAACTTAGTCCTGGGGTCGTGGGGACGACCCCATAGTCGTCGGACATGTCGGCGGCTGGCCAACCTAGTCCCGGGGTCGTGGGGACGACCCTATAGTCGTCGGACATGATGGTGGCGGGCCAATCTAGTCCCGGGTTCGTGGGGACGACCCTATAGTCGTCGGACATGACGGTGGCAGGGCAACGTTGGTCCGTGGTCGTGGGGACGACCATATAGTCGTCGGACATGACGGTGGCTGGCCAATCTAGTCCCGGGGTCGTGGGGACGACCCTATAGTGGTCGAACATGTCGGCGGCTGGCCAACTTTGGCCCGTGGTCGTGGGGACGACCCTATAGTCGTCGGACATGATGGTGGCGGGGCAATCTAGTCCTGGGGTCGTGGGGAAGACCCTGTAGTCGTCGGACATGACGGTCGTAGGCCAATCTAGTCTCGGGGCCGTGGGGACGACCCTATAGTCGTCGGACATGTCGGCGGCTGGCCAACCTAGGCCCGGGATCGCGGGGACGACCGTATCGTCGTCGGACATGTCGGCGGCTGACCAACCTAGTCCCGGTGTCGTGGGGACGACTCTATAGTCGTCGAACATGATAATGGTGGGCCAAGCTAGTCCCGGGGCCGTGGGGACAACCCTGTAGTCGTCGGACATGCCGGCGGCTGGGCAACTTTGGCCCGTGGTCGTGGGGACCATCCTATAGTCGTCGGACAAGTCGGCGGCGGGCCAACCTAGTCCCGGGGCCGTGGGGACGACCCTATAGTCGTCGGACAAGTCGGCGGCGGGCCAACCTAGTCCCGGGGTCGTGGGGACAACCCTGTAGTCGTCGGACATGTCGGCGGCTGGCCAACCTAGTCCCGGGGTGGTAGGGACGACCCTATAGTCGTCGGACAAATCGGCGGCGGGCCAATCTAGTCCCGGGGTCGTGGGGACAACCCTGTAGTCGTCGGACATGTCGGCGGCTGGGCAAATTTGGCCCGTGGTCGTGGGGACCACCCTATAGTCGTCGGACAAGTCGGCGGCGGGCCAATCTAGTCCCGGGGTCGTGGGGACAACCCTATAGTCGTCGGACATGAGGGTGGCGGGCCAACCTAGTCCCGGGGTCGTGGGGACGACCCTATAGTCGTCGGACATGATGGTGGCGGGCCAATCTAGTCCCGGGGTCGTGGGGACGACCCTATAGTCGTCGGACATGACGGTGGCGGGCCAATCTAGTCCCGGGGCCGTGGGGACAACCCTGTAGTCGTTGGACATGACGGTGGCGGGCCAATATAGTCCCGGGTTCGTGGGGACGACCCTATGGTCGTCGGACATGTCGGCGGCGGGCCAACCTAGTCCCGGGGTGGTAGGTACGACCCTATAGTCGTCGGACAAGTCGGCGTCGGGCCAACCTAGTCCCAGGGCCGTGGGGACGACCCTATAGTCGTCGGACAAGTCGGCGGCGGGCCAACGTATTCCCGGGGCCGTGGGGACGACCCTATAGTCGTCGGACATGACGGTGGCGGGCCAACCTAGTCCCGGGGTCGTGGGGACGACCCTATAGTCGTCGGACATGATGGTGGCGGGCCAATCTAGTCCCGGGGTCGTGGGGACGACCCTATAGTCGTCGGACATGACGGTGGCGGGCCAATCTAGTCCCGGGGCCGTGGGGACAACCCTGTAGTCGTTGGACATGACGGTGGCGGGCCAATATAGTCCCGGGTTCGTGGGGACGACCCTATGGTCGTCGGACATGTCGGCGGCGGGCCAACCTAGTCCCGGGGTGGTAGGTACGACCCTATAGTCGTCGGACAAGTCGGCGTCGGGCCAACCTAGTCCCAGGGCCGTGGGGACGACCCTATAGTCGTCGGACAAGTCGGCGGCGGGCCAACGTATTCCCGGGGCCGTGGGGACGACCCTATAGTCGTCGGACATGATGGTGGCGGGCCAATCTAGTCCCGGGGCCGTGGGGACGACCCTATTGTCGTCGGGCAATTCGGCGGCGGGCCAACCTAGTCCCGGGGTCGTGGGGACGACCCTATAGTCGTCGGACATGTCGGCGGCTGGCCAACCTAGTCCCGGGGTCGTGGGGACGACCCTATAGTCGTCGGACAAGTCGGCGGCGGGCCAACCTAGTCCCGGGGTCGTGGGGACGACCCTGTAGTCGTCGGACATGACGGTGACGGGCCAATCTATCCCCGGGGTCGTGGGGACGACCCTATAGTCGCCGGACATGACGGCGGATCGCCAACTTAGGTCCGTTGTCGTGGGGACGACCCTATAGTCGTTGGACATGACGGTGGCGGGCCAATATAGTCCCGGGTTCGTGGGGACGACCGCATGGTCGTCGGACAAGTCGGCGGCTGGCCAACTTTGGCCCGGGGTCGTGGGGACGACCCTATAGTCGTTGGACATGACGGTGGCGGGCCAATATAGTCCCGGGTTCGTGGGGACGACCCTATGGTCGTCGGACATGTCGGCGGCGGGCCAACCTAGTCCCGGGGTGGTAGGTACGACCCTATAGTCGTCGGACAAGTCGGCGTCGGGCCAACCTAGTCCCAGGGCCGTGGGGACGACCCTATAGTCGTCGGACAAGTCGGCGGCGGGCCAACGTATTCCCGGGGCCGTGGGGACGACCCTATAGTCGTCGGACATGATGGTGGCGGGCCAATCTAGTCCCGGGGCCGTGGGGACGACCCTATTGTCGTCGGGCAATTCGGCGGCGGGCCAACCTAGTCCCGGGGTCGTGGGGACGACCCTATAGTCGTCGGACATGATGGTGGCGGGCCAATCTAGTCCCGGGGTCGTGGGGACGACCCTATAGTCGTCGGACATGACGGTGGCGGGCCAATCTAGTCCCGGGGCCGTGGGGACAACCCTGTAGTCGTTGGACATGACGGCGGCGGGCCAACCTAGTCCCGGGGCCGTGGGGACGATCCTATAGTCGTCGGACATGATGGTGGCGGGCCAATCTAGTCCCGGGGCCGTGGGGACGACCCTATTGTCGTCGGGCAATTCGGCGGCGGGCCAACCTAGTCCCGGGGTCGTGGGGACGACCCTATAGTCGTCGGACATGATGGTGGCGGGCCAATCTAGTCCCGGGGTCGTGGGGACGACCCTATAGTCGTCGGACATGACGGTGGCGGGCCAATCTAGTCCCGGGGCCGTGGGGACAACCCTGTAGTCGTTGGACATGACGGCGGCGGGCCAACCTAGTCCCGGGGCCGTGGGGACGATCCTATAGTCGTCGGACATGATGGTGGCGGGCCAATCTAGTCCCGGGGTCGTGGGGACGACCCTATAGTCGTCGGACATGTCGGCTGCTGGCCAACCTAGTCCCGGGGTCGTGGGGACGACCCCATAGTCGTCGGATATGATGGTGGCGGGCCAATCTAGTCCCGGGGTCGTGGGGACGACCCTATTGTCGTCGGACAAGTCGGCGGCGGGTCATCCTAGTCCCGGGGTCGTGGGGACGACCCTATAGTCGTCGGACAATTCGGCGGCGGGCCAACCTAGTCCCGGGGTGGTAGGCACGCCCCTATAGTCGTCGGACAAGTCGGCGTCGGGCCAACCTAGTCCCAGAGCCGTGGGGACGACCCTATAGTCGTCGGACAAGTCGGCGGCGGGTCAACCTATTCCCGGGGCCGTGGGGACGACCGTATAGTCGTCGGACATGTCGGCGGCTGGCCAACCTAGTCCCGGGGTGGTAGGGACGACCCTATAGTCGTCGGACAAATCGGCGGCGGGCCAATCTAGTCCCGGGGTCGTGGGGACAACCCTGTAGTCGTCGGACATGTCGGCGGCTGGGCAACTTTGGCCCGTGGTCGTGGGGACCACCCTATAGTCGTCGGACAAGTCGGCGGCGGGCCAACCTAGTACCGGGGTCGTGGGGACAACCCTGTAGTCGTCGGACATGCCGGCGGCTGGGCAACTTTGGCCCCTGGTCGTGGGAACCACCCTATAGTCGTCGGACAAGTCGGCGGCGGGCCAACCTAGTCCCGGGGCCGTGGGGACGACCCTATAGTCGTCGGACATGATGGTGGCGGGCCAATCTAGACCCGGGGTCGTGGGGACGACCCAATAGTCATCGGACATGTCGGTGGCGGGCCAACCTGGTGCCGGTGTCGTGGGGGCGACCCTATAGTCGTCGGACAAGTCGGCGGCGCGCCATCCTTGTCCCGCGGTCGTGGGGACGACCCTATAGTCGTCGGACAAGTCGGCGGCGGGCCAACCTAGTCCCGGGGCCGTGGGGACGACCCTATAGTCGTCGGACATGATGGTGGCGGGCCAATCTAGACCCGGGGTCGTGGGGACGACCCAATAGTCATCGGACATGTCGGTGGCGGGCCAACCTGGTGCCGGTGTCGTGGGGGCGACCCTATAGTCGTCGGACAAGTCGGCGGCGCGCCATCCTTGTCCCGCGGTCGTGGGGACGACCCTATAGTCGTCGGACAAATCGGCGGCGGGCCAATCTAGTCCCGGGGTCGTGGGGACAACCCTGTAGTCGTCGGACATGTCGGCGGCTGGCCAACCTAGTCCCGGGGTGGTAGGGACGACCCTATAGTCGTCGGACAAATCGGCGGCGGGCCAATCTAGTCCCGGGGTCGTGGGGACAACCCTGTAGTCGTCGGACATGTCGGCGGCTGGGCAAATTTGGCCCGTGGTCGTGGGGACCACCCTATAGTCGTCGGACAAGTCGGCGGCGGGCCAATCTAGTCCCGGGGTCGTGGGGACAACCCTGTAGTCGTCGGACATGTCGGCGGCTGGGCAACATTGGCCCGTGGTCGTGGGGACCACCCTATAGTCGTCGGACAAGTCGGCGGCGGGCCAACCTAGTCCCGGGGTCGGGAGGACAACCCTGTAGTCGTCGGGCATGCCGGCGGCTGGGCAACTTTGGCCCGTGGTCGTGGGGACCACCCTATAGTCGTCGGACATGTCGGCGGCGGGCCAACCTAGTCCCGGGGTCGTGGGGACGACCCTATAGTCGTCGGACATGATGGTGGCGGGCCAATCTAGTCCCGGGGCCGTGGGGACGACCGAATAGTCGTCGGACATGTCGGCGGCTGGCCAACCTGGTCCCGGGGTCGTGGGGACGACCCTATAGTCGTCGGCCATGTCGGCGGCGGGCCAACGTGGGCCCCGGGTCGTAGCGACGACCCTATAGTCGTCGGTAATGTTGGTGGTTGGCCAACCTAGTCCCGGGGTCGTGGGGACGACCCTATAGTCGTCGGATAAGTCGGCGGCTGGCCAACCTGGTCCCGTGGTCGTGGGGGCGACCCTATAGTCGTCGGACAAGTCGGCGGCGGGCCAATCTAGTCCCGGGGTCGTGGGGACGACCCTATAGTCGTCGGACAAGTCGGCGGCTGGCCAACCTGGTCCCGGGGACGTGGGGGCAACCCTATAGTCGTCGGACAAGTCGGCGGCGCGCCATCCTTGTCCCGCGGTCGTGGGGACGACCCTATGGTCGTCGGACATGATGGTGGCGGGCCAATCTAGTCCCGGGGCCGTGGGGACGACCGTATAGTCGTCGCACATTTCGGCGGCTGGCCAACCTAGTCCCGGGGTCGTGGGGACGACCCTATAGTCGTCGGACAAGTCGGCGGCGCGCCAACCTAGTCCCCGGGTCGTGGGGACTACGCTATAGTCGTCGGACATGTCGGCGGTTGGCCATCCTAGTCCCGGGGTCGTGGGGACGACCCTATAGTCGTCGGACAAGTCGGCGGCTGGCCAACGTGGGCCCCGGGTCGTAGCGACGACCCTATAGTCGTCGGTAATGTTGGTGGTTGGCCAACCTAGTCCCGGGGTCGTGGGGACGACCCTATAGTCGTCGGATAAGTCGGCGGCTGGCCAACCTGGTCCCGTGGTCGTGGGGGCGACCCTATAGTCGTCGGACAAGTCGGCGGCGCGCCATCCTTGTCCCGCGGTCGTGGGGACGACCCCGTAGTCGTCGGACATGACGGTGGCGGTCCAATCTAGTCCCGGGGTCGTGGCGACGACCGTATAGTCTTCGGACATGTCGGCGGCTGGCCAACCTGGTCCCGGGGTCGTAGCGACGACCCTATAGTCGTCGGAAATGTCGGCGGTTGGCCATCCTAGTCCCGGGGTCGTGGGGACGACCCTATAGTCGTCGGACAATTCGGCGGCGGGCCAATCTAGTCCCGGGGTCGTGGGGACAACCCTGTAGTCGTCGGACATGTCGGCGGCTGTGCAAATTTGGCCCGTGGTCGTGGGGACCACCCTATAGTCGTCGGACAAGTCGGCGGCGGGCCAATCTAGTCCCGGGGTCGTGGGGACAACCCTGTAGTCGTCGGACATGTCGGCGGCTGGGCAACCTAGTCCCGGGGTCGTGGGGACGACCCTATAGTCGTTGGAAAAGTCGGCGGCGGGCCAACGTAGTCCCGGGTCGTGGGGACTACGCTATAGTCGTCGGACATGTCGGCGGTTGGCCAACCTAGTCCCGGGGTCGTGGGGACGACCCTATAGTCGTCGGACAAGTCGGCGGCTGGCCAAACTGGTCCCGGAGTCGTGGGGGCAACCCTATAGTCGTCGGACAAGTCGGCGGCGCGCCACCCTTGTCCCGCGGTCGTGGGGACGACCCTATAGTCGTCGGACATGATGGTGGCGGGCCAATCTAGTCCCGGGGCCGTGGGGACGACCGTATAGTCGTCGCACATTTCGGCGGCTGGCCAACCTAGTCCCGGGGTCGTGGGGACGACCCTATAGTCGTCGGACAAGTCGGCGGCGCGCCAACCTAGTCCCCGGGTCGTGGGGACTACGCTATAGTCGTCGGACATGACGGTGGCGGGCCAATCTATCCCCGGGGTCGTTGGGACTACCCTATAGTCGTCGGACATGTCGGCGGCTGGCCAACCTAGTCCCGGCGTAGTGGGGACGACCCTATAGTCGTCGGACATGACGGTGGCGGGCCAATCTAGTCCCAGGGTCGTGGGGACGACCGAATAGTCGTCGGACATGTCATCGGCTGGCCAACCTAGTTCCGGGGTCGTGGGGACGACCCCATAGTCGTCGGATATGATGGTGGCGGGCCAATCTAGTCCCGGGGTCGTGGGGACGACCCGATAGTCGTTGGAAAAGTCAGCGGAGGGCCAAACTAGTCCCGGGGTCGTCGGGACTACGCTATAGTCGTCGGACATGTCGGCGGTTGGCCAACCTAGTCCCGGGGTCGTGGGGACGACCCTATAGTCGTCGGACAAGTCGGCGGCTGGCCAACCTGGTCCCGGGGTCGTGGGGGCGACCCTATAGTCGTCGGATATGATGGGAGCGGGCCAATCTAGTCCCGGGGTCGTGGGGACGACCCTATTGTCGTCGGACATGTTGGCGGCGGGCCAACCTAGACCCGGGGTCGTGAGGACAACCCTGTAGTCGTCGGACATGCCGGCGGCTGGGCAACTTTGGCCCGTGGTCGTGGGGACCACCCTATAGTCATCGGACATATCGGCGGCTGGCCAACCTAGTCCCGGGGTCGTGGGGACGACCCTATAGTCGTCGGATATGATGGTGGCGGGCCAATCTATTCCCGGGGTCGTGGGGACGACCCTATTGTCGTCGGACATGTTGGCGGCGGGCCAACCTAGTCTCGGGGTCGTGGAGACGACCCTATAGTCGTCGGATATGATGGAGGCGGGCCAATCTAGTCCCGGGGTCGTGGGGACGACCCTATTGTCGTCAGACATGTTGGCGGCGGGCCAACCTAGTCCCGGGGTCGTGGAGACGACCCTATAGTCGTCGGATATGTTGGTGGCGGGCCAATCTAGTCCCGGGATCGTGGGGACGACCCTATAGTCGTCGGACATGACGGTGGCGGGCCAATATAGTCCCGGGTTCGTGGGGACGACCCTATGGTCGTCGGAAATGTCGGCGGCTGGCCAACTTTGGCCCGGGGTCGTGGGGACGACCCTATAGACGTCGGACATGTTGGCGTCTGGCCAACCTAGTCCCGAGTTCGTGGGGACGACCTTATAGTCGTCGGACATGTCGGCGGCTGGCCAACCTAGTCCCGGGGTCGTGGGGACGACCCTATAGTCGTCGGACATGTCGGCGGCTGGCCAACCTAGTCCCGGGGTCGTTGGGACGACCCTATAGTCGTCGCACAAGTCGGCGGCGGGCCAACCTAGTCCCGGGGTCGTGGGGACGACCCTATAGTCGTCGGATATGATGGTGGCGGGCCAATCTAGTCCCGGGGTCGTGGGGACGACCCTATTGTCGTCGGACATGTTGGCGGCGGGCCAACCTAGTCCCGGGGTCGTGGAGACGACCCTATAGTCGTCGGATATGATGGAGGCGGGCCAATCTAGTCCCGGGGTCGTGGGGACGACCCTATTGTCGTCAGACATGTTGGCGGCGGGCCAACCTAGTCCCGGGGTCGTGGAGACGACCCTATAGTCGTCGGATATGTTGGTGGCGGGCCAATCTTGTCCCGGGATCGTGGGGACGACCCTATAGTCGTCGGACAAGTCGGCGGCGGGTCATCCTAGTCCCGGGGTCGTGGGGACGACCCTATAGTCGTCGGACATGTCGGCGGCTGGCCAACCTAGTTCCGGGGTGGTAGGGACAACCCTATAGTCGTCGGACAAGTCGGCGGCGGGCCAACCTAGTCCCGGGGTCGTGGGGACGACCCTATTGTCGTCGGACATGTTGGCGGCGGGCCAACCTAGTCCCGGGGTCGTGGGGACGACCCTATAGTCGTCGGACATGTCGGCGGCTGGCCAACCTAGTCCCGGGGTCGTGGGGACGACCCTATAGTCGTCGGACAAGTCGGCGGCGGGCCAACCTAGTCCCGGGGTCGTGGGGACGACCCTGTAGTCGTCGGACATGACGGTGGCGGGCCAATCTATCCCCGGAGTCGTGGGGACGACCCTATAGTCGTCGGACATGATGGTGGCGGGCCAATCTAGTCCCGGGGCCGTGGGGAGGACCGAATAGTCGTCGGACATGTCGTCGGCTGGCCAACCTAGTCCCGGGGTCGTGGGGACGACCCCATAGTCGTCGGATATGATGGTGGCGGGCCAATCTAGTCCCGGGGTCGTGGGGACGACCCTATTGTCGTCGGACATGTTGGCGGCGGGCCAACCTAGTCCCGGGGTCGTGGAGACGACCCTATAGTCGTCGGATATGATGGTGGCGGACCAATCTAGTCCCGGGGCCGTGGGACGACCGTATAGTCGTCGCACATTTCGGCGGCTGGCCAACCTAGTCCCGGGGTCGTGGGGACGACCCTATAGTCGTCGGACAAGTCGGCGGCGGGCCAACCTAGTCCCGGGGTCGTGGGGACGACCCTATAGTCGTTGGAAAAGTCGGCGGGGGGCCAACCTAGTCCCGGGGTCGTGGGGACTACGCTATAGTCGTCGGACATGTCGGCGATTGGCCAACCTAGTCCCGGGGTTGTGGGGACGACCCTATAGTCGTCGGACAAGTCGGCGGCTGGCCAACTTTGGCCCGGGGTCGTGGGGACGACCCTATAGACGTCGGACATGTTGGCGTCTGGCCAACCTAGTCCCGAGTTCGTGGGGACGACCCTATAGTCGTCGGACATGTCGGCGGCTGGCCAACCTAGTCCCGGGGTCGTGGGGACGACCCTATAGTCGTCGGACATGTCGGCGGCTGGCCAACCTAGTCCCGGGGTCGTGGGGACGACCCTATAGTCGTCGGACAAGTCGGCGGCGGGCCAACCTAGTCCCGGGGTCGTGGGGACGACCCTGTAGTCGTCGGACATGACGGTGACGGGCCAATCTATCCCCGGGGTCGTGGGGACGACCCTATAGTCGCCGGACATGACGGCGGATCGCCAACTTAGGTCCGTTGTCGTGGGGACGAACCTATAGTCGTTGGACATGACGGTGGCGGGCCAATATAGTCCCGGGTTCGTGGGGACGACCCTATGGTCGTCGGACATGTCGGCGGCTGGCCAACTTTGGCCCGGGGCCGTGGGGACGACCCTATAGACGTCGGACATGTTGGCGTCTGGCCAACCTAGTCCCGAGTTCGTGGGGACGACCCTATAGTCGTCGGACATGTCGGCGGCTGGCCAACTTTGGCCCGGGGTCGTGGGGACGACCCTATAGTCGTTGGACATGACGGTGGCGGGCCAATATAGTCCCGGGTTCGTGGGGACGACCCTATGGTCGTCGGACATGTCGGCGGCGGGCCAACCTAGTCCCGGGGTGGTAGGTACGACCCTATAGTCGTCGGACAAGTCGGCGTCGGGCCAACCTAGTCCCAGGGCCGTGGGGACGACCCTATAGTCGTCGGACAAGTCGGCGGCGGGCCAACGTATTCCCGGGGCCGTGGGGACGACCCTATAGTCGTCGGACATGATGGTGGCGGGCCAATCTAGTCCCGGGGCCGTGGGGACGACCCTATTGTCGTCGGGCAATTCGGCGGCGGGCCAACCTAGTCCCGGGGTCGTGGGGACGACCCTATAGTCGTCGGACATGATGGTGGCGGGCCAACCTAGTCCCGGGGTCGTGGGGACGACCCTGTAGTCGTCGGACATGACGGTGACGGGCCAATCTATCCCCGGGGTCGTGGGGACGACCCTATAGTCGCCGGACATGACGGCGGATCGCCAACTTAGGTCCGTTGTCGTGGGGACGACCCTATAGTCGTTGGACATGACGGTGGCGGGCCAATATAGTCCCGGGTTCGTGGGGACGACCCTATGGTCGTCGGACATGTCGGCGGCTGGCCAACTTTGGCCCGGGGTCGTGGGGACGACCCTATAGTCGTTGGACATGACGGTGGCGGGCCAATATAGTTCCGGGTTCGTGGGGACGACCCTATGGTCGTCGGGCAATTCGGCGGCGGGCCAACCTAGTCCCGGGGTCGTGGGGACGACCCTATAGTCGTCGGACATGTCGGCGGCTGGCCAACCTAGTTCCGGGGTGGTAGGGACAACCCTATAGTCGTCGGACAAGTCGGCGGCGGGCCAACCTAGTCCCGGGGTCGTGGGGACGATCCTATTGTCGTCGGACATGTTGGCGGCGGGCCAACCTAGTCCCGGGGTCGTGGGGACGACCCTATAGTCGTCGGACATGTCGGCGGCTGGCCATCCTAGTCCCGGGGTCGTGGGGACGACCCTATAGTCGTCGGACAAGTCGGCGGCGGGCCAAACTAGTCCCGGGGTCGTGGGGACGACCCTGTAGTCGTCGGACATGACGGTGGCGGGCCAATCTATCCCCGGAGTCGTGGGGACGACCCTGTAGTCGTCGGACATGATGGTGGCGGGCCAATCTAGTCCCGGGGCCGTGGGGAGGACCGAATAGTCGTCGGACATGTCGTCGGCTGGCCAACCTAGTCCCGGGGTCGTGGGGACGACCCAATAGTCGTCGGATATGATGGTGGCGGGCCAATCTAGTCCCGGGGTCGTGGGGACGACCCTATTGTCGTCGGACATGTTGGCGGCGGGCCAACCTAGTCCCGGGGTCGTGGAGACGACCCTATAGTCGTCGGATATGATGGTGGTGGACCAATCTAGTCCCGGGGCCGTGGGACGACCGTATAGTCGTCGCACATTTCGGCGGCTGGCCAACCTAGTCCCGGGGTCGTGGGGACGACCTTATAGTCGTCGGACAAGTCGGCGGCGGGCCAACCTAGTCCCGGGGTCGTGGGGACGACCCTATAGTCGTTGGAAAAGTCGGCGGCGGGCCAACCTAGTCCCGGGGTCGTGGGGACTACGCTATAGTCGTCGGACATGTCGGCGATTGGCCAACCTAGTCCCGGGGTTGTGGGGACGACCCTATAGTCGTCGGACAAGTCGGCGGCTGGCCAACCTGGTCCCGGGGTCGTGGGGACGACCCTATAGTCGCCGGACATGACGGCGGATCGCCAACTTAGGTCCGTTGTCGTGGGGACGAACCTATAGTCGTTGGACATGACGGTGGCGGGCCAATATAGTCCCGGGTTCGTGGGGACGACCCTATGGTCGTCGGACATGTCGGCGGCTGGCCAACTTTGGCCCGGGGTCGTGGGGACGACCCTATAGACGTCGGACATGTTGGCGTCTGGCCAACCTAGTCCCGAGTTCGTGGGGACGACCCTATAGTCGTCGGACATGTCGGCGGCTGGCCAACCTAGTCCCGGGGTCGTGGAGACGACCCTATAGTCGTCGGACATGTCGGCGGCTGGCCAACCTAGTCCCGGGGTCGTGGGGACGACCCTATAGTCGTCGGACAAGTCGGCGGCGGGCCAACCTAGTCCCGGGGTCGTGGGGACGACCCTGTAGTCGTCGGACATGACGGTGACGGGCCAATCTATCCCCGGGGTCGTGGGGACGACCCTATAGTCGCCGGACATGACGGCGGATCGCCAACTTAGGTCCGTTGTCGTGGGGACGACACTATAGTCGTTGGACATGACGGTGGCGGGCCAATATAGTCCCGGGTTCGTGGGGACGACCGCATGGTCGTCGGACAAGTCGGCGGCTGGCCAACTTTGGCCCGGGGTCGTGGGGACGACCCTATAGTCGTTGGACATGACGGTGGCGGGCCAATATAGTCCCGGGTTCGTGGGGACGACCCTATGGTCGTCGGACATGTCGGCGGCGGGCCAACCTAGTCCCGGGGTGGTAGGTACGACCCTATAGTCGTCGGACAAGTCGGCGTCGGGCCAACCTAGTCCCAGGGCCGTGGGGACGACCCTATAGTCGTCGGACAAGTCGGCGGCGGGCCAACGTATTCCCGGGGCCGTGGGGACGACCCTATAGTCGTCGGACATGATGGTGGCGGGCCAATCTAGTCCCGGGGCCGTGGGGACGACCCTATTGTCGTCGGGCAATTCGGCGGCGGGCCAACCTAGTCCCGGGGTCGTGGGGACGACCCTATAGTCGTCGGACATGATGGTGGCGGGCCAATCTAGTCCCGGGGTCGTGGGGACGACCCTATAGTCGTCGGACATGACGGTGGCGGGCCAATCTAGTCCCGGGGCCGTGGGGACAACCCTGTAGTCGTTGGACATGACGGCGGCGGGCCAACCTAGTCCCGGGGCCGTGGGGACGATCCTATAGTCGTCGGACATGATGGTGGCGGGCCAATCTAGTCCCGGGGTCGTGGGGACGACCCTATAGTCGTCGGACATGTCGGCTGCTGGCCAACATTGGCCAGTGGTCGTGGGGACGACCCTATAGTCGTCGGACATAACGGTGGCGGGCCAATCTAGCCCCGGGGACGTGGGGACGACCCTATAGACGTCGGGCATGTTGGCGGCTAGCCAACCTAGTCCCGGGTTCGTGGGGACGACCCTATAGTCGTCGGACATGTCGGCGGCTGGCCAAACTAGTCCCGGGGTCGTGGGGACGACCCTATAGTCGTCGGAAATTATGGCGGCGGGCCAATCTAGTCCCGGGGTCGTGGGGACGACCCTATAGTCGTCGGACATGACGGTGACGGGCCAATCTAGTCCCGGCGTCGTGGGGACGACCCTATAGTCGTCGGACATGATGGTGGCAAGCCAATCTAGTCCCGGGGCCGTGGGGACGGCCGTATAGTCGGCGGACAGGTCGGCGGCTGGCCAACTTAGTCCTGGGGTCGTGGGGACGACCCCATAGTCGTCGGACATGTCGGCGGCTGGCCAACCTAGTCCCGGGGTCGTGGGGACGACCCTATAGTCGTCGGACATGATGGTGGCGGGCCAATCTAGTCCCGGGTTCGTGGGGACGACCCTATAGTCGTCGGACATGACGGTGGCAGGGCAACGTTGGTCCGTGGTCGTGGGGACGACCATATAGTCGTCGGACATGACGGTGGCTGGCCAATCTAGTCCCGGGGTCGTGGGGACGACCCTATAGTGGTCGAACATGTCGGCGGCTGGCCAACTTTGGCCCGTGGTCGTGGGGACGACCCTATAGTCGTCGGACATGATGGTGGCGGGGCAATCTAGTCCTGGGGTCGTGGGGAAGACCCTGTAGTCGTCGGACATGACGGTCGTAGGCCAATCTAGTCTCGGGGCCGTGGGGACGACCCTATAGTCGTCGGACATGTCGGCGGCTGGCCAACCTAGGCCCGGGATCGCGGGGACGACCGTATCGTCGTCGGACATGTCGGCGGCTGACCAACCTAGTCCCGGTGTCGTGGGGACGACTCTATAGTCGTCGAACATGATAATGGTGGGCCAAGCTAGTCCCGGGGCCGTGGGGACAACCCTGTAGTCGTCGGACATGACGGTGGCGGGCCAACCTAGTCCCGGGGTCGTGGGGACGACCCTATAGTCGTCGGACATGATGGTGGCGGGCCAATCTAGTCCCGGGGTCGTGGGGACGACCCTATAGTCGTCGGACATGATGGTGGCGGGCCAATCTAGTCCCGGGGTCGTGGGGACGACCCTATAGTCGTCGGACAAGTCGGCGGCGGGCCAACGTATTCCCGGGGCCGTGGGGACGACCCTATAGTCGTCGGACATGATGGTGGCGGGCCAATCTAGTCCCGGGGCCGTGGGGACGACCCTATTGTCGTCGGGCAATTCGGCGGCGGGCCAACCTAGTCCCGGGGTCGTGGGGACGACCCTATAGTCGTCGGACATGTCGGCGGCTGGCCAACCTAGTCCCGGGGTCGTGGGGACGACCCTATAGTCGTCGGACAAGTCGGCGGCGGGCCAACGTATTCCCGGGGCCGTGGGGACGACCCTATAGTCGTCGGACAAGTCGGCGGCGGGCCAACGTATTCCCGGGGCCGTGGGGACGACCCTATAGTCGTCGGACATGATGGTGGCGGGCCAATCTAGTCCCGGGGCCGTGGGGACGACCCTATTGTCGTCGGGCAATTCGGCGGCGGGCCAACCTAGTCCCGGGGTCGTGGGGACGACCCTATAGTCGTCGGACATGTCGGCGGCTGGCCAACCTAGTCCCGGGGTCGTGGGGACGACCCTATAGTCGTCGGACAAGTCGGCGGCGGGCCAACGTATTCCCGGGGTCGTGGGGACGACCCTATAGTCGTCGGACATGATGGTGGCGGGCCAATCTAGTCCCGGGGCCGTGGGGACGACCCTATTGTCGTCGGGCAATTCGGCGGCGGGCCAACCTAGTCCCGGGGTCGTGGGGACGACCCTATAGTCGCCGGACATGACGGCGGATCGCCAACTTAGGTCCGTTGTCGTGGGGACGACCCTATAGTCGTTGGACATGACGGTGGCGGGCCAATATAGTCCCGGGTTCGTGGGGACGACCGCATGGTCGTCGGACAAGTCGGCGGCTGGCCAACTTTGGCCCGGGGTCGTGGGGACGACCCTATAGTCGTTGGACATGACGGTGGCGGGCCAATATAGTCCCGGGTTCGTGGGGACGACCCTATGGTCGTCGGACATGTCGGCGGCGGGCCAACCTAGTCCCGGGGTGGTAGGTACGACCCTATAGTCGTCGGACAAGTCGGCGTCGGGCCAACCTAGTCCCAGGGCCGTGGGGACGACCCTATAGTCGTCGGACAAGTCGGCGGCGGGCCAACGTATTCCCGGGGCCGTGGGGACGACCCTATAGTCGTCGGACATGATGGTGGCGGGCCAATCTAGTCCCGGGGCCGTGGGGACGACCCTATTGTCGTCGGGCAATTCGGCGGCGGGCCAACCTAGTCCCGGGGTCGTGGGGACGACCCTATAGTCGTCGGACATGATGGTGGCGGGCCAATCTAGTCCCGGGGTCGTGGGGACGACCCTATAGTCGTCGGACATGACGGTGGCGGGCCAATCTAGTCCCGGGGCCGTGGGGACAACCCTGTAGTCGTTGGACATGACGGCGGCGGGCCAACCTAGTCCCGGGGCCGTGGGGACGATCCTATAGTCGTCGGACATGATGGTGGCGGGCCAATCTAGTCCCGGGGTCGTGGGGACGACCCTATAGTCGTCGGACATGTCGGCTGCTGGCCAACATTGGCCAGTGGTCGTGGGGATGACCCTATAGTCGTCGGACATAACGGTGGCGGGCCAATCTAGCCCCGGGGACGTGGGGACGACCCTATAGACGTCGGGCATGTTGGCGGCTAGCCAACCTAGTCCCGGGTTCGTGGGGACGACCCTATAGTCGTCGGACATTATGGCGGCGGGCCAATCTAGTCCCGGGGTCGTGGGGACGACCCTATAGTCGTCGGACATGACGGTGACGGGCCAATCTAGTCCCGGCGTCGTGGGGACGACCCTATAGTCGTCGGACATGATGGTGGCAAGCCAATCTAGTCCCGGGGCCGTGGGGACGGCCGTATAGTCGGCGGACAGGTCGGCGGCTGGCCAACTTAGTCCTGGGGTCGTGGGGACGACCCCATAGTCGTCGGACATGTCGGCGGCTGGCCAACCTAGTCCCGGGGTCGTGGGGACGACCCTATAGTCGTCGGACATGATGGTGGCGGGCCAATCTAGTCCCGGGTTCGTGGGGACGACCCTATAGTCGTCGGACATGACGGTGGCAGGGCAACGTTGGTCCGTGGTCGTGGGGACGACCATATAGTCGTCGGACATGACGGTGGCTGGCCAATCTAGTCCCGGGGTCGTGGGGACGACCCTATAGTGGTCGAACATGTCGGCGGCTGGCCAACTTTGGCCCGTGGTCGTGGGGACGACCCTATAGTCGTCGGACATGATGGTGGCGGGGCAATCTAGTCCTGGGGTCGTGGGGAAGACCCTGTAGTCGTCGGACATGACGGTCGTAGGCCAATCTAGTCTCGGGGCCGTGGGGACGACCCTATAGTCGTCGGACATGTCGGCGGCTGGCCAACCTAGGCCCGGGATCGCGGGGACGACCGTATCGTCGTCGGACATGTCGGCGGCTGACCAACCTAGTCCCGGTGTCGTGGGGACGACTCTATAGTCGTCGAACATGATAATGGTGGGCCAAGCTAGTCCCGGGGCCGTGGGGACAACCCTGTAGTCGTCGGACATGCCGGCGGCTGGGCAACTTTGGCCCGTGGTCGTGGGGACCACCCTATAGTCGTCGGACAAGTCGGCGGCGGGCCAACCTAGTCCCGGGGCCGTGGGGACGAACCTATAGTCGTCGGACAAGTCGGCGGCGGGCCAACCTAGTCCCGGGGTCGTGGGGACGACCCTATAGTCGTTGGAACAGTCGGCGGCGAGCCAACCTAGTCCCGGGGTCGTGGGGACTACGCTATAGTCGTCGGACATGTCAGCGGTTGGCCAACCTAGTCCCGGGGTCGTGGGGACGACCCTATAGTCGTCGGACAAGTCGGCGGCTGGCCAGCCTGGTGCCGGGGTCGTGGGGGCGACCCTATAGTCGTCGGACAAGTCGGGGGCGCGCCATCCTTGTCCCGCGGTCGTGGGGACGACCCTATAGTCGTCGGACAAATCGGCGGCGGGCCAATCTAGTCCCGGGGTCGTGGGGACAACCCTGTAGTCGTCGGACATGTCGGCGGCTGGCCAACCTAGTCCCGGGGTGGTAGGGACGACCCTATAGTCGTCGGACAAATCGGCGGCGGGCCAATCTAGTCGCGGGGTCGTGGGGACAACCCTGTAGTCGTCGGACATGTCGGCGGCTGGGCAAATTTGGCCCGTGGTCGTGGGGACCACCCTATAGTCGTCGGACAAGTCGGCGGCGGGCCAATCTAGTCCCGGGGTCGTGGGGACAACCCTATAGTCGTCGGACATGACGGTGGCGGGCCAACCTAGTCCCGGGGTCGTGGGGACGACCCTATAGTCGTCGGACATGATGGTGGCGGGCCAATCTAGTCCCGGGGTCGTGGGGACGACCCTATAGTCGTCGGACATGACGGTGGCGGGCCAATCTAGTCCCGGGGCCGTGGGGACAACCCTGTAGTCGTTGGACATGACGGTGGCGGGCCAATATAGTCCCGGGTTCGTGGGGACGACCCTATGGTCGTCGGACATGTCGGCGGCGGGCCAACCTAGTCCCGGGGTGGTAGGTACGACCCTATAGTCGTCGGACAAGTCGGCGTCGGGCCAACCTAGTCCCAGGGCCGTGGGGACGACCCTATAGTCGTCGGACAAGTCGGCGGCGGGCCAACGTATTCCCGGGGCCGTGGGGACGACCCTATAGTCGTCGGACATGACGGTGGCGGGCCAACCTAGTCCCGGGGTCGTGGGGACGACCCTATAGTCGTCGGACATGATGGTGGCGGGCCAATCTAGTCCCGGGGTCGTGGGGACGACCCTATAGTCGTCGGACATGACGGTGGCGGGCCAATCTAGTCCCGGGGCCGTGGGGACAACCCTGTAGTCGTTGGACATGACGGTGGCGGGCCAATATAGTCCCGGGTTCGTGGGGACGACCCTATGGTCGTCGGACATGTCGGCGGCGGGCCAACCTAGTCCCGGGGTGGTAGGTACGACCCTATAGTCGTCGGACAAGTCGGCGTCGGGCCAACCTAGTCCCAGGGCCGTGGGGACGACCCTATAGTCGTCGGACAAGTCGGCGGCGGGCCAACGTATTCCCGGGGCCGTGGGGACGACCCTATAGTCGTCGGACATGATGGTGGCGGGCCAATCTAGTCCCGGGGCCGTGGGGACGACCCTATTGTCGTCGGGCAATTCGGCGGCGGGCCAACCTAGTCCCGGGGTCGTGGGGACGACCCTATAGTCGTCGGACATGATGGTAGCGGGCCAATCTAGTCCCGGGGTCGTGGGGACGACCCTATAGTCGTCGGACATGACGGTGGCGGGCCAATCTAGTCCCGGGGCCGTGGGGACAACCCTGTAGTCGTTGGACATTTCGGCGGCGCGCCAACCTATTCCCGGGATCGTGGGGACGACCCTATACTCGTCGGACATGACGGTGGCGGGCCAACCTAGTCCCGGGGTCGTGGGGACGACCCTATAGTCGTCGGACAATTCGGCGGCGGGCCAACCTAGTCCCGGGGTCGTGGGGACGACCCTATAGTCGTCGGACATGATGGTGGCGGGCCAATCTAGTCCCGGGGTCGTGGGGACGACCCTATAGTCGTCGGACATGACGGCGGCGGGCCAACCTAGTCCCGGGGCCGTGGGGACGATCCTATAGTCGTCGGACATGATGGTGGCGGGCCAATCTAGTCCCGGGGTCGTGGGGACGACCCTATAGTCGTCGGACATGTCGGCTGCTGGCCAACATTGGCCAGTGGTCGTGGGGACGACCCTATAGTCGTCGGACATAACGGTGGCGGGCCAATCTAGCCCCGGGGACGTGGGGACGACCCTATAGACGTCGGACATGTTGGCGGCTAGCCAACCTAGTCCCGGGTTCGTGGGGACGACCCTATAGTCGTCGGACATGTCGGCGGCTGGCCAACCTAGTCCCGGGGTCGTGGGGACGACCCTATAGTCGTCGGACATTATGGCGGCGGGCCAATCTAGTCCCGGGGTCGTGGGGACGACCCTATAGTCGTCGGACATGACGGTGACGGGCCAATCTAGTCCCGGCGTCGTGGGGACGACCCTATAGTCGTCGGACATGATGGTGGCAAGCCAATCTAGTCCCGGGGCCGTGGGGACGACCGTATAGTCGGCGGACAGGTCGGCGGCTGGCCAACTTAGTCCCGGGGTCGTGGGGACGACCCCATAGTCGTCGGACATGACGGCGGCTGGCCAACCTAGTCCCGGGGTCGTGGGGACGACCCTATAGTCGTCGGACATGATGGTGGCGGGCCAATCTAGTCCCGGGTTCGTGGGGACGACCCTATAGTCGTCGGACATGACGGTGGCAGGGCAACGTTGGCCCGTGGTCGTGGGGACGACCATATAGTCGTCGGACATGACGGTGGCTGGCCAATCTAGTCCCGGGGTCGTGGGGACGACCCTATAGTGGTCGAACATGTCGGCGGCTGGCCAACTTTGGCCCGTGGTCGTGGGGACGACCGTATCGTCGTCGGACATGTCGGCGGCTGGCCAACCTAGTCCCGGTGTCGTGGGGACGACTCTATAGTCGTCGAACATGATAATGGTGGGCCAAGCTAGTCCCGGGGCCGTGGGGACAACCCTGTAGTCGTCGGACATGCCGGCGGCTGGGCAACTTTGGCCCGTGGTCGTGGGGACCACCTTATAGTCGTCGGACAAGTCGGCGGCGGGCCAACCTAGTCCCGGGGCCGTGGGGACGACCCTATAGTCGTCGGACAAGTCGGCGGCGGGCCAACCTAGTCCCGGGGTCGTGGGGACGACCCTATAGTCGTTGGAAAAGTCGGCGGCGAGCCAACCTAGTCCCGGGGTCGTGGGGACTACGCTATAGTCGTCGGACAAATCGGCGGCGGGCCAATCTAGTCCCGGGGTCGTGGGGACAACCCTGTAGTCGTCGGACATGTCGGCGGCTGGGCAAATTTGGCCCGTGGTCGTGGGGACCACCCTATAGTCGTCGGACAAGTCGGCGGCGGGCCAATCTAGTCCCGGGGTCGTGGGGACAACCCTGTAGTCGTCGGACATGTCGGCGGCTGGGCAACATTGGCCCGTGGTCGTGGGGACGACCCTATAGTCGTCGGACATGATGGTGGCGGGCCAATCTAGTCCCGGGGTCGTGGGGACGACCCTATAGTCGTCGGACATGACGGTGGCGGGCCAATCTAGTCCCGGGGCCGTGGGGACAACCCTGTAGTCGTTGGACATTTCGGCGGCGCGCCAACCTATTCCCGGGATCGTGGGGACGACCCTATACTCGTCGGACATGACGGTGGCGGGCCAACCTAGTCCCGGGGTCGTGGGGACGACCCTATAGTCGTCGGACATGATGGTGGCGGGCCAATCTAGTCCCGGGGTCGTGGGGACGACCCTATAGTCGTCGGACATAACGGTGGCGGGCCAATCTAGCCCCGGGGACGTGGGGACGACCCTATAGACGTCGGACATGTTGGCGGCTAGCCAAACTAGTCCCGGGTTCGTGGGGACGACCCTATAGTCGTCGGACATGTCGGCTGCTGGCGAACATTGGCCAGTGGTCGTGGGGACGACCCTATAGTCGTCGGACATGACGGTGGCGGGCCAATCTAGCCCCGGGGACGTGGGGACGACCCTATAGACGTCGGACATGTTGGCGGCTAGCCAACCTAGTCCCGGGTTCGTGGGGACGACCCTATAGTCGTCGGACATGTCGGCGGCTGGCCAACCTAGTCCCGGGGTCGTGGGGACGACCCTATAGTCGTCGGACATTATGGCGGCGGGCCAATCTAGTCCCGGGGTCGTGGGGACGACCCTATAGTCGTCGGACATGACGGTGACGGGCCCATCTAGTCCCGGCGTCGTGGGGACGACCCTATAGTCGTCGGACATGATGGTGGCGGGCCAATCTAGTCCCGGGGCCGTGGGGACGACCGTATAGTCGGCGGACAGGTCGGCGGCTGGCCAACTTAGTCCCGGGGTCGTGGGGACGACCCTATAGTCGTCGGACATGTCGGCGGCTGGCCAACCTAGTCCCGGGGTCGTGGGGACGACCCTATAGTCGTCGGACATGATGGTGGCGGGCCAATCTAGTCCCGGGTTCGTGGGGACGACCCTATAGTCGTCGGACATGACGGTGGCAGGGCAACTTTGGCCCGTGGTCGTGGGGACGACCATATAGTCGTCGGACATGACGGTGGCTGGCCAATCTAGTCCCGGGGTCGTGGGGACGACCCTATAGTCGTCGAACATGTCGGCGGCTGGCCAACTTTGGCCCGTGGTCGTGGGGACGACCCTATAGTCGTCGGACATGATGGTGGCGGGGCAATCTAGTCCTGGGGTCGTGGGGACGACCCTGTAGTCGTCGGACATGACGGTCGTAGGCCAATCTAGTCTCGGGGCCGTGGGGACGACCCTATAGTCGTCGGACATGTCGGCGGCTGGCCAACCTAGGCCCGGGATCGTGGGGACGACCGTATCGGCGTCGGACATGTCGGCGGCTGGCCAACCTAGTCCCGGTGTCGTGGGGACGACTCTATAGTCGTCGAACATGATAATGGCGGGCCAAACTAGTCCCGGGGCCGTGGGGACGACCGTATAGTCGGCGGACAGGTAGGCGGCTGGCCAACTTAGTCCCGGGGTCGTGGGGACGACCCTATAGTCGTCGGACATGTCGGCGGCTGGCCAACCTAGTCCCGTGTTCGTGGGGACGACCCTATAGTCGTCGGACATGTCGGCTGCTGGCCAACATTGGCCAGTGGTCGTGGGGACGACCCTATAGTCGTCGGACATGACGGTGGCGGGCCAATCTAGCCCCGGGGACGTGGGGACGACCCTATAGTCGTCGGACAAGTCGGCGACGGGCCAACCTAGTCCCGGGGTCGTGGAGACGTCCCTATAGTCGTCGGACATGTCGGCGGCTGGCCAACCTGGTCCCGGTGTCGTGGGGACGACCCTATAGTCGTCGGACATGACGGTGGCGGGCCAATCTAGTCCCGGGGTCGTGGGTACGACCCTATAGTCGTCGGACATGTCGGTGACGGGCCAATCTAGTCCCGGCGTCGTGGGTACGACCCTAAACTCGTCGGACATGACGGTGGCGGGCCAATCTAGTCCCGGGGTCGTGGGGACGACCCTATAGTCGTCGGATATGTCGGAGGCTGGCCAACCTAGTCCCGGGGTCGTGGGGACGAGCCTATTGTCATCGGACAAGTCGGCGGCGGGTCATCCTAGTCCCGGGGTCGTGGAGGCGACCCTATAGTCGTCGGACAAGTCGGCGGCGGGCCAACCTAGTCCCGTGGTCGTGGGGACGCCCGTATAGTCGTCGGACAAGTCGGCGGCGGGCCAATTTAGTCCCGGGGTGGTAGGGACGACCCTATAGTCGTCGGACAAGTCGGCGGCGGGCCAACCTAGTCCCGGGATCGTGGGCACGACCCTATAGCCGTCGGACATGATGGTGGCGGGCCAATCTAGTCCCGGGGCCGTGGGGACGACCCTATAGTCGTCGGACATGATTGTGGCGGGCCAATCTTGTCCCGGGGTCGTGGGGACGACCCTATATTCGTCGGACATGTCGGTGGCTGGCCAACTTTGGCCCGTGGCCGTGGGGACGACCCTATAGTCGTCGGATATGTCGGCAGCTGGCCAACCTAGTCCCGGGGTGGTAGGGACGACCATATAGTCGTCGGACAAGTCGGCGGCGGGCCAACCTAGTCCCGGGGTCGTGGGGACGACCCTATAGTCGTCGGACATGACGGTGGCGGGCAAATCTAGTCCCGGGGACGTGGGGACGACCGTATAGTCGTCTGACATGTCGGCGGCTGGCCAACGTAGTCCCGGGGTCGTGGGGACGACCCTATAGTCGTCGGACAAGTCGGCGGCGGGCCAACCTAGTCCCGGGGTCGTGGGGACGACCCTATAGTCGTCGGACATGATGGTGGCGGCCAATCTAGACCCGGGATCCTGTGGACGACCCAATAGTTGTCGGACAAGTCGGCGGCGGGCCAACCTAGTCCCGGGGTCGTGGGGACGACCCTGTAGTCGTCGGACATGTCGGCGGCGGGCCAATCTAGTCCCGGGGCCGTGGGGACGACCGTATAGTCGTCGGACATGTCGGCGGCTGGCCAACCTAGTCCCGGGGTCGTGGGGACGACCCTGTAGTCGTCGGACATGTCGGCGGCGGGCCAATCTAGTCCCGGGGCCGTGGGGACGACCGTATAGTCGTCGGACATGTCGGCGGCTGGCCAACCTAGTCCCGGGGTCGTGGGGACGACCCTATAGTCGTCGGAGAAGTCGACGGCGGGCCAACCTAGTCCAAGGGGTCGTCTGGACGACCCTATAGTCGTCGGACATGACGGTGGCGGGCCAATCAAGTCCCGGGGCCGTGGGGACGACTGTATAGTCGTCGGACATGTCGGCGGCTGGCCAACCTAGTCCCGGGGTCGTGGGGACGACCCTGTAGTCGTCGGACATGTCGGCGGCGGGCCAATCTAGTCCCGGGGCCGTGGGGACGACCGTATAGTCGTCGGACATGTCGGCGGCTGGCCAACCTAGTCCCGGGGTCGTGGGGACGACCCTATAGTCGTCGGAGAAGTCGACGGCGGGCCAACCTAGTCCAAGGGGTCGTCTGGACGACCGCATCGTCGTCGGACATGTCGGCGGCTGGCCAACTTTGGCCCGTGGCCGTGGGGACGACCCTATAGTCGTCGGATATGTCGGCAGCTGGCCAACCTAGTCCCGGGGTGGTAGGGACGACCATATAGTCGTCGGACAAGTCGGCGGCGGGCCAACCTAGTCCCGGGGTCGTGGGGACGACCCTATAGTCGTCGGACATGACGGTGGCGGGCCAATCAAGTCCCGGGGCCGTGGGGACGACTGTATAGTCGTCGGACATGTCGGCGGCTGGCCAACCTAGTCCCGGGGTCGTGGGGACGACCCTGTAGTCGTCGGACATGTCGGCGGCGGGCCAATCTAGTCCCGGGGCCGTGGGGACGACCGTATAGTCGTCGGACATGTCGGCGGCTGGCCAACCTAGTCCCGGGGTCGTGGGGACGACCCTATAGTCGTCGGAGAAGTCGACGGCGGGCCAACCTAGTCCAAGGGGTCGTCTGGACGACCGCATCGTCGTCGGACATGTCGGCGGCTGGCCAACCTAGTCCCGGGGTCGTGGGGACGACCCTATAGTCGTCGGACATTATGGTGGCGGGCCAATCTAGTCCCGGGGTCGTGGGGACGACCCTACAGTCGTCGGACATTTCGGCGGCAGGGCAACTTTGGCCCGTGGTCGTGGGGATGACCATATAGTCGTCGGACATGTCGGCGGCAGGGCAACCTAGTCCCGGGGTCGGGGGGACGACCCTATAGACGTCGGACATGATGGTGGCTGGCCAATCTAGTCCCGGGGTCGTGGGGACGACCCTATAGTCGTCGGATATGTCGGCTGCTGGTCAACATTGGCCAGTGGTCGTGGGGACGACCCTATAGTCGTCGGACAAGTCGGCGGCGGGCCAACCTAGTCCCGGGATCGTGGGGACGACCCTATAGTCGTCGGACATGATGGTGGCGGGCCAATCTAGTCCCGGGGCCGTGGGGACGACCCTATAGTCGTCGGACATGTCGGTGGCTGGCCAACTTTGGCCCGGGGCCGTGGGGACGACCCGATAGTCGTCGGACAAGTCGGCGGCAGGGCAACCTAGTCCCCGGGTCGTGGAGACGACCCTATAGTCGTCGGACATGACGGTGGCGGGGCAATCTAGTCCGGGGGTCGTGGGGACGACCCTGTAGTCGTCGGACATGACGGTGGTGGGCGAATCTATTCCCGGGGCCGTGGGGACGACCCTATAGTCGTCGGATATGAGGGTGGCGAGCCAACCTAGTCCCTGGGTCGTGGGGACGACCGCATCGTCGTCGGACATGTCGGCGGCTGGCCAACCTAGTCCCGGGGTCGTGGGGACGACCCTATAGTCGTCGGACATTATGGTGGCGGGCCAATCTAGTCCCGGGGTCGTGGGGACGACCCTACAGACGTCGGACATTTCGGCGGCAGGGCAACTTTGGCCCGTGGTCGTGGGGATGACCATATAGTCGTCGGACATGTCGGCGGCAGGGCAACCTAGTCCCGGTGTCGGGGGGACGACCCAATAGACGTCGGACATGATGGTGGCGGGCCAATCTAGTCCCGGGGTCGTGGGGACGACCCTAAGGTCGTCGGATATGTCGGCTGCTGGTCAACATTGGCCAGTGGTCGTGGGGACGATCCTATAGTCGTCGGACAAGTCGGCGGCGGGCCAACCTAGTCCCGGGGTCGTGGGGACGACCCTATAGTCAACGGACATGCCGGCGGCTGGGCACCTTTGGTCCGTGGTCGTGGGGACGATCCTATACTCGTCGGAGAAGTCGGCGGCGGGCCAACCTAGTCCCGGGATCGTGGGGACGACCCTATAGTTGTCGGACAAGTCGGCGGTGGGCCAACCTAGTCCCGTGGACGTGGGGACGACCCTATAGTCGTCGGACATTATGGTGGCGGGCCAATCTAGTCCCGGGGTCGTGGGGACGACCCTACAGACGTCGGACATTTCGGCGGCAGGGCAACTTTGGCCCGTGGTCGTGGGGATGACCATATAGTCGTCGGACATGTCGGCGGCAGGGCAACCTAGTCCCGGTGTCGGGGGGACGACCCAATAGTCGTCGGACATGTCGGCGGCTGGCCAACCTAGTCCCGGGTTCGTGGGGACGACCCTGTAGTCGTCGGACATGACGGTGGCGGGCCAATCTAGTCCCAGTGCCGTGGGGACGACCCTATAGTCGTCGGACATGTCGGCGGCGGGCCAACCTAGTCCCGGGGTCGTGGGACGACCCTATAGTCGTCGGACATGTCGGCGGCGGGCCAACGTAGGCCCTGGGTCGTAGGGACGACCCTATAGTCGTCGGAAATGTTGGCGTCGGGCCAACCTATTCCCGGTGTCGTGGAGACGACCCTATAGTCGTCGGACATGACGGTGGCGGGCCAATCTACTCCCGGGGTCGTGGGGACGACCCTATTGTCGTCGGACAAGTCGTCGGCGGGTCATCCTAGTCCCGGGGTCGTGGGGACGACCCTATAGTCGTCGGACATGTCGGCGGCTGGCCAACCTAGTCCCGGGGTGGTAGGGACGACCCTGTAGTCGTCGGACAAATCGGCGGCGGGCCAACCTAGTCCCGCGGTGGTGGGGACGACCCTATAGTCGTCGGATATGTCGGAGGCTGGCCAACCTAGTCCCGGGGTCGTGGGGACGACCCTATTGTCGTCGGACAAGTCGTCGGCGGGTCATCCTAGTCCCGGGGTCATGGGGACGACCCTATAGTCGTCGGACATGTCGGCGGCTGGCCAACCTAGTCCCGGGGTGGTAGGGACGACCCTGTAGTCGTCGGACAAGTCGGCGTCGGGCCAACCTATTCCCGGGGTCGTGGAGACGATCCTATAGTCGTCGGAGAAGTCGGCGGCGGGCCAACCTAGTCCCGAGATCGTGGGGACGACCCTATAGTTGTCGGACAAGTCGGCGGTGGGCCAACCTAGTCCCGTGGTCGTGGGGACGACCATATAGTCGTCGGACATGTCGGTGGCTGGCCAACTTTGGCCCGTGGCCGTGGGGACGACCCTATAGTCGTCGGACATGACGGTGGCGGGCCAATCTAGTCCCGGGGACGTGGGGACGACCGTATAGTCGTCTGACATGTCGGCGGCTGGCCAACGTAGTCCCGGGGTCGTGGGGACGACCCTATAGTCGTCGGACAAGTCGGCGGCGGGCCAACCTAGTCCCGGGGTCGTGGGGACGACCCCATAGTCGTCGGACATGATGGTGGCGGCCAATCTAGACCCGGGATCGTCTGGACGACCCAATAGTTGTCGGACAAGTCGGCGGCGGGCCAATCTAGTCCCGGGGCCGTGGGGACGACCCTATAGTCGTCGGACATGTCGGCGGCTGGCCAACCTAGTCCCGGGGTCGTGGGGACGACCCTATAGTCGTTGGACATGATGGTGGCGGGCCAATCTAGTCCCGGGTTCGTGGGGACGACCCTGTAGTCGTCGGACATGACGGTGGTGGGCGAATCTATTCCCGGGGCCGTGGGGACGACCCTATAGTCGTCGGACATGACGGTGGCGAGCCAACCTAGTCCCTGGGTCGTGGGGACGACCGCATCGTCGTCGGAAATGTCGGCGGCTGGCCAACCTAGTCCCGGGGTCGTGGGGACGACCCTATAGTCGTCGGACATTATGGTGGCGGGCCAATCTAGTCCCGGGGTCGTGGGGACGACCCTACAGTCGTCGGACATTTCGGCGGCAGGGCAACTTTGGCCCGTGGTCGTGGGGATGACCATATAGTCGTCGGACATGTCGGCGGCAGGGCAACCTAGTCCCGGGGTCGGGGGGACGACCCTATAGACGTCGGACATGATGGTGGCGGGCCAATCTAGTCCCGTGTTCGTGGGGACGACCCTATAGTCGTCGGACATGACGGTGGCGGGCCAATCTAGCCCCGGGGTCGTGGGGACGACCCTATAGTTGTCGGACAAGTCGGCGGCGGGCCAACCTAGTCCCAGGGTCGTGGGGACGACCCTATAGTCGTCGGACATTTCGGCGGCTGGGCAACTTTGGCCCGTGGTCGTGGGGACGACCCTATAGTCGTCGGACAAGTCGGCGGCGGGCCAACATAGTCCCCGGGTCGTGGAGACGACCCTATAGTCGTCGGACATGACGGTGGCGGGGCAATCTAGTCCGGGGGTCGTGGGGACGACCCTGTAGTCGTCGGACATGACGGTGGTGGGCGAATCTATTCCCGGGGCCGTGGGGGCGACCCTATAGTCGTCGGACACGACGGTGGCGAGCCAACCTAGTCCCTGGGTCGTGGGGACGACCGCATCGTCGTCGGACATGACGGCGGCTGGCCAACCTAGTCCCGGGGTCGTGGGGACGACCCTATAGTTGTCGGACAAGTCGGCGGCGGGCCAACATAGTCCCCGGGTCGTGGAGACGACCCTATAGTCGTCGGACATGACGGTGGCGGGGCAATCTAGTCCGGGGGTCGTGGGGACGACCCTGTAGTCGTCGGACATGACGGTGGTGGGCGAATCTATTCCCGGGGCCGTGGGGGCGACCCTATAGTCGTCGGACACGACGGTGGCGAGCCAACCTAGTCCCTGGGTCGTGGGGACGACCGCATCGTCGTCGGACATGACGGCGGCTGGCCAACCTAGTCCCGGGGTCGTGGGGACGACCCTATAGTCGTCGGACATTATGGTGGCGGCCCAATCTAGTCCCGGGGTCGTGGGGACGACCCTACAGACGTCGGAAATTTCGGCGGCAGGGCAACTTTGGCCCGTGGTCGTGGGGATGACCATATAGTCGTCGGACATGTCGGCGGCAGGGCAACCTAGTCCCGGGGTCGGGGGGACGACCCAATAGACGTCGGACATGATGGTGGCGGGCCAATCTAATCCCGGGGTCGTGGGGACGACCCTATAGTCAACGGACATGCCGGCGGCTGGGCAACTTTGGTCCGTGGTCGTGGGGACGATCCTATAGTCGTCGGAGAAGTCGGCGGCGGGCCAAACTAGTCCCGGGATCGAGGGGACGACCCTATAGTTGTCGGACAAGTCGGCGGTGGGCCAACCTAGTCCCGTGGTCGTGGGGACGACAGTATAGTCGTCGGACATGTCGGCGGCTGGCCAACCTAGTCCCGGGGTCGTGGGGACGACCCTATAGTCGTCGGACATGTCGGCGGCGGGCCAACCTAGTCCCGGGGTCGTGGGACGACCCTATAGTCGTCGGACATGTCGGCGGCGGGCCAACGTAAGCCCTGGGTCGTAGGGACGACCCTATAATCGTCGGAAATGTTGGCGTCGGGCCAACCTATTCCCGGGGTCGTGGAGACGACCCTATAGTCGTCGGACATGACGGTGGCGGGCCAATCTACTCCCGCGGTGGTGGGGACGACCCTATAGTCGTCGGATATGTCGGAGGCTGGCCAACCTAGTCCCGGGGTCGTGGGGACGACCCTATTGTCGTCGGACAAGTCGTCGGCGGGTCATCCTAGTCCCGGGGTCATGGGGACGACCCTATAGTCGTCGGACATGTCGGCGGCTGGCCAACCTAGTCCCGGGGTGGTAGGGACGACCCTGTAGTCGTCGGACAAGTCGGCGTCGGGCCAACCTATTCCCGGGGTCGTGGAGACGATCCTATAGTCGTCGGAGAAGTCGGCGGCGGGCCAACCTAGTCCCGGGATCGTGGGGACGACCCTATAGTTGTCGGACAAGTCGGCGGTGGGCCAACCTAGTCCCGTGGTCGTGGGGACGACCGTATAGTCGTCGGACATGTCGGCGGCTGGCCAACCTAGTCCCGGGGTCGTGGGACGACCCTAGAATCGTCGGACATGTCGGCGGCGGGCCAACGTAGGCCCTGGGTCGTAGGGACGACCCTATAGTCGTCGGAAATGTTGGCGTCGGGCCAACCTATTCCGGGGGTCGTGGGGACGACCCTGTAGTCGTCGGACATGCCGGCGGCTGGGCAACTTTGGCCCGTGGTCGTGGGGACCACCCTATAGTCGTCGGACATGATGGTGGCAAGCCAATCTAGTCCCGGGGCCGTGGGGACGACCCTATAGTCGGCGGACAGGTCGGCGGCTGGCCAACTTAGTCCCGGGGTCGTGGGGACGACCCCATAGTCGTCGGACATGACGGCGGCTGGCCAACCTAGTCCCGGGGTCGTGGGGACGACCCTATAGTCGTCGGACATGATGGTGGCGGGCCAATCTAGTCCCGGGTTCGTGGGGACGACCCTATAGTCGTCGGACATGACGGTGGCAGGGCAACGTTGGCCCGTGGTCGTGGGGACGACCATATAGTCGTCGGACATGACGGTGGCTGGCCAATCTAGTCCCGGGGTCGTGGGGACGACCCTATAGTGGTCGAACATGTCGGCGGCTGGCCAACTTTGGCCCGTGGTCGTGGGGACGACCGTATCGTCGTCGGACATGTCGGCGGCTGGCCAACCTAGTCCCGGTGTCGTGGGGACGACTCTATAGTCGTCGAACATGATAATGGTGGGCCAAGCTAGTCCCGGGGCCGTGGGGACAACCCTGTAGTCGTCGGACATGCCGGCGGCTGGGCAACTTTGGCCCGTGGTCGTGGGGACCACCTTATAGTCGTCGGACAAGTCGGCGGCGGGCCAACCTAGTCCCGGGGCCGTGGGGACGACCCTATAGTCGTCGGACAAGTCGGCGGCGGGCCAACCTAGTCCCGGGGTCGTGGGGACGACCCTATAGTCGTTGGAAAAGTCGGCGGCGAGCCAACCTGGTCCCGGGGTCGTGGGGACTACGCTATAGTCGTCGGACATGTCAGCGGTTGGCCAACCTAGTCCCGGGGTCGTGGGGACGACCCTATAGTCGTCGGACAAGTCGGCGGCTGGCCAGCCTGGTGCCGGGGTCGTGGGGGCGACCCTATAGTCGTCGGACAAGTCGGGGGCGCGCCATCCTTGTCCCGCGGTCGTGGGGACGACCCTATAGTCGTCGGACAAATCGGCGGCGGGCCAATCTAGTCCCGGGGTCGTGGGGACAACCCTGTAGTCGTCGGACATGTCGGCGGCTGGCCAACCTAGTCCCGGGGTGGTAGGGACGACCCTATAGTCGTCGGACAAATCGGCGGCGGGCCAATCTAGTCCCGGGGTCGTGGGGACAACCCTGTAGTCGTCGGACATGTCGGCGGCTGGGCAAATTTGGCCCGTGGTCGTGGGGACCACCCTATAGTCTTCGGACAAGTCGGCGGCGGGCCAATCTAGTCCCGGGGTCGTGGGGACAACCCTGTAGTCGTCGGACATGTCGGCGGCTGGGCAACATTGGCCCGTGGTCGTGGGGACGACCCTATAGTCGTCGGACATGATGGTGGCGGGCCAATCTAGTCCCGGGGTCGTGGGGACGACCCTATAGTCGTCGGACATGACGGTGGCGGGCCAATCTAGTCCCGGGGCCGTGGGGACAACCCTGTAGTCGTTGGACATTTCGGCGGCGCGCCAACCTATTCCCGGGATCGTGGGGACGACCCTATACTCGTCGGACATGACGGTGGCGGGCCAACCTAGTCCCGGGGTCGTGGGGACGACCCTATAGTCGTCGGACATGATGGTGGCGGGCCAATCTAGTCCCGGGGTCGTGGGGACGACCCTATAGTCGTCGGACATAACGGTGGCGGGCCAATCTAGCCCCGGGGACGTGGGGACGACCCTATAGACGTCGGACATGTTGGCGGCTAGCCAAACTAGTCCCGGGTTCGTGGGGACGACCCTATAGTCGTCGGACATGTCGGCTGCTGGCGAACATTGGCCAGTGGTCGTGGGGACGACCCTATAGTCGTCGGACATGACGGTGGCGGGCCAATCTAGCCCCGGGGACGTGGGGACGACCCTATAGACGTCGGACATGTTGGCGGCTAGCCAACCTAGTCCCGGGTTCGTGGGGACGACCCTATAGTCGTCGGACATGTCGGCGGCTGGCCAACCTAGTCCCGGGGTCGTGGGGACGACCCTATAGTCGTCGGACATGACGGTGACGGGCCCATCTAGTCCCGGCGTCGTGGGGACGACCCTATAGTCGTCGGACATGATGGTGGCGGGCCAATCTAGTCCCGGGGCCGTGGGGACGACCGTATAGTCGGCGGACAGGTCGGCGGCTGGCCAACTTAGTCCCGGGGTCGTGGGGACGACCCTATAGTCGTCGGACATGTCGGCGGCTGGCCAACCTAGTCCCGGGGTCGTGGGGACGACCCTATAGTCGTCGGACATGATGGTGGCGGGCCAATCTAGTCCCGGGTTCGTGGGGACGACCCTATAGTCGTCGGACATGACGGTGGCAGGGCAACTTTGGCCCGTGGTCGTGGGGACGACCATATAGTCGTCGGACATGACGGTGGCTGGCCAATCTAGTCCCGGGGTCGTGGGGACGACCCTATAGTCGTCGAACATGTCGGCGGCTGGCCAACTTTGGCCCGTGGTCGTGGGGACGACCCTATAGTCGTCGGACATGATGGTGGCGGGGCAATCTAGTCCTGGGGTCGTGGGGGCGACCCTGTAGTCGTCGGACATGACGGTCGTAGGCCAATCTAGTCTCGGGGCCGTGGGGACGACCCTATAGTCGTCGGACATGTCGGCGGCTGGCCAACCTAGTCCCGGGATCGTGGGCACGACCCTATAGCCGTCGGACATGATGGTGGCGGGCCAATCTAGTCCCGGGGCCGTGGGGACGACCCTATAGTCGTCGGACATGATTGTGGCGGGCCAATCTTGTCCCGGGGTCGTGGGGACGACCCTATATTCGTCGGACATGTCGGTGGCTGGCCAACTTTGGCCCGTGGCCGTGGGGACGACCCTATAGTCGTCGGATATGTCGGCAGCTGGCCAACCTAGTCCCGGGGTGGTAGGGACGACCATATAGTCGTCGGACAAGTCGGCGGCGGGCCAACCTAGTCCCGGGGTCGTGGGGACGACCCTATAGTCGTCGGACATGACGGTGGCGGGCAAATCTAGTCCCGGGGACGTGGGGACGACCGTATAGTCGTCTGACATGTCGGCGGCTGGCCAACGTAGTCCCGGGGTCGTGGGGACGACCCTATAGTCGTCGGACAAGTCGGCGGCGGGCCAACCTAGTCCCGGGGTCGTGGGGACGACCCTATAGTCGTCGGACATGATGGTGGCGGCCAATCTAGACCCGGGATCCTGTGGGCGACCCAATAGTTGTCGGAGAAGTCGGCGGCGGGCCAACCTAGTCCCGGGGTCGTGGGGACGACCCTATAGTCGTCGGACATGACGGTGGCGGGCCAATCAAGTCCCGGGGCCGTGGGGACGACTGTATAGTCGTCGGACATGTCGGCGGCTGGCCAACCTAGTCCCGGGGTCGTGGGGACGACCCTGTAGTCGTCGGACAAGTCGGCGGCGGGCCAATCTAGTCCCGGGGCCGTGGGGACGACCGTATAGTCGTCGGACATGTCGGCGGCTGGCCAACCTAGTCCCGGGGTCGTGGGGACGACCCTATAGTCGTCGGAGAAGTCGACGGCGGGCCAACCTAGTCCAAGGGGTCGTCTGGACGACCGCATCGTCGTCGGACATGTCGGCGGCTGGCCAACCTAGTCCCGGGGTCGTGGGGACGACCCTATAGTCGTCGGACATTATGGTGGCGGGCCAATCTAGTCCCGGGGTCGTGGGGACGACCCTACAGTCGTCGGACATTTCGGCGGCAGGGCAACTTTGGCCCGTGGTCGTGGGGATGACCATATAGTCGTCGGACATGTCGGCGGCAGGGCAACCTAGTCCCGGGGTCGGGGGGACGACCCTATAGACGTCGGACATGATGGTGGCTGGCCAATCTAGTCCCGGGGTCGTGGGGACGACCCTATAGTCGTCGGATATGTCGGCTGCTGGTCAACATTGGCCAGTGGTCGTGGGGACGACCCTATAGTCGTCGGACAAGTCGGCGGCGGGCCAACCTAGTCCCGGGATCGTGGGGACGACCCTATAGTCGTCGGACATGATGGTGGCGGGCCAATCTAGTCCCGGGGCCGTGGGGACGACCCTATAGTCGTCGGACATGATTGTGGCGGGCCAATCTTGTCCCGGGGTCGTGGGGACGACCCTATATTCGTCGGACATTATGGTGGCGGCCCAATCTAGTCCCGGGGTCGTGGGGACGACCCTACAGACGTCGGACATTTCGGCGGCAGGGCAACTTTGGCCCGTGGTCGTGGGGATGACCATATAGTCGTCGGACATGTCGGCGGCAGGGCAACCTAGTCCCGGTGTCGGGGGGACGACCCAATAGTCGCCGGACATGTCGGCGGCTGGCCAACCTAGTCCCGGGTTCGTGGGGACGACCCTGTAGTCGTCGGACATGACGGTGGCGGGCCAATCTAGTCCCAGTGCCGTGGGGACGACCCTATAGTCGTCGGACATGTCGGCGGCGGGCCAACCTAGTCCCGGGGTCGTGGGACGACCCTATAGTCGTCGGACATGTCGGCGGCGGGCCAACGTAGGCCCTGGGTCGTAGGGACGACCCTATAGTCGTCGGAAATGTTGGCGTCGGGCCAACCTATTCCCGGTGTCGTGGAGACGACCCTATAGTCGTCGGACATGACGGTGGCGGGCCAATCTACTCCCGGGGTCGTGGGGACGACCCTATTGTCGTCGGACAAGTCGTCGGCGGGTCATCCTAGTCCCGGGGTCGTGGGGACGACCCTATAGTCGTCGGACATGTCGGCGGCTGGCCAACCTAGTCCCGGGGTGGTAGGGACGACCCTGTAGTCGTCGGACAAATCGGCGGCGGGCCAACCTAGTCCCGCGGTGGTGGGGACGACCCTATAGTCGTCGGATATGTCGGCGTCGGGCCAACCTATTCCCGGGGTCGTGGAGACGATCCTATAGTCGTCGGAGAAGTCGGCGGCGGGCCAACCTAGTCCCGAGATCGTGGGGACGACCCTATAGTTGTCGGACAAGTCGGCGGTGGGCCAACCTAGTCCCGTGGTCGTGGGGACGACCATATAGTCGTCGGACATGTCGGTGGCTGGCCAACTTTGGCCCGTGGCCGTGGGGACGACCCTATAGTCGTCGGACATGACGGTGGCGGGCCAACATAGTCCCCGGGTCGTGGAGACGACCCTATAGTCGTCGGACATGACGGTGGCGGGCCAATCTACTCCCGGGGTCGTGGGGACGACCCTATTGTCGTCGGACAAGTCGTCGGCGGGTCATCCTAGTCCCGGGGTCGTGGGGACGACCCTATTGTCGTCGGACAAGTCGTCGGCGGGTCATCCTAGTCCCGGGGTCATGGGGACGACCCTATAGTCGTCGGACATGTCGGCGGCTGGCCAACCTAGTCCCGGGGTGGTAGGGACGACCCTGTAGTCGTCGGACAAGTCGGCGTCGGGCCAACCTATTCCCGGGGTCGTGGAGACGATCCTATAGTCGTCGGAGAAGTCGGCGGCGGGCCAACCTAGTCCCGAGATCGTGGGGACGACCCTATAGTTGTCGGACAAGTCGGCGGTGGGCCAACCTAGTCCCGTGGTCGTGGGGACGACCATATAGTCGTCGGACATGTCGGTGGCTGGCCAACTTTGGCCCGTGGCCGTGGGGACGACCCTATAGTCGTCGGACATGACGGTGGCGGGCCAATCTAGTCCCGGGGACGTGGGGACGACCGTATAGTCGTCTGACATGTCGGCGGCTGGCCAACGTAGTCCCGGGGTCGTGGGGACGACCCTATAGTCGTCGGACAAGTCGGCGGCGGGCCAACCTAGTCCCGGGGTCGTGGGGACGACCCCATAGTCGTCGGACATGATGGTGGCGGCCAATCTAGACCCGGGATCGTGTGGACGACCCAATAGTTGTCGGACAAGTCGGCGGCGGGCCAATCTAGTCCCGGGGCCGTGGGGACGACCGTATAGTCGTCGGACATGTCGGCGGCTGGCCAACCTAGTCCCGGGGTCGTGGGGACGACCCTATAGTCGTTGGACATGATGGTGGCGGGCCAATCTAGTCCCGGGTTCGTGGGGACGACCCTGTAGTCGTCGGACATGACGGTGGTGGGCGAATCTATTCCCGGGGCCGTGGGGACGACCCTATAGTCGTCGGACATGACGGTGGCGAGCCAACCTAGTCCCTGGGTCGTGGGGACGACCGCATCGTCGTCGGAAATGTCGGCGGCTGGCCAACCTAGTCCCGGGGTCGTGGGGACGACCCTATAGTCGTCGGACATTATGGTGGCGGGCCAATCTAGTCCCGGGGTCGTGGGGACGACCCTACAGTCGTCGGACATTTCGGCGGCAGGGCAACTTTGGCCCGTGGTCGTGGGGATGACCATATAGTCGTCGGACATGTCGGCGGCAGGGCAACCTAGTCCCGGGGTCGGGGGGACGACCCTATAGACGTCGGACATGATGGTGGCGGGCCAATCTAGTCCCGTGTTCGTGGGGACGACCCTATAGTCGTCGGACATGACGGTGGCGGGCCAATCTAGCCCCGGGGTCGTGGGGACGACCCTATAGTTGTCGGACAAGTCGGCGGCGGGCCAACCTAGTCCCAGGGTCGTGGGGACGACCCTATAGTCGTCGGACATTTCGGCGGCTGGGCAACTTTGGCCCGTGGTCGTGGGGACGACCCTATAGTCGTCGGACAAGTCGGCGGCGGGCCAACATAGTCCCCGGGTCGTGGAGACGACCCTATAGTCGTCGGACATGACGGTGGCGGGGCAATCTAGTCCGGGGGTCGTGGGGACGACCCTGTAGTCGTCGGACATGACGGTGGTGGGCGAATCTATTCCCGGGGCCGTGGGGGCGACCCTATAGTCGTCGGACACGACGGTGGCGAGCCAACCTAGTCCCTGGGTCGTGGGGACGACCGCATCGTCGTCGGACATGACGGCGGCTGGCCAACCTAGTCCCGGGGTCGTGGGGACGACCCTATAGTCGTCGGACATTATGGTGGCGGCCCAATCTAGTCCCGGGGTCGTGGGGACGACCCTACAGACGTCGGACATTTCGGCGGCAGGGCAACTTTGGCCCGTGGTCGTGGGGATGACCATATAGTCGTCGGACATGTCGGCGGCAGGGCAACCTAGTCCCGGGGTCGGGGGGACGACCCAATAGACGTCGGACATGATGGTGGCGGGCCAATCTAATCCCGGGGTCGTGGGGACGACCCTATAGTCAACGGACATGCCGGCGGCTGGGCAACTTTGGTCCGTGGTCGTGGGGACGATCCTATAGTCGTCGGAGAAGTCGGCGGCGGGCCAAACTAGTCCCGGGATCGAGGGGACGACCCTATAGTTGTCGGACAAGTCGGCGGTGGGCCAACCTAGTCCCGTGGTCGTGGGGACGACAGTATAGTCGTCGGACATGTCGGCGGCTGGCCAACCTAGTCCCGGGGTCGTGGGGACGACCCTATAGTCGTCGGACATGTCGGCGGCGGGCCAACCTAGTCCCGGGGTCGTGGGACGACCCTATAGTCGTCGGACATGTCGGCGGCGGGCCAACGTAAGCCCTGGGTCGTAGGGACGACCCTATAATCGTCGGAAATGTTGGCGTCGGGCCAACCTATTCCCGGGGTCGTGGAGACGACCCTATAGTCGTCGGACATGACGGTGGCGGGCCAATCTACTCCCGCGGTGGTGGGGACGACCCTATAGTCGTCGGATATGTCGGAGGCTGGCCAACCTAGTCCCGGGGTCGTGGGGACGACCCTATTGTCGTCGGACAAGTCGTCGGCGGGTCATCCTAGTCCCGGGGTCATGGGGACGACCCTATAGTCGTCGGACATGTCGGCGGCTGGCCAACCTAGTCCCGGGGTGGTAGGGACGACCCTGTAGTCGTCGGACAAGTCGGCGTCGGGCCAACCTATTCCCGGGGTCGTGGAGACGATCCTATAGTCGTCGGAGAAGTCGGCGGCGGGCCAACCTAGTCCCGGGATCGTGGGGACGACCCTATAGTTGTCGGACAAGTCGGCGGTGGGCCAACCTAGTCCCGTGGTCGTGGGGACGACCGTATAGTCGTCGGACATGTCGGCGGCTGGCCAACCTAGTCCCGGGGTCGTGGGACGACCCTAGAATCGTGGGACATGTCGGCGGCGGGCCAACGTAGGCCCTGGGTCGTAGGGACGACCCTATAGTCGTCGGAAATGTTGGCGTCGGGCCAACCTATTCCGGGGGTCGTGGAGACAACCCTATAGTCGTCGGACATGACGGTGGCGGGCCAATCTACTCCCGGGGTCGTGGGGACGACCCTGTAGTCGTCGGACATGACGGTGGCGGGCCAATCTAGCCCCGGGGACGTTGGGGACGACCCTATAGACGTCGGACATGTTGGCGGCTAGCCAAACTAGTCCCGTGTTCGTGGGGACGACCCTATAGTCGTCGGACATGACGGTGGCGAGCCAACCTAGTCCCTGGGTCGTGGGGACGACCGCATCGTCGTCGGACATGTCGGCGGCTGACCAACCTAGTCCCGGGGTCGGGGGGACGACCCAATAGACGTCGGACATGATGGTGGCGGGCCAATCTAGTCCCGGGGTCGTGGGGACGACCCTGAGGGCGTCGGATATGTCGGCTGCTGGTCAACATTGGCCAGTGGTCGTGGGGACGACCCTATAGTCGTCGGACAAGTCGGCGGCGGGCCAACCTAGTCCCGGGGTCGTGGGGACGACCCTATAGTCAACGGACATGCCGGCGGCTGGGCACCTTTGGTCCGTGGTCGTGGGGACGATCCTATAGTCGTCGGAGAAGTCGGCGGCGGGCCAACCTAGTCCCGGGATCGTGGGGACGACCCTATAGTTGTCGGACAAGTCGGCGGTGGGCCAACCTAGTCCCGTGGTCGTGGGGACGACCCTATAGTCGTCGGACATTATGGTGGCGGGCCAATCTAGTCCCGGGGTCGTGGGGACGACCCTACAGACGTCGGACATTTCGGCGGCAGGGCAACTTTGGCCCGAGGTCGTGGGGATGACCATATAGTCGTCGGACATGTCGGCGGCAGGGCAACCTAGTCCCGGTGTCGGGGGGACGAGCCAATAGTCGTCGGACATGTCGGCGGCTGGCCAACCTAGTCCCGGGGTCGTGGGGACGACCCTATAGTCGTCGGACATGTCGGCGGCGGGCCAACCTAGTTCCTGGGTCGTGGGGACGACCCTATAGTCGTCCGACATGACGGTGGCGGGCCAATCTCCTCCCGGGGTCATGGGGACGACCCTATAGTCGTCGAACATGACGGTGGCGGGCCACTCTAGTCCCGGGTTCGTGGGGACGACCCTGTAGTCGTCGGACATGACTGTGGCGGGCCAATCTAGTCCCAGGGCCGTGGGGACGACCCTATAGTCGTCGGACATGTCGGCGGCGGGCCAACGTAGGCCCTGGGTCGTAGGGACGACCCTATAGTCGTCGGAAATGTTGGCGTCGGGCCAACCTATTCCTGGGGTCGTGGAGACGACCCTATAGTCGTCGGACATGACGGTGGCGGGCCAATCTACTCCCGGGGTCGTGGGGACGACCCTATAGTCGTCGGACATGTCGTCGGCTGTCCAACTTTGGCCCGTGGTCGTGGGAACGACCCTATAGTCGTCGGATATGTCGGAGGCTGGCCAACCTAGTCCCGGGGTCGTGGGGACGACCCTATTGTCGTCGGACAAGTCGTCGGCGGGTCATCCTCGTCCCGGGGTCATGGGGACGACCCTATAGTCGTCGGACATGTCGGCGGCTGGCCAACCTAGTCCCGGGGTGGTAGGGACGACCCTGTAGTCGTCGGACAAGTCGGCGTCGGGCCAACCTATTCCCGGGGTCGTGGAGACGATCCTATAGTCGTCGGAGAAGTCGGCGGCGGGCCAACCAAGTCCCGGGATCGTGGGGACGACCCTATAGTTGTCGGACAAGTCGGCGGTGGGCCAACCTAGTCCCGTGGTCGTGGGGACGACCATATAGTCGTCGGACATGTCGGTGGCTGTCCAACTTTGGCCCGTGGCCGTGGGGACGACCCTATAGTCGTCGGACATGTCGGCAGCTGGCCAACCTAGTCCCGGGGTGGTAGGGACGACCATATAGTCGTCGGACAAGTCGGCGGCGAGCCAACCTAGTCCCTGGGTCGTGGGGACGACCCTATAGTCGTCGGACATGACGGTGGCGGGCCAATCTAGTCCCGGGGATGTGGGGACGACCGTATAGTCGTCTGACATGTCGGCGGCTGGCCAACGTAGTCCCGGGGTCGTGGGGACGACCCTATAGTCGTCGGACAAGTCGGCGGCGGGCCAACCTAGTCCCGGGGTCGAGGGGACGACCCTATAGTCGTCGGACATGATGGTGGCGGCCAATCTAGACCCGGGATCGTGTGGACGACCCAATAGTTGTCGGACAAGTCGGCGGCGGGCCAATCTAGTCCCGGGGCCGTGGGGACGACCGTATAGTCGTCGGACATGTCGGCGGCTGGCCAACCTAGTCCCGGGGTCGTGGGGACGACCCTATAGTCGTTGGACATGATGGTGGCGGGCCAATCTAGTCCCGGGTTCGTGGGGACGACCCTGTAGTCGTCGGACATGACGGTGGTGGGCGAATCTATTCCCGGGGCCGTGGGGACGACCCTATAGTCGTCGGACATGACGGTGGCGAGCCAACCTAGTCCCTGGGTCGTGGGGACGACCGCATCGTCGTCGGACATGTCGGCGGCTGGCCAACCTAGTCCCGGGGTCGTGGGGACGACCCTATAGTCGTCGGACATTATGGTGGCGGGCCAATCTAGTCCCTGGGTCGTGGGGACGACCCTACAGTCGTCGGACATTTCGGCGGCGGGCGAATCTATTCCTAAACTTTGGACCGTGATCGTGGGGATGACCATATAGTCGTCGGACATGTCGGCGGCAGGGCAACCTAGTCCCGGGGTCGGGGGGACGACCCTATAGACGTCGGACATGATGGTGGCGGGCCAATCTAGTCCCGTGGTCGTGGGGACGACCCTATAGTCGTCGGAAATGACGGTGGCGGGCCAATCTAGCCCCGGGGTCGTGGGGACGACCCTATAGTTGTCGGACAAGTCGGCGGCGGGCCAACCTAGTCCCAGGGTCGTGGGGACGACCCTATAGTCGTCGGACATTTCGGCGGCTGGGCAACTTTGGCCCGTGGTCGTGGGGACGACCCTATAGTCGTCGGACAAGTCGGCGGCGGGCCAACATAGTCCCCGGGTCGTGGAGACGACCCTATAGTCGTCGGACATGACGGTGGCGGGACAATCTAGTCCGGGGGTCGTGGGGACGACCCTGTAGTCGTCGGACATGACGGTGGTGGGCGAATCTATTCCCGGGGCCGTGGGGGCGACCCTATAGTCGTCGGACACGACGGTGGCGAGCCAACCTAGTCCCTGGGTCGTGGGGACGACCGCATCGTCGTCGGACATGACGGCGGCTGGCCAACCTAGTCCCGGGGTCGTGGGGACGACCCTATAGTCGTCGGACATTATGGTGGCAGGCCAATCTAGTCCCGGGGTCGTGGGGACGACCCTACAGACGTCGGACATTTCGGCGGCAGGGCAACTTTGGCCCGTGGTCGTGGGGATGACCATATAGTCGTCGGACATGTCGGCGGCAGGGCAACCTAGTCCCGGGGTCGGGGGGACGACCCAATAGACGTCGGACATGATGGTGGAGGGCCAATCTAGTCCCGGGGTCGTGGGGACGACCCTATAGTCGTCGGATATGTCGGCTGCTGGTCAACATTGGCCAGTGGTCGTGGGGACGACCCTATAGTCGTCGGACAAGTCGGCGGCGGGCCAACCTAGTCCCGCGGTCGTGGGGACGACCCTATAGTCAACGGACATGCCGGCGGCTGGGCAACTATATTCCGTGGTCGTGGGGACGATCCTATAGTCGTCGGAGAAGTCGGCGGCGGGCCAACCTAGTCCCGGGATCGTGGGGACGACCCTATAGTTGTCGGACAAGTCGGCGGTGGGCCAACCTAGTCACGTGGTCGTGGGGACGACAGTATAGTCGTCGGACATGTCGGCGGCTGGCCAACCTAGTCCCGGGGTCGTGGGGACGACCCTATAGTCGTCGGACATGTCGGCGGCGGGCCAACCTAGTCCCGGGGTCGTGGGACGACCCTATAGTCGTCGGACATGTCGGCGGCGGGCCAACGTAAGCCCTGGGTCGTAGGGACGACCCTATAATCGTCGGAAATGTTGGCGTCGGGCCAACCTATTCCCGGGGTCGTGGAGACGACCCTATAGTCGTCGGACATGACGGTGGCGGGCCAATCTACTCCCGGGGTCGTGGAGACGACCCTATAGTCGTCGGACATGACGGTGGCGGGCCAATCTACTCCCGGGGTCGTGGGGACGACCCTATAGTCGTCGGACATGACGGTGGCGGGCCAACCTAGTCCCGGGGTCGTGGGGACGACCCTATAGTCGTCGGACATGATGGAGGCGGGCCAATCTACTCCCGGGGTCGTGGGGACGACCCTATAGTCGTCGAACATGTCGGCGGCTGGCCAACCTAGTCCCGGGGTGGTAGGGACGACCCTGTAGTCGTCGGACAAGTCGAAGGCGGGCCAACCTACACGCGGGGTCGTGGGGACGAACCTATAGTCGTCGGACAAGTCGGCGGCGGGCCAACCTAGTCCCGGGGTCGTGGGGACGACCCTATAGTCGTCGGACAACGCGGCGGCGGGCCAACCTAGTCCCGGGGTCGTGGGGACGACCCTGTAGTCGTCGGACATGATGGTGGCTGGCCAATCTAGTCCCGGGGTCGTGGGGACGACCCTATAGTCGTCGGACAAGGCGGCGGCGGGCCAACCTAGTCCCGGGGTCGTGGGGACGACCCTATAGTCGTCGGACATGATGGAGGCGGGCCAACGTAGGCCCAGGGTCGTAGGGACGACCCTATAGTCGTCGGAAAAGTCGGCGGCGGGCCAACCTAGTCCCGGGGTCGTGGGGACTACCCTATAGTCGTCGGACATGTCGGCGGCGGGCCAACTTTGGCCCGTGGTAGTGGGGACGACCCTATAGTCGTCGGACATGACGGTGGCGGGCCAATCTAGCCCCGGGGTCGTGGGGACGACTCTATAGACGTCGGACATGTTGGCGTCTGGCCAACCTAGTCCCGGGTTCGTGGAGACGACCCTATAGTCGTCGGACATGTCGGCGGCGGGACAACGTAGGCCCAGGGTCGTAGGGACGACCCTATAGTCGTCGGAAAAGTCGGCGGCGGGCCAACCTAGTCCCGGGGTCGTGGGGACTACCCTATAGTCGTCGGACATGTCGGCGGCTGGGCAACTTTGGCCCGTAGTCGTGGGGACGACCCTGTAGTCGTCGGACATGACGGTGGCGGGCCAATCTAGTCCCGGGCCGTGACGACGACCGTATAGTCGTCGGACATGTCGGCGGCGGGCCAATCTAGTCCCGGGGTCGTGGGGACGACCCTATAGTCGTCGGACATGATGGTGGCGGGCCAATCTAGTCCCGGGGTCGTGGGGACGACCGTATAGTCGTCGGACATGTCGGCGGCTGGCCATCCTAGCCCCGTTGTCGTGGGGACGTCCGTATAGTCGTCGGACAAGTCGGCGGCGGGCCAATTTAGTCTCGGGGTGGTAGGGACGACCCTATAGTCGTCGGACAAGTCGGCGGCGGGCCAACCTAGTCCCGGGATCGTGGGGACGACCCTATAGTCGTCGGACAAGTCGGCGGCGGGCCAATTTAGTCTCGGGGTGGTAGGGACGACCCTATAGTCGTCGGACAAGTCGGCGGCGGGCCAACCTAGTCCCGGGGTCGTGGGGACGACCCTATAGTCAACGGACATGCCGGCGGCTGGGCACCTTTGGTCCGTGGTCGTGGGGACGATCCTATAGTCGTCGGAGAAGTCGGCGGCGGGCCAACCTAGTCCCGGGATCGTGGGGACGACCCTATAGTTGTCGGACAAGTCGGCGGTGGGCCAACCTAGTCCCGTGGTCGTGGGGACGACCCTATAGTCGTCGGACATTATGGTGGCGGGCCAATCTAGTCCCGGGGTCGTGGGGACGACCCTACAGACGTCGGACATTTCGGCGGCAGGGCAACTTTGGCCCGAGGTCGTGGGGATGACCATATAGTCGTCGGACATGTCGGCGGCAGGGCAACCTAGTCCCGGTGTCGGGGGGACGAGCCAATAGTCGTCGGACATGTCGGCGGCTGGCCAACCTAGTCCCGGGGTCGTGGGGACGACCCTATAGTCGTCGGACATGTCGGCGGCGGGCCAACCTAGTTCCTGGGTCGTGGGGACGACCCTATAGTCGTCCGACATGACGGTGGCGGGCCAATCTCCTCCCGGGGTCATGGGGACGACCCTATAGTCGTCGAACATGACGGTGGCGGGCCACTCTAGTCCCGGGTTCGTGGGGACGACCCTGTAGTCGTCGGACATGACTGTGGCGGGCCAATCTAGTCCCAGGGCCGTGGGGACGACCCTATAGTCGTCGGACATGTCGGCGGCGGGCCAACGTAGGCCCTGGGTCGTAGGGACGACCCTATAGTCGTCGGAAATGTTGGCGTCGGGCCAACCTATTCCTGGGGTCGTGGAGACGACCCTATAGTCGTCGGACATGACGGTGGCGGGCCAATCTACTCCCGGGGTCGTGGGGACGACCCTATAGTCGTCGGACATGTCGTCGGCTGTCCAACTTTGGCCCGTGGTCGTGGGAACGACCCTATAGTCGTCGGATATGTCGGAGGCTGGCCAACCTAGTCCCGGGGTCGTGGGGACGACCCTATTGTCGTCGGACAAGTCGTCGGCGGGTCATCCTCGTCCCGGGGTCATGGGGACGACCCTATAGTCGTCGGACATGTCGGCGGCTGGCCAACCTAGTCCCGGGGTGGTAGGGACGACCCTGTAGTCGTCGGACAAGTCGGCGTCGGGCCAACCTATTCCCGGGGTCGTGGAGACGATCCTATAGTCGTCGGAGAAGTCGGCGGCGGGCCAACCAAGTCCCGGGATCGTGGGGACGACCCTATAGTTGTCGGACAAGTCGGCGGTGGGCCAACCTAGTCCCGTGGTCGTGGGGACGACCATATAGTCGTCGGACATGTCGGTGGCTGTCCAACTTTGGCCCGTGGCCGTGGGGACGACCCTATAGTCGTCGGACATGTCGGCAGCTGGCCAACCTAGTCCCGGGGTGGTAGGGACGACCATATAGTCGTCGGACAAGTCGGCGGCGAGCCAACCTAGTCCCTGGGTCGTGGGGACGACCCTATAGTCGTCGGACATGACGGTGGCGGGCCAATCTAGTCCCGGGGATGTGGGGACGACCGTATAGTCGTCTGACATGTCGGCGGCTGGCCAACGTAGTCCCGGGGTCGTGGGGACGACCCTATAGTCGTCGGACAAGTCGGCGGCGGGCCAACCTAGTCCCGGGGTCGAGGGGACGACCCTATAGTCGTCGGACATGATGGTGGCGGCCAATCTAGACCCGGGATCGTGTGGACGACCCAATAGTTGTCGGACAAGTCGGCGGCGGGCCAATCTAGTCCCGGGGCCGTGGGGACGACCGTATAGTCGTCGGACATGTCGGCGGCTGGCCAACCTAGTCCCGGGGTCGTGGGGACGACCCTATAGTCGTTGGACATGATGGTGGCGGGCCAATCTAGTCCCGGGTTCGTGGGGACGACCCTGTAGTCGTCGGACATGACGGTGGTGGGCGAATCTATTCCCGGGGCCGTGGGGACGACCCTATAGTCGTCGGACATGACGGTGGCGAGCCAACCTAGTCCCTGGGTCGTGGGGACGACCGCATCGTCGTCGGACATGTCGGCGGCTGGCCAACCTAGTCCCGGGGTCGTGGGGACGACCCTATAGTCGTCGGACATTATGGTGGCGGGCCAATCTAGTCCCTGGGTCGTGGGGACGACCCTACAGTCGTCGGACATTTCGGCGGCGGGCGAATCTATTCCTAAACTTTGGACCGTGATCGTGGGGATGACCATATAGTCGTCGGACATGTCGGCGGCAGGGCAACCTAGTCCCGGGGTCGGGGGGACGACCCTATAGACGTCGGACATGATGGTGGCGGGCCAATCTAGTCCCGTGGTCGTGGGGACGACCCTATAGTCGTCGGAAATGACGGTGGCGGGCCAATCTAGCCCCGGGGTCGTGGGGACGACCCTATAGTTGTCGGACAAGTCGGCGGCGGGCCAACCTAGTCCCAGGGTCGTGGGGACGACCCTATAGTCGTCGGACATTTCGGCGGCTGGGCAACTTTGGCCCGTGGTCGTGGGGACGACCCTATAGTCGTCGGACAAGTCGGCGGCGGGCCAACATAGTCCCCGGGTCGTGGAGACGACCCTATAGTCGTCGGACATGACGGTGGCGGGACAATCTAGTCCGGGGGTCGTGGGGACGACCCTGTAGTCGTCGGACATGACGGTGGTGGGCGAATCTATTCCCGGGGCCGTGGGGGCGACCCTATAGTCGTCGGACACGACGGTGGCGAGCCAACCTAGTCCCTGGGTCGTGGGGACGACCGCATCGTCGTCGGACATGACGGCGGCTGGCCAACCTAGTCCCGGGGTCGTGGGGACGACCCTATAGTCGTCGGACATTATGGTGGCAGGCCAATCTAGTCCCGGGGTCGTGGGGACGACCCTACAGACGTCGGACATTTCGGCGGCAGGGCAACTTTGGCCCGTGGTCGTGGGGATGACCATATAGTCGTCGGACATGTCGGCGGCAGGGCAACCTAGTCCCGGGGTCGGGGGGACGACCCAATAGACGTCGGACATGATGGTGGAGGGCCAATCTAGTCCCGGGGTCGTGGGGACGACCCTATAGTCGTCGGATATGTCGGCTGCTGGTCAACATTGGCCAGTGGTCGTGGGGACGACCCTATAGTCGTCGGACAAGTCGGCGGCGGGCCAACCTAGTCCCGCGGTCGTGGGGACGACCCTATAGTCAACGGACATGCCGGCGGCTGGGCAACTATATTCCGTGGTCGTGGGGACGATCCTATAGTCGTCGGAGAAGTCGGCGGCGGGCCAACCTAGTCCCGGGATCGTGGGGACGACCCTATAGTTGTCGGACAAGTCGGCGGTGGGCCAACCTAGTCACGTGGTCGTGGGGACGACAGTATAGTCGTCGGACATGTCGGCGGCTGGCCAACCTAGTCCCGGGGTCGTGGGGACGACCCTATAGTCGTCGGACATGTCGGCGGCGGGCCAACCTAGTCCCGGGGTCGTGGGACGACCCTATAGTCGTCGGACATGTCGGCGGCGGGCCAACGTAAGCCCTGGGTCGTAGGGACGACCCTATAATCGTCGGAAATGTTGGCGTCGGGCCAACCTATTCCCGGGGTCGTGGAGACGACCCTATAGTCGTCGGACATGACGGTGGCGGGCCAATCTACTCCCGGGGTCGTGGAGACGACCCTATAGTCGTCGGACATGACGGTGGCGGGCCAATCTACTCCCGGGGTCGTGGGGACGACCCTATAGTCGTCGGACATGACGGTGGCGGGCCAACCTAGTCCCGGGGTCGTGGGGACGACCCTATAGTCGTCGGACATGATGGAGGCGGGCCAATCTACTCCCGGGGTCGTGGGGACGACCCTATAGTCGTCGAACATGTCGGCGGCTGGCCAACCTAGTCCCGGGGTGGTAGGGACGACCCTGTAGTCGTCGGACAAGTCGAAGGCGGGCCAACCTACACGCGGGGTCGTGGGGACGAACCTATAGTCGTCGGACAAGTCGGCGGCGGGCCAACCTAGTCCCGGGGTCGTGGGGACGACCCTATAGTCGTCGGACAACGCGGCGGCGGGCCAACCTAGTCCCGGGGTCGTGGGGACGACCCTGTAGTCGTCGGACATGATGGTGGCTGGCCAATCTAGTCCCGGGGTCGTGGGGACGACCCTATAGTCGTCGGACAAGGCGGCGGCGGGCCAACCTAGTCCCGGGGTCGTGGGGACGACCCTATAGTCGTCGGACATGATGGAGGCGGGCCAACGTAGGCCCAGGGTCGTAGGGACGACCCTATAGTCGTCGGAAACGTCGGCGGCGGGCCAACCTAGTCCCGGGGTCGTGGGGACTACCCTATAGTCGTCGGACATGTCGGCGGCGGGCCAACTTTGGCCCGTGGTAGTGGGGACGACCCTATAGTCGTCGGACATGACGGTGGCGGGCCAATCTAGCCCCGGGGTCGTGGGGACGACTCTATAGACGTCGGACATGTTGGCGTCTGGCCAACCTAGTCCCGGGTTCGTGGAGACGACCCTATAGTCGTCGGACATGTCGGCGGCGGGACAACGTAGGCCCAGGGTCGTAGGGACGACCCTATAGTCGTCGGAAAAGTCGGCGGCGGGCCAACCTAGTCCCGGGGTCGTGGGGACTACCCTATAGTCGTCGGACATGTCGGCGGCTGGGCAACTTTGGCCCGTAGTCGTGGGGACGACCCTGTAGTCGTCGGACATGACGGTGGCGGGCCAATCTAGTCCCGGGCCGTGACGACGACCGTATAGTCGTCGGACATGTCGGCGGCGGGCCAATCTAGTCCCGGGGTCGTGGGGACGACCCTATAGTCGTCGGACATGATGGTGGCGGGCCAATCTAGTCCCGGGGTCGTGGGGACGACCGTATAGTCGTCGGACATGTCGGCGGCTGGCCATCCTAGCCCCGTTGTCGTGGGGACGTCCGTATAGTCGTCGGACAAGTCGGCGGCGGGCCAATTTAGTCTCGGGGTGGTAGGGACGACCCTATAGTCGTCGGACAAGTCGGCGGCGGGCCAACCTAGTCCCGGGATCGTGGGGACGACCCTATAGTCGTCGGACAAGTCGGCGGCGGGCCAATTTAGTCTCGGGGTGGTAGGGACGACCCTATAGTCGTCGGACAAGTCGGCGGCGGGCCAACCTAGTCCCGGGATCGTGGGGACGACCCTATAGTCGTCGGACATGATGGTGGCGGGCCAATCTAGTCCCGGGGCCGTGGGGACGACCCTATAGTCGTCGGACATGATTGTGGCGGGCCAATCTTGTCCCGGGGTCGTGGGGACGACCCTATATTCGTCGGACATGTCGGTGGCTGGCCAACTTTGGCCCGTGGCCGTGGGGACGACCCGATAGTCGTCGGACATGTCGGCAGCTGGCCAACCTAGTCCCGGGGTGGTAGGGACGACCATATAGTCGTCGGACAAGTCGGCGGCGGGCCAACCTAGTACCGGGGTCGTGGGGACGACCCTATAGTCGTCGGACATGACGGTGGCGGGCCAATCTAGTCCCGGGGACGTGGGGACGTTCCTATAGTCGTCTGACATGTCGGCGGCTGTCCAACGTAGTCCCGGGGTCGTGGGGACGACCCTATAGTCGTCGGACATGATGGTGGCGGGCCAATCTAGACCCGGGGTCGTGGGGACGACCCTATATTCGTCGGACATGTCGGTGGCTGACCAACTTTGGCCCGTGGCCGTGGGGACGACCCTATAGTCGTCGGACATGATGGTGGCGGGCCAATCTAGTCCCGGGGTGGTAGGGACGATCCTATAGTCGTCGGACAAGTCGGCGGCGGGCCAATCTAGTCCCGGGGCCGTGGGGACGACCGTATAGTCTTCGGACATGTCGGCGGCTGGCCAACCTAGTCCCGGGGTCGTGGGGACGACCCTATAGTCGTCGGACATGATGGTGGCGGGCCAATCTAGTCCCGGGGCCGTGGGGACGACCGTATAGTCGTCGGACATGTCGGCGGCTGGCCAACCTAGTCCCGGGGTCGTGGGGACGACCCTGTAGTCGTCGGATATGATGGTGGCGGGCCAATCTATTCCCGGGGCCGTGGGGACGACCGTATAGTCGTCGGACATGTCGGCGGCTGGCCAACCTAGTCCCGGGGTCGTGGGGACGACCCTGTAGTCGTCGGACATGACGGTGGCGGGCCAATCTAGTCCCGGGGTCGTGGGGACGACCCTATAGTCGTCCGACAAGTCGGCGGCGGGCCAACTTAGTCCCAGGGTGGTAGGGACGACCCTATAGTCGTCGGACAAGTCGGCGGCGGGCCAACCTAGTCCCGGGGTCGTGGGGACGACCCTATAGTCGTCGGACATGATAGTGGCGGGCCAATCTAGTCCCGGGGTCGTGGGGACGACCCTATAGTCGTCGGACAAGTCGGCGGCGGGCCAACCTAGTCCCGGGGTCGTGGGGACGACCCTATAGTCGTCGGACATGACGTCGGCTGGCCAACATTGGCCCGTGGTCGTGGGGACGACCCCATAGTCGTCGGACAAGTCGGCGGCTGGCCAACCTAGTCCCGGGGTCGTCGGGACGAACCTGTAGTCGTCGGACATGTCGGCGGCTGGCCAACTTTGGCCCGTGGTCGTGGGGACGACCCAATAGTCGTCGGACATGTCGGCGGCTGGCCAACTTTGGCCCGTGGTCGTGGGGACGACCCTATAGTCGTCGGACATGGCGGTGGCGGGCCAATCTATCCCCGGGGTCGTGGGGACGACCCTAAAGTCGTCGGACATGACGGTGGCGGGCCAATCTATCCCCGGGGCCGTGGGGACGACCGTATAGTCGTCGGACATGTCGGCGTCTGGCCAACCTAGTCCCGGGGTCGTGGGGACGACCCTATAGTCGTCGGACATGTCGGCGGCTGGGAAGTTTGGCCCGTGGTCGTGGGGACGACCCTATGGTCGTCGGACAAGTCGGCGGCGCGCCAACCTAGTCCCGGGGTCGTGTGGACGACCCTATAGTCGTCGGACATGACGGCGGCTGGCCAACCTAGTCCCGGGGTCGTGGGGACGACCCTATAGTCGTCGGACATGGCGGTGGCGAGCCAACCTAGTCCCGTGGTCGTGGGGACGACCCTATAGTCTTCGGACAAGTCGGCGGCGCGCCAACCTAGTCCCGGGGTCGTGTGGACGACCCTATAGTCGTCGGACATGACGGTGGCTGGCCAACCTAGTCCCGGGGTCGTGGGGACGACCCTATAGTCGTCGGACATGGCGGTGGCGAGCCAACCTAGTCCCGGGGCCGTGGGGACGACCGTATAGTCGGCGGACAGGTCGGCGGCTGGCCAACCTAATCCCGGGGTCGTGGGGACGACCCTATAGTCGTCGGACATGATGGTGGCGGGCCAATCTAGACCCGGGGTCGTGGGGACGACCCAATAGTCGTCGGACATGTCGGCGGCTGGCCAACTTTGGCCCGTGGTCGTGGGGACGACCCTATAGTCGTCGGACATGGCGGTGGCGGACCAATCTAACCCCGGGGTCGTGGGGACGACCCTGTTTGCGATTCGAGCAGTAGTTCCTCTCACCACCGCTCTCATCTCACCGCAGCACCTCACGGGCAGCGGAGCACGACGGCAGATCTACAATCGATCACCGAATCAGATCTGGCCGCCGGTGCGATCACCCAATAGGACCAGTCGTCCGCGCGTTCACCCAATCAAAGCTCACTTCCGCTTGGCGCGTCTTCCAGAAGCTTCTGGAAGACACCAAGGCGGAAGCTGGCTTCGGGCCATTGCTCACTCTGGTTCAAAACGTGCTTTGAATAGCATCGCGCTCAAGCTAGCTGTTCAGAATTACTCGCTCAATTTTCTCAACGCTCGCTCTCACGCTCACTACATCGGTATTAAGCTCATTGTCTCTCATCCGTCGCTCATCTTTGTAGTTTTGAATAAACGACGTGGCTAAAGCTGAACTGCTGTGCTTTGAATTCACTTCGCCACCCTAACCTAAAATTCAGGCACGCGAACAATACCTATTCGCGAACATTTGGTCCTTCGAGCCGGATTGTGTGTGTGAAGTGCTTCAAAGTGCAGTGACCGCTCAAGCTCACCCGCTCACCTGCTCATCACTCATCGCTCAAAGATGGAAGACAAAACGACCACCTCATCGGCGTCGTCGAGGTCAACGTCGCCCACGCCGACGCCCACGACGGCGGTGCTCACGCTCACCATTCCAGACGAAAAGCCTGGGACCTCAGCACCGGCCGCCGTGAAACAGTCGAGGGACACAAGGGCCACATCACCGTCAATCATTCCGGCAGAGCTCCTAATGAAGGCGAGAACTCAGGTGGGTCGGTTCAACTCGCTCAATGAATTTCAATCAGAAATACCCACACTCGCTCACACCACCTCTCTTGACGAAGTACGCGTGCTAAGCTCACACGTCGAAGATCTCCATCAGGCCTTTATTAGGGAGCACGCGTACTTCGAGATCACCTGGCCAGTGAAGTGTCTCGACCATGACTATTTCAAGTCGGAGCTGGTGACCAAGGAGAGGCAGCTCCACCTCAAACTCAAACTCAGGCTCAACCGCCTACGTGAAGACGTGGCGGCGATAGCTCAAGCAATGGTCACCGTCTCACCCGCTCAACCACTATCTCGAGCGTCGAAGCTGCCCGAGATTGCGCTGCCGACCTTCTCAGGCAGCTACGTGGATTGGCCAGCGTACAGCGAACTTTTCACCTCGCTCATTATCCAGGATACTCAGCTCATGGACATCGACAGGTTGCACTATCTGCGATCCAGTGTGACTGGCGAGCCAGCGAGGCACGTAAGTGCCTACCCGCTCACTGGCGCGTCGTTTCAAGCCTGCTGGGAATATCTCTCAAAGCGCTTCTCAAACAAGCGTGTTCTCATCCAGGAGCAGCTGAACAAATTGTTCAGCCTGCCCCATATATCCACTCGCAGCTCAACAGCCCTGGATGACCTGAGATCGTCCATCACCGAGGCCAACAAAACGCTCAAGGCGCTGGGTGCCGCAGAGGACATGCACAATTGCCTTCTTGTGCATCTCGCAACCAACTGTCTCGACAAGCACACCCGAGAGGCGTGGGAAACCTCGGTGGGCTCTGCCAACGAATACCCAAGGTACGAGCGGTTGGAAGCTTTCATCGACAACAAGATTGTCGCTTTGGAGCAACTGGAGGCCTCTGCTCAAAAACAAGCTCACCAAAAAAAGGCTCAACCTCCCTCACCAGCACCCAGTCGCCCATCTCAACGCTCAGCCACCTCTCACGCAGCGACACACTCGCAAACCAGCTCAAAGTTCTTCCTCTCTGCGAACAATTACCCGTGCGATTGCTGCCAGGGACCGCATTTCGTGGTGATGTGTCCGGAGTTCCGCGAAATGTCGGTGGAAGCGAGGCGCAAGCTCATCACCAGGTACGAGCTGTGTCGTAACTGTTGCGGAAGACACAACACAGATGTGTGTAAATCTCACCTCAAGTGCAAGACGTGTGGGGCTCGACATCACACGATGCTGCACTTGAAGGGGACCACAGCTCAGCCATCTCAAACCTCCGCTGCAGCTCAATCCTCATCTCAAGGCTCAGCTCAATGAGAAGTTGGTGCAGTCGTCGCACCCCGCTCAAGCTCAACAAACCAGTCTCAAAGCTCACGCTCAAAGGGTTTTCCACTTTACCCGCTAGCGGTTCGCTCATCATTCTCAACCACGTCACTCTTGGCCACGGCCAACGCACAGCTCATCACTCCAGTATCATTCTCTCCAGTTCGGCTTCTCATCGACTCAGGCTCCGAGCTCACCTTTATCAAGGAGGAGGTCATCACCCAGCTCAACATTCCACGTGTGCAATCATCCATTTCAATCAGTGGCCTTGGAGGTGCCAGATCTATCCAGACAAGAGGAATCGCACTGCTCACACTGCGCTCGAATTACGATTCGACAACGATACAGGTTCAAGCTCATGTACTCAAAGCATTAACCTCCAATCTGCCATCGGTCGAAGCGCCTCGACAGGAGTGGCCACATCTCAACGGCCTCATGCTGACTGATCCCGACTTTCTCACGCCGAGGCCTATTGACATGGTCATCGGCGCAGACACATACGGACAGATCATCAAACCTAACCTCATCAAGTCAGACCCGTCAATGCCAATTGCTCAATTTTCAATGTTTGGGTGGCTCATTCTTGGACCAATCACCATCCACAATTCACAGATTGCAACATCTCATCACTCTGCTGTAGTACAGCATAGCAACAATGATCTCCAAGAAATGCTGACGAAGTTTTGGATTCAAGAAGAGCTTCCCGGTGATGCCCCCACTCAGCTCACGCTTGAAGAAGAGGAGTGCGAGGAGCACTTTCGAGCGACTCACTCGCGTGACTCAACAGGCAGATACATCGTCCGCATCCCGCTCAAGTTATCTCCAAGGCTCCTGGGCAATTCATACAACACGGCTCACGCATGCTTGATGCGTACACGCAACAGACTCAAGAAGGACGCTGGACTTCGTGAACTCTATGAAGGGTTCATGAACGAGTACAAAGATCTCCAGCACATGGTAAGAGCATCATCAATCTCTCCTAACGCTCATTCTATTTTCTATTTGCCACACCATGGAGTGCTCAAGCCCGACAGCCAGTCAACCAAGCTCAGGGTCGTCTTCAATGGCTCAAGCCCTTCGGGCTCCGGACACTCAATCAACGATCTCATGCACACCGGCAAAAATCTCCTGCTCAACGTCACCGACGTGCTGCTGTGGATACGTCAGCACAAATTCATATTTGCCACGGACGTGACGAAGATGTACCGTCAAGTCCAGGTGCATGAAGCCGATCAGGACCTGCAAAGGGTGCTGTGGTTCGACGGCAATCAGAAGGAGGTGCCATACAAGCTCACCACCGTCACATACGGATTGAAGGCTGCTCCATTCTTGGCTGTCAGGGCTCTACTTCAACTCGTGGAAGACGAAGGCCATCGCTTCCCACTGGCAGTGCCATCGCTCACTCAAGCCAGATACGTCGACGACATATTCGGCGGAGCCGACACAGGTGAGAAACTCATTGAAATCACTCAACAATTAAAAGACCTGTGCAACGCGGGAGGCTTTCCACTTGCCAAATGGCATGCAACCCACCCACCGTTGCTTGATTCAATCTCCCCTACTCAGAGAGCCCTCGGCTCAATACTTTCACTAGACGACTGCAAAACCAAAGTTCTCGGATTACATTGGAACGTGCTCAAGGATAGCTTTTCATTCTCAGCCAAACCGGCAACGAGCTCAAAATTCACCAAACGCCTCATTCTCTCAGAAGTAGCTCAAATATTTGATCCGCTCGGCTTTTTGTCACCAGTCATCATTCAAGCAAAGATACTTTTACAAGAATTATGGCTGCACAAGCTCAACTGGGATGATCCACTGCCATCCCAGGTCACGTCAAAATGGCTCACCATCAGAGAAAATCTTCAATGCCTGGCCAGGCTCTCAGTTCCTAGGTGGTTCACCACCTACAGCTACTCAACAGTGGAATTACATGGTTTCTCTGATGCTTCTCAACTCGCCATGGCGGCGGTAGTTTATATTACCGTCTTTTCACCGTCCACAAATCACAAGGTGTCGACACTAGTGTGCTCCAAAACGAAGGTAGCACCCCTCAAAAAGCTCACCATCCCAAGGCTCGAGCTTACAGCATCATTGATGCTTGCAAAGCTCACAAAATATGTTCAAGCAACTCTCAAGCTCAATGTAGCTGCTACTCACCTGTGGACGGACTCTCAAGTGACACTTATATGGATCAAATCTCATGCATCACGCTGGAAGGACTATGTGAGGAATCGTGTCTCCCAGATTCAAGAATTCACTCAACACGCACAATGGAGACACGTCCCAGGGACCTCAAATCCAGCGGACTGCGCCTCTCGAGGCGTAACTACATCTCAGCTTGAACAACACAAGCTGTGGTGAATGGGACCACCATGGCTCACTCAGCCCAGTGACTCATGGCCATCTCAACCGGAATTGAAGGACGACTCCAGTGCACAGGAGGCTCGTCCGGGAGTTTCAACCCTACTCAACGTTCAAAAGATCGAATATCACTGGGATCTCATTTATAAATATTCTTCTCTCAACAAACTCATTCGCATCACCTCAGTTTGTTTCAGAATTCTTGACAAGCTAAGGAGAGCTCCGATTTCACTACCACTCATCTCACACTCACCAGAGGACTTGGAAAGAGCCCGAATCTTCTGGATCAAGGCAACGCAAGCTCTCTATTTCAACCAGGAGCTCAAAACACTCAGCCTCAATTCCAAGTTGCCATCATCTCACGCCTTCAATCGACTCACTGCGTTTGTCGATGAGCAAGGAGTGATTCGAGTTGGAGGTCGACTCAACAACGCTCACTTGGATCACGGAAGTAAGCATCCTGTGATTCTACCTCGCAATTCACGCCTTTCTCATCTGATCATAGATAATGCTCACAAAAACACCCTTCATGGAGGGACCCAGCTCACGCTCTCTCACATTCGCCAACAGTATTGGATTCTCGGAGGCAGAGCTCCAGTCAAAACTCACGTTCTTCGCTGTGTGGTGTGTGCTCGGCATAGGGGGATCCGTGCCCATCAGCTGATGGGCCAACTACCTCTTGCGCGAGTCACACCCTCACAGCCGTTCACCCGCACTGGACTGGACTACGCCGGACCAATTTCACTCAAAGCATGGAAGGGGCGAGGCTCCAAAACTCACAAAGGCTGGATTTGCGTTTTCACCTGTCTCACCACCTCAGCAGTTCATCTAGAGTTGGTGACTGACTACTCGACAGAAGGATTCATCGCTACTTACCGCAGATTCATCTCAAGACGAGGAATACCTCAATCACTCCATTCTGACTGCGGCACCAACTTCATCAGTGCAGACGCCGCGCTCAAGAGGTTATTCACTCAAGGCACAAAAGAACATCACTCAGTGTCGCAGCTCTTTGTCAACGACAACACCAAATGGCTCTTCAACCCCCCTGCAGCAACTCACATGGGTGGAAAGTGGGAGGCGGTCGTGAAATCAATTAAATATCACCTCAGGCGCACCGTAAGTGACACTGTACTCACTTACGAGGAATTCAGCACTCTTCTCACACAGATTGAAGCGATGCTCAATTCACGACCGCTAGAGCCACTCAGCGACGACTCTGAAGATGTCACTCCACTCACCCCTGCTCACTTCCTCATCGGACAGCCACTATCAACGCTGCCCGAACCATCAGCAGACCACTCAACAATCTCACCATCTGCGAGGTGGCAGCGCATTCAACAAAAGGCTCAGCGATTCTGGACTCAATGGTCTTCGCAGTACCTTCAACGTCAACTCTCAATCTCGAAATGGCTTCACCCGTCCAACGACATCAAAATCGGCTCCCTGGTGCTCATCACTGACGAGCGATTTCCACCGAGCAAGTAGCCACTTGCTCGGGTTCTCACCACACACCCAGGGAAGGACGGACTCACCAGGGTCGCAACGCTCAAGACCGCCACCACTGTTCTAAAAAGACCAATTGCAAAATTGGCACCTTTGAATGTTTCAGGCTCATCATCAACACCATCTGCAAGCTGTTGATGGCGGGAGAATGTTTGCGATTCGAGCAGTAGTTCCTCTCACCACCGCTCTCATCTCACCGCAGCACCTCACGGGCAGCGGAGCACGACGGCAGATCTACAATCGATCACCGAATCAGATCTGGCCGCCGGTGCGATCACCCAATAGGACCAGTCGTCCGCGCGTTCACCCAATCAAAGCTCACTTCCGCTTGGCGCGTCTTCCAGAAGCTTCTGGAAGACACCAAGGCGGAAGCTGGCTTCGGGCCATTGCTCACTCTGGTTCAAAACGTGCTTTGAATAGCATCGCGCTCAAGCTAGCTGTTCAGAATTACTCGCTCAATTTTCTCAACGCTCGCTCTCACGCTCACTACATCGGTATTAAGCTCATTGCCTCTCATCCGTCGCTCATCTTTGTAGTTTTGAATAAACGACGTGGCTAAAGCTGAACTGCTGTGCTTTGAATTCACTTCGCCACCCTAACCTAAAATTCAGGCACGCGAACAATACCTATTCGCGAACAACCCTATAGTCGTCGGACATGTTGGCGGCTGGCCAACCTAGTCCCGGTGTCGTGGGGACGACCCAATAGTCGTCGGACATGTCGGCGGCTGGCCAACTTTGGCCCGTGGTCGTGGGGACGACCCTATAGTCGTCGGACAAGTCGGCGGCTGGCCAACCCAGTCCCGGGGTCGTCGGGACGAACCTGTAGTCGTCGGACATGAAGGTGGCGGGCCAATCTAGTCCCGGGGTCGTAGGGACGACCCTATAGTCGTCGGACAAGTCGGCGGCGGGCCAACCTAGTCCCGGGGTCGTGGGGACGACCCTATAGTCGTCGGACATGATGGTGGCGGGCCAATCTAGACCCGGGGTCGTGGGGACGACCCAATAGTCGTCGGACATGTCGGCGGCTGGCCAACTTTGGCCCGTGGTCGTGGGGACGACCCTATAGTCGTCGGACATGTTGGCGGCTGGCCAACCTAGTCCCGGGGTCGTGGGGACGACTCTATAGTGGTCGGACATGACGGTGGCGGGCCTATCTAGTCCCGGGGCCGTGGGGACGACCCTATAGTCGTCGGACATGACGGTGGCGGGCCAATCTAGTCCCGGGGTCGTGGGGACGACCCAATAGTCGTCGGACATGTCGGCGGCTGGCCAACTTTGGCCCGTGGTCGTGGGGACGACCCTATGGTCGTCGGACATGACGGTGGCGGGCCAATCTTGTCCCAGGGCCGTGGGGACGACCCTATTGTCGTCGGACATGTCGGCGGCTTGCCAACCTAGTCCCGGGTTCGTGGGGACGACCCTATAGTCGTCGGACATGCCGGTGGCGGGCCAATCTAGTCCCGGGGACGTGGGGACGACCCTACAGTCGTCGGACATGTCGGCGGCTGGGCAACTTTGGCCCGTGGTCGTGGGGACGACCCTATAGTCGTCGGACAAGTCGGCGGCGGGCCATCCTAGTCCCGGGGTCGTGGGTACGACCCTATAGTCGTCGGAAAAGTCGGCGGCTGGTCAACCTAGTCCCGGGGTCGTAGGGACGACCCTATAGTCGCCGGACATGTCGGCGGCTGGCCAACTTTGGCCCGTGGTCGTGGGGACGACCCAATGGTCGTCGGACATGACGGTGGCGGGCCAATCTAGTCCCAGGGCCGTGGGGACGACCCTATCGTCGTCGGACATGTCGGCAGCTGGCAAACTTTGGCCCGTTGTCGTGGGGACGACACTACAGTTGTCGGACATGATGGTGGCGGGCCAATCTAGTCCCGGGGTGGTAGGGACGATCCTATAGTCGTCGGACAAGTCGGCGGCGGGCCAATCTAGTCCCGGGGCCGTGGGGACGACCGTATAGTCTTCGGACATGTCGGCGGCTGGCCAACCTAGTCCCGGGGTCGTGGGGACGACCCTATAGCCGTCGGACAAGTCGGCGGCGGGCCAAACTAGTCCCGGGGTCGTGGGGACGACCCTAGAGTCGTCGGACGTGCCGGCGGCTGGCCAACTTTGGCCCGAGGTCGTGGGGACGACCCTATAGTGACGTCGGACATGGCGGTGGCGGGCCAACTTAGCCCCGGGGTCGTGGGGACGACCCTATAGTCGTCGGACATGTCGGCGGCTGGCCAAATTTGGCCCGTAGTCGTGGGGACGATCCTATAGTCGTCGGACAAGTCGGCGGCGGGCCATACTAGTCCCGGGGTCGTGGGGACGACCCTATCGTCGTCGGACATGTCGGCGGCTGGCAAACTATGGCCCGTTGTCGTGGGGACGACACTACAGTTGTCGGACATGACGGGGGCGGGCCAATCTAGTCCCGGGGCCGTGGGGACGACCCTATAGTCGTCGGACAAGTCGGCGGCGGGCGAACCTAGTCCCGGGGCCGTGGGGACGGCCCTATAGTCGTCGGACATGGCGGTGGGGGGCCAACCTAGTCCTGGGGTCGTGGGGACGATCCTATAGTCGTCGGACATGTCGGCGGCTGGCCAAATCTGGCCCGTAGTCGTGGGGACGATCCTATAGTCGTCGCACATGACGGTGGCGGGCCAATCTAGTCCCAGGGCCGTGGGGATGACCCTATAGTCGTCGGACATGATGGTGGCGGGCCAATCTAGTCCCGGGGTCGTGGGGACGACCCTATAGCCGTCGGACAAGTCGGCGGCGGGCCAAACTAGTCCCGGGGTCGTGGGGACGACCCTATAGTCGTCGGACGTGCCGGCGGCTGGCCAACTTTGGCCCGAGGTCGTGGGGACGACCCTATAGTCGTCGGACATGGCGGTGGCGGGCCAACTTAGCCCCGGGGTCGTGGGGACGACCCTATAGTCGTCGGACATGTCGGCGGCTGGCCAAATTTGGCCCGTAGTCGTGGGGACGATCCTATAATCGTCGGACATGACGGTGGCGGGTCAATCTAGTCCCAGGGCCGTGGGGACGACCCTATAGTCGTCGGACATGTCGGTGGGGGGCCAACCTAGTCCTGGGGTCGTGGGGATGACCCTATAGTCGTCGGACATGATGGTGGCGGGCCAATCTAGTCCCGGGGTCGTGGGGACGACCCTATAGCCGTCGGACAAGTCGGCGGCGGGCCTATCTAGTCCCGGGGCCGTGGGGACGACCCTATAGTCGTCGGACATGTTGGCGGCTGGCCAACCTAGTCCCGGGGTCGTGTGGACGACCCTATAGTCGTCGGACATGACGGCGGCTGGCCAACCCAATCTCGGGGTCGTGGGGACGACCCTATAGTCGTCGGGCAAGTCGGAGGCGGGCCATCCTAGTCCCGGGGTCGTGGGGACGACCCTATAGTCGTCGGACATGTTGGCGGCTGGCCAACCTAGTCCCGGGGTCGTGGGGACGACTCTATAGTCGTCGGACATGACGGTGGCGGGCCTATCTAGTCCCGGGGCCGTGGGGACGACCCTATAGTCGTCGGACATGCGGGTGGCGGGCCAATCTAGTACCGGGGTCGTGGGTACGACCCTATACTCGTCGGACATGACGGTGGCGGGCCAATCTAGTCCCGGGGTCGTGGGGACGACCCAATAGTCGTCGGACATGTCGGCGGCTGGCCAACTTTGGCCCGTGGTCGTGGGGACGACCCTATGGTCGTCGGACAGGACGGTGGCGGGCCAATCTAGTCCCAGGGCCGTGGGGACGACCCTATAGTCGTCGGACATGTCGGCGGCTTGCCAACCTAGTCCCGGGTTCGTGGGGACGACCCTATAGTCGTCGGACATGCCGGTGGCGGGCCAACCTAGTCCATGGGTCGTGGGGACGACCCTATAGTCGTCGGACATGGCGGTGGCGTGCCAACTTAGCCCCGGGGTCGTGGGGACGACCCTATAGTCGTCGGACATGTCGGCGGCTGGCCAAATTTGGCCCGTAGTCGTGGGGACGATCCTATAGTCGTCGGACATGACGGTGGCGGGCCAACTTTGGCCCGTGGTCGTGGGGACGACCGTATTGTCGTCGGACATGACGGCGGCGGGCCAAACTAGTCCCGGGGTCGTGGGGACGACCCTATAGCCTTCGGACAAGTCGGCGGCTGGCCAACCTAGTCCTGTGGTCGTGGGGACGACCGTATAGTCGACGGACATGTCGGTGGCGGGCCAACCTAGTCCCGGGGTGGTAGGCACGACCCTATAGTCGTCGGACATGTCGGCGGCGGGCCTATCTAGTCCCAGGGCCGTGGGGACGACCCTATAGTCGTCGGACATGCGGGTGGCGGGCCAATCTAGTCCCGGGGTCGTGGGTACGACCCTATACTCGTCGGACATGACGGTGGCGTGCCAATCTAGTCCCGGGGTCGTGGGGACGACCCAATATTCGTCGAAATAGCCGGCGGCAGGCCAACGTAGGCCCAGGGTCGTAGGGACGACCCTATAGTCGTCGGACATGATGTTGGCGGGCCAACCTAGTCCCGGGGTGGTAGGCACGACCCTATAGTCGTCGGAGAAGTCGGCGGCGGGCCAAACTAGTCCCGGGGCCGTGGGGACGACCCTATAGTCGTCGGACATGATGTTGGCGGGCCAACCTAGTCCCGGGGTGGTAGGCACGACCCTATAGTCGTCGGACAAGTCGGCGGCGGGCCAACCTAGTCCTGCGGTCGTGGGGACGACCCTATAGTCGTCGGACAAGTCGGCGGCGGGCCAAACTAGTCCCGGGGTCGTGGGGACGACCCTATAGTCGTCGGGCAAGTCGAAGGCGGGCGAACCTAGTCCCGGGGTCGTGAGGACGACCCTATAGTCGTCGGACATGCCGGCGGCTGGGCAACTTTGGTCCGTGGTCGTGGGGACGACCCTATAGTCGTCGGAGAAGTCGGCGGCGGGCCAAACTAGTCCCGGGGCCGTGGGGACGACCCTATAGTCGTCGGACATGGCGGTGGCGGGCCAACTTAGCCCCGGGGTCGTGGGGACGACCCTATAGTCGTCGGACATGTCGGCGGCTGGCCAAATTTGGCCCGTAGTCGTGGGGACGATCCTATAGTCGTCGGACATGACGGTGGCGGGTCAATCTAGTCCCAGGGCCGTGGGGACGACCCTATAGTCGTCGGACATGTCGGCGGCTGGGCAACATTGGTCCGAGGTCGTGGGGACGACCCTATAGTCGTCGGACAAGTCGGCGGCGGGCCAAACTAGACCCGGGGTCGTGGGGACGACCCTATAGTCGTCGGACAAGTCGAAGGCGGGCCAACCTAGTCCCGGGGTCGTGGGTACGACCCTATACTCGTCGGACATGACGGTGGCGTGCCAATCTAGTCCCGGGGTCGTGGGGACGACCCAATATTCGTCGAAATAGCCGGCGGCAGGCCAACGTAGGCCCAGGGTCGTAGGGACGACCCTATAGTCGTCGGACATGCGGGTGGCGGGCCAATCTAGTCCCGGGGTGGTAGGCACGACCCTATAGTCGTCGGAGAAGTCGGCGGCGGGCCAAACTAGTCCCGGGGCCGTGGGGACGACCCTATAGTCGTCGGACATGTCGGCGGCTGGCCAAATTTGGCCCGTAGTCGTGGGGACGATCCTATAGTCGTCGGACATGACGGTGGCGGGCAAATCTAGTCCCAGGGCCGTGGGGACGACCCTATAGTCGTCGGACATGTCGGCGGCTGGGCAACTTTGGTCCGTGGTCGTGGGGACGACCCTATAGTCGTCGGACAAGTCGGCGGCGGGCAAACCTAGTCCCGGGGTCGTGGGGACGACCCTATAGTCGTCGGACTAGTCGGCGGCGGGCCAACCTAGTCCCGGGGTCGTGGGGGCGACCCTATAGTCGTCGGACAAGTCGAAGGCGGGCCAACCTAGTCCCGGGGTCGTGGGCACGACCCTATAGTCGTCGGACATGTCGGCGGCGGGCCAACGTAGGCCCTGGGTCGTAGGCACGACCCTATAGTCGTCGGACAAGTCGGGGGCGGCCAAACTAGTCCCGGGGTCGTGGGGACGACCCTATAGTCGTCGGACTAGTCGGCGGCGGGCCAACCTAGTTCCGGGGTCGTGGGGATGACCCTATAGTTGTCGGATATGATGGTGGCGGGCCAACCTAGTCCCGGGGTGGTAGGCACGACCCTATAGTCGTCGGACATGTTGGCGGCTGGCCAACCGAGTCCCGGGGTCGTGGGGACGACTCTATAGTCGTCGGGCAAGTCGGAGGCGGGCCATCCTAGTCCCGGGGTCGTGGGTACGACCCTATAGTCGTCGGACAAGTCGGCGGCGGGCCATACTAGTCCCGGGGTCGTGGGGACGACCCTATGGGGTCGTGGGGACGACCCTATCGTCCTCGGACAAGTCGGAGGCGGGCCATCCTAGTCCCGGGGTCGTGGGGACGACCCTATAGTCGTCGGACATGTTGGCGGCTGGCCAACCGAGTCCCGGGGTCGTGGGGACGACTCTATAGTCGTCGGACAAGTCGGCGGCGGGTCGTCCTAGTCCCGGGGTCGTGGGGACGACCCTATAGTCGTCGGACATGACGGTGGCTGGCCAATCTAGTCCCGGGGCCGTGGGGACGACCCTATAGTCGACGGACATCATAGTGGCGGGCCAATCTAGTCCCGGGTTCGTGGGGACGACCCTATTGTCGTCGGACATGACGGCGGCTGGCCATCTTTGGCCCGTGGTCGTGGGGACGACCCTATAGTCGTCGGACATGTCGGCGGCTGGCCAACTTTGGCCCGTGGTCGTGGGGACGATCCTATAGTCGTCGGACATGACGGTGGCGGGCCAATCTAGTCCCAGGGCCGTGGGGACGACCTTATAGTCGTCGGACATGTCGGCGGCGGGCCAACGTAGGCCCGGAGTCGTGGGGACGACCCTATAGTCGTCGGACATGTCGGCGGCGGGCCAACGTAGGCCCGGGGTCGTGGGGACGACCCTATAGTCATCGGACATGTCGTCGGCTGGGCAACATTGGCCCGTGGTCGTGGGGACGACCCTATAGTCGTCGGACAAGTCGGCGGCGGGCCAACCTAGTCCCGGGGACGTGGGGACGACCCTATAGTCGTCGGACATGATGGTGGCGGGCCAATCTAGACCCGGGGTCGTGGGGACGACCCTATAGTCGTCGGACATGTCGTCGGCTGGGCAACATTGGCCCGTGGTCGTCGGGACGACCCTATAGTCGTCGGACAAGTCGGCGGCGGGCCTATCTAGTCCCGGGGCGGTGGGGACGACCCTATAGTCGTCGGACATGCGGGTGGCGGGGCAATCTAGTCCCGGGGTCGTGGGTACGACCCTATACTCGTCGGACATGACGGTGGCGGGCCAATCAAGTCCCGGGGACGTGGGGACGACCCTATAGTCGACGGACAAGTCGGCGGCGGGCCAACCTAGTCCCGGGGTCGTGGGGACGACTCTATAGTTGTCGGACAAGTCGGCGGCGGGTCGTCCTAGTCCCGGGGTCGTGGGGACGTCCCTATAGTCGTCGGACATGACGGTGGCGGGCCTATCTAGTCCCGGGGCTGTGGGGACGACCCTATAGTCGTCGGACATGCGGGTGGCGGGGCAATCTAGTCCCGGGGTCGTGGGTACGACCCTATACTCGTCGGACATGACGGTGGCGGGCCAATCAAGTCCCGGGGTCGTGGGGACGACCCTATAGTCGACGGACAAGTCGGCGGCGGGCCAACCTAGTCCCGGGGTCGTGGGGACGACTCTATAGTTGTCGGACAAGTCGGCGGCGGGTCGTCCTAGTCCCGGGGTCGTGGGGACGTCCCTATAGTCGTCGGACATGTCGGCGGCGGGCCAACGTAGGCCCGGGGTCGTGGGGACGACCCTATAGACGTCGGACATGTCGACGGCTGGCCAACCTAGTCCTGGGTTCGTGGGGACGACCCAATATTCGTCGGAATAGCCGGCGGCAGGCCAACGTAGGCCCAGGGTCGTAGGGACGACCCTAGAGTCGTCGGAAAAGTCGGCGGCGGGCCAACCTAGTCACGGGGTCGTGGGGACGACCCTATAGTCGTCGGACATGACGGTGGCGGGCCAATCTAGCCCGGGGGTCGTGGGGACGACCCTATAGTCGTCGGACATGTCGGCAGCTGGCCAACCTAGTCCCGGGGTCGTGGGGACGACCCTATAGTCGTAGGACATGTCGACGGCTTGCCAACCTAGTCCCGGGGTCGTGGGGACGACCCTATAGTCGTCGGACATGACGGTGGCGGGCCAATCTAGTCCCGGGGCCGTGGGGACGACCCTATAGTCGTCGGACATGACGGTGGCGGGCCAATCTAGCCCGGGGGTCGTGGGGACGACCCTATAGTCGTCGGACAAGTCGGCGGCGGGCCAACCTAGTCCCGGGGACGTGGGGACGACCCTATAGTCGTCGGACATGTCGGCGGCTGGGCAACATTGGCCCGTGGTCGTGGGGACGACCCTACAGTCGTCGGACAAGTCGGCGGCGGGCCATCCTAGTCCCGTGGTCGTGGGGACGACCCTATAGTCGTCGGACAAGTCGGCGGCGGGCCATACTAGTCCCGGGGTCGTGGGGACGACCCTATAGTCGTCGGACATGTTGGCGGCTGGCCAACCTAGTCCCGGGGTCGTGGGGACGACTCTATAGTTGTCGCACAAGTCGGCGGCGGGTCGTCCTAGTCCCGGGGTCGTGGGGACGTCCCTATAGTCGTCGGACATGACGGTGGCGGGCCTATCTAGTCCCGGGGCTGTGGGGACGACCCTATAGTCGTCGGACATGCGGGTGGCGGGCCAATCTAGTCCCGGGGTCGTGGGTACGACCCTATACTCGTCGGACATGACGGTGGCGGGCCAATCTAGTCCCGGGGCCGGGGGGACGACCCTATAATCGTCGGACATCATAGTGGCGGGCCAATCTAGTCCCGGGTTCGTGGGGACGACCCTATTGTCGTCGGACATGACGGCGGCTGGCCAACTTTGGCCCGTGGTCGTGGGGACGACCCTATAGTCGTCGGACATGTCGGCGGCTTGCCAACTTTGGCCCGTAGTCGTGGGGACGACCCTATAGTCGTCGGACATGTCATATCTTTACAACATCCTATCTACAAATCTTTCCTATCACTCCTCTAGTTCTCTTTCAACTCGCTCCCAATGTCTTCTCTCTATTCCTGTACATCGTACCTCCAAATTTGAATCTTCCTTCTCTTATGCCGCGGCTCATTATTATAACTCCCTTCCTGCTTCTATCCGACAGTCAGACTCTTTTCCGTCCCTTCAACAGGCAGCCCGACAACACATCCTTCAGCTTTAGTGTTGTCTCACTTTGTGATGTTTTTCATTTCCGCCATAGCCCATGCTGTACCGTTACCTGCGCATTCGCCGCCATTGTATATTCTTTCATTACTGTCTGTTTCATATTTCATATTTCGCATTCCAGATATCATATTCATATCTCATATTTCTGTGTTCAATTAGTTTTAAGTATGGTTAGTATTAGTACACGTAGTACTATTAAATGTTTAGTTTATTTTATGTTATGGTTAGGCCTATTAACAGTTTCTACTGCGGCCTCGCCTTTACTCGCCTTTACTTTCTCCCTATGTACTTTACCCTTGTTCGAGTAATAAAGACGAAATAATAATAATATAAATAATAATCTCGGCGGCTGGGCAGCTTTGGCCCGTGGTCGTGGGGACGACCCTATAGTCGTCGGACATGTCGGCGGCGGGCCAACGTAGGCCCGGGGTCGTGGGGACGACCATATAGTCGTAGGACATGTCGACGGCTTGCCAACCTAGTCCCGGGGTCGTGGGGACGACCCTATAGTCGTCGGACATGATAGTGGCGGGCCAATCTAGTCCCGGGTTCGTGGGGACGATCCTATAGTCGTCAGACATGACGGCGGATGGCCAACTTTGGCCCGTGGTCGTGGAGACGACCCTATAGTCGTCGGACATGACGGTGGCGGGCCAATCTAGCCCGGGGGTCGTGGGGACGACCCTATAGTCGTCGGACATGTCGGCAGCTGGCCAACCTAGTCCCGGGGTGGTAGGGACGACCCTATAGTCGTCGGACAAGTCGGCGGCGGGCCAACCTAGTCCCGGGGTCGTGGGGACGACCCTATAGTCGTCGGACATGTCGGCGGCTGGGCAGCTTTGGCCCGTGGTCGTGGGGACGACCCTATAGTCGTCGGACATGTCGGCGGCTTGCCAACCTAGTCCTGGGGTCGTGGGGACGACCCTATAGTCGTCGGACAAGTCGGCGGCGGGCCAACCTAGTCCCGGGGACGTGGGGACGACCCTATAGTCGTCGGACATGTCGGCGGCTGGGCAACTTTGGCCCGTGGTCGTGGGGACGACCCTATAGTCGTCGGACAAGTCGGCGGCGGGCCATCCTAGTCCCGGGGTCGTGGGTACGACCCTATAGTCGTCGGACAAGTCGGCGGCGGGCAATACTAGTCCCGGGGTCGTGGGGACGACCCTATCGTCGTCGGACAAGTCGGAGGCGGGCCAACTTTGGCCCGTGGTCGTGGGGACGACCCTATTGTCGTCGGAGAAGTCGGCGGCGGGCCAAACTAGTCCCGGGGCCGTGGGGACGACCCTATAGTCGTCGGACATGTCGGCGGCTGGCCAAATTTGGCCCGTAGTCGTGGGGACGATCCTATAGTCGTCGCACATGACGGTGGCGGGCCAATCTAGTCCCAGGGCCGTGGGGATGACCCTATAGTCGTCGGACATGATGGTGGCGGGCCAATCTAGTCCCGGGGTCGTGGGGACGACCCTATAGTCGTCGGGCAAGTCGAAGGCGGGCGAACCTAGTCCCGGGGTCGTGAGGACGACCCTATAGTCGTCGGACATGCCGGCGGCTGGGCAACTTTGGTCCGTGGTCGTGGGGACGACCCTATAGTCGTCGGAGAAGTCGGCGGCGGGCCAAACTAGTCCCGGGGCCGTGGGGACGACCCTATAGTCGTCGGATATGTCGGCGGCTGGCCAAATTTGGCCCGTAGTCGTGGGGACGATCCTATAGTCGTCGCACATGACGGTGGCGGGCCAATCTAGTCCCAGGGCCGTGGGGATGACCCTATAGTCGTCGGACATGATGGTGGCGGGCCAATCTAGTCCCGGGGTCGTGGGGACGACCCTATAGTCGTCGGACAAGTCGGCGGCGGGCCAAACTAGTCCCGGGGTCGTGGGGACGACCCTATAGTCGTCGGACGTGCCGGCGGCTGGCCAACTTTGGCCCGTGGTCGTGGGGACGACCCTATAGTCGTCGGACATGGCGGTGGCGGGCCAACTTAGCCCCGGGGTCGTGGGGACGACCCTATAGTCGTCGGACATGTCGGCGGCTGGCCAAATTTGGCCCGTAGTCGTGGGGACGATCCTATAGTCGTCGGACATGACGGTGGCGGGTCAATCTAGTCCCAGGGCCGTGGGGACGACCCTATAGTCGTCGGACATGTCGGCGGCTGGGCAACATTGGTCCGAGGTCGTGGGGACGACCCTATAGTCGTCGGACAAGTCGGCGGCGGGCCAAACTAGTCCCGGGGTCGTGGGGACGACCCTATAGTCGTCGGACATGTCGACGGCTGGCCAACCTAGTCCTGGGTTCGTGGGGACGACCCAATATTCGTCGGAATAGCCGGCGGCAGGCCAACGTAGGCCCAGGGTCGTAGGGACGACCCTAGAGTCGTCGGAAAAGTCGGCGGCGGGCCAACCTAGTCACGGGGTCGTGGGGACGACCCTATAGTCGTCGGACATGACGGTGGCGGGCCAACCTAGTCCCGGGGACGTGGGGACGACCCTATAGTCGTCGGACATGTCGGCGGCTGGGCAACATTGGCCCGTGGTCGTGGGGACGACCCTACAGTCGTCGGACAAGTCGGCGGCGGGCCATCCTAGTCCCGTGGTCGTGGGGACGACCCTATAGTCGTCGGACATGACGGTGGCGGGCCTATCTAGTCCCGGGGCTGTGGGGACGACCCTATAGTCGTCGGACATGCGGGTGGCGGGCCAATCTAGTCCCGGGGTCGTGGGTACGACCCTATACTCGTCGGACATGACGGTGGCGGGCCAATCTAGTCCCGGGGCCGGGGGGACGACCCTATAATCGTCGGACATCATAGTGGCGGGCCAATCTAGTCCCGGGTTCGTGGGGACGACCCTATTGTCGTCGGACATGACGGCGGCTGGCCAACTTTGGCCCGTGGTCGTGGGGACGACCCTATAGTCGTCGGACATGTCGGCGGCTTGCCAACTTTGGCCCGTAGTCGTGGGGACGACCCTATAGTCGTCGGACATGTCATATCTTTACAACATCCTATCTACAAATCTTTCCTATCACTCCTCTAGTTCTCTTTCAACTCGCTCCCAATGTCTTCTCTCTATTCCTGTACATCGTACCTCCAAATTTGAATCTTCCTTCTCTTATGCCGCGGCTCATTATTATAACTCCCTTCCTGCTTCTATCCGACAGTCAGACTCTTTTCCGTCCCTTCAACAGGCAGCCCGACAACACATCCTTCAGCTTTAGTGTTGTCTCACTTTGTGATGTTTTTCATTTCCGCCATAGCCCATGCTGTACCGTTACCTGCGCATTCGCCGCCATTGTATATTCTTTCATTACTGTCTGTTTCATATTTCATATTTCGCATTCCAGATATCATATTCATATCTCATATTTCTGTGTTCAATTAGTTTTAAGTATGGTTAGTATTAGTACACGTAGTACTATTAAATGTTTAGTTTATTTTATGTTATGGTTAGGCCTATTAACAGTTTCTACTGCGGCCTCGCCTTTACTCGCCTTTACTTTCTCCCTATGTACTTTACCCTTGTTCGAGTAATAAAGACGAAATAATAATAATATAAATAATAATCTCGGCGGCTGGGCAGCTTTGGCCCGTGGTCGTGGGGACGACCCTATAGTCGTCGGACATGTCGGCGGCGGGCCAACGTAGGCCCGGGGTCGTGGGGACGACCATATAGTCGTAGGACATGTCGACGGCTTGCCAACCTAGTCCCGGGGTCGTGGGGACGACCCTATAGTCGTCGGACATGATAGTGGCGGGCCAATCTAGTCCCGGGTTCGTGGGGACGATCCTATAGTCGTCAGACATGACGGCGGATGGCCAACTTTGGCCCGTGGTCGTGGAGACGACCCTATAGTCGTCGGACATGACGGTGGCGGGCCAATCTAGCCCGGGGGTCGTGGGGACGACCCTATAGTCGTCGGACATGTCGGCAGCTGGCCAACCTAGTCCCGGGGTGGTAGGGACGACCCTATAGTCGTCGGACAAGTCGGCGGCGGGCCAACCTAGTCCCGGGGTCGTGGGGACGACCCTATAGTCGTCGGACATGTCGGCGGCTGGGCAGCTTTGGCCCGTGGTCGTGGGGACGACCCTATAGTCGTCGGACATGTCGGCGGCTTGCCAACCTAGTCCTGGGGTCGTGGGGACGACCCTATAGTCGTCGGACAAGTCGGCGGCGGGCCAACCTAGTCCCGGGGACGTGGGGACGACCCTATAGTCGTCGGACATGTCGGCGGCTGGGCAACTTTGGCCCGTGGTCGTGGGGACGACCCTATAGTCGTCGGACAAGTCGGCGGCGGGCCATCCTAGTCCCGGGGTCGTGGGTACGACCCTATAGTCGTCGGACAAGTCGGCGGCGGGCAATACTAGTCCCGGGGTCGTGGGGACGACCCTATCGTCGTCGGACAAGTCGGAGGCGGGCCAACTTTGGCCCGTGGTCGTGGGGACGACCCTATTGTCGTCGGAGAAGTCGGCGGCGGGCCAAACTAGTCCCGGGGCCGTGGGGACGACCCTATAGTCGTCGGACATGTCGGCGGCTGGCCAAATTTGGCCCGTAGTCGTGGGGACGATCCTATAGTCGTCGCACATGACGGTGGCGGGCCAATCTAGTCCCAGGGCCGTGGGGATGACCCTATAGTCGTCGGACATGATGGTGGCGGGCCAATCTAGTCCCGGGGTCGTGGGGACGACCCTATAGTCGTCGGGCAAGTCGAAGGCGGGCGAACCTAGTCCCGGGGTCGTGAGGACGACCCTATAGTCGTCGGACATGCCGGCGGCTGGGCAACTTTGGTCCGTGGTCGTGGGGACGACCCTATAGTCGTCGGAGAAGTCGGCGGCGGGCCAAACTAGTCCCGGGGCCGTGGGGACGACCCTATAGTCGTCGGATATGTCGGCGGCTGGCCAAATTTGGCCCGTAGTCGTGGGGACGATCCTATAGTCGTCGCACATGACGGTGGCGGGCCAATCTAGTCCCAGGGCCGTGGGGATGACCCTATAGTCGTCGGACATGATGGTGGCGGGCCAATCTAGTCCCGGGGTCGTGGGGACGACCCTATAGTCGTCGGACAAGTCGGCGGCGGGCCAAACTAGTCCCGGGGTCGTGGGGACGACCCTATAGTCGTCGGACGTGCCGGCGGCTGGCCAACTTTGGCCCGTGGTCGTGGGGACGACCCTATAGTCGTCGGACATGGCGGTGGCGGGCCAACTTAGCCCCGGGGTCGTGGGGACGACCCTATAGTCGTCGGACATGTCGGCGGCTGGCCAAATTTGGCCCGTAGTCGTGGGGACGATCCTATAGTCGTCGGACATGACGGTGGCGGGTCAATCTAGTCCCAGGGCCGTGGGGACGACCCTATAGTCGTCGGACATGTCGGCGGCTGGGCAACATTGGTCCGAGGTCGTGGGGACGACCCTATAGTCGTCGGACAAGTCGGCGGCGGGCCAAACTAGTCCCGGGGTCGTGGGGACGACCCTATAGTCGTCGGACAAGTCGAAGGCGGGCCAACCTAGTCCCGGGGTCGTGGGGACGACCCTATAGTCGTCGGACTAGTCGGCGGCGGGCCAACCTAGTCGCGGGGTCGTGGGGACGACCCTATAGTCGTCGGACATGATGGTGGCGGGTCAACCTAGTCCCGTGGTGGTAAGCACGACCCTATAGTCGTCGGACATGTCGGCGGCGGGCCAACGTAGGCCCAGGGTTGTAGGGACGACCCTATAGTCGTCGGAAAAGTCGGCGGCGGGCCAAACTAGTCCCGGGGTCGTGGGGACGACTCTATAGTCGTCGGACATGACGGTGGCGGGCCTATCTAGTCCCGGGGCCGTGGGGACGACTCTATAGTCGTCGGACATGACGGTGGCGGGCCTATCTAGTCCCGGGGCCGTGGGGACGACCCTATAGTCGTCGGACATGCGGGTGGCGGGCCAATCTAGTCCCGGGGTCGTGGGTACGACCCTATACTCGTCGGACATGACGGTGGCGGGCCAATCTAGCCCCGGGGTCGTGGGGACGACCCAATAGTCGTCGGACATGTCGGCGGCTGGTCAACCTAGTCCCGGGGTCGTAGGGACGACCCTATAGTCGCCGGACATGACGGTGGCGGGCCATCCTAGTCCCGGGGTCGTGGGTACGACCCTATAGTCGTCGGACAAGTCGGCGGCGGGCCATACTAGTCCCGGGGTCGTGGGGACGACCCTATCGTCGTCGGACATGTCGGCGGCTGGCAAACTTTGGCCCGTTGTCGTGGGGACGACACTACAGTTGTCGGACATGACGGGGGCGGGCCAATCTAGTCCCGGGGCCGTGGGGACGACCCTATAGTCGTCGGACAAGTCGGCGGCGGGCGAACCTAGTCCCGGGGCCGTGGGGACGGCCCTATAGTCGTCGGACATGGCGGTGGGGGGCCAACCTAGTCCTGGGGTCGTGGGGACGATCCTATAGTCGTCGGACATGTCGGCGGCTGGCCAAATCTGGCCCGTAGTCGTGGGGACGATCCTATAGTCGCCGCACATGACGGTGGCGGGCCAATCTAGTCCCAGGGCCGTGGGGATGACCCTATAGTCGTCGGACATGATGGTGGCGGGCCAATCTAGTCCCGGGGTCGTGGGGACGACCCTATTGCCGTCGGACAAGTCGGCGGCGGGCCAAACTAGTCCCGGGGTCGTGGGGACGACCCTATAGTCGTCGGACGTGCCGGCGGCTGGCCAACTTTGGCCCGAGGTCGTGGGGACGACCCTATAGTCGTCGGACATGACGGTGGCGTGCCAATCTAGTCCCGGGGTCGTGGGGACGACCCAATATTCGTCGAAATAGCCGGCGGCAGGCCAACGTAGGCCCAGGGTCGTAGGGACGACCCTATAGTCGTCGGACATGATGTTGGCGGGCCAACCTAGTCCCGGGGTGGTAGGCACGACCCTATAGTCGTCGGACAAGTCGGCGGCGGGCCAACCTAGTCCTGCGGTCGTGGGGACGACCCTATAGTCGTCGGACAAGTCGGCGGCGGGCCAAACTAGTCCCGGGGTCGTGGGGATGACCCTATAGTCGTCGGGCAAGTCGAAGGCGGGCGAACCTAGTCCCGGGGTCGTGAGGACGACCCTTTAGTCGTCGGACATGCCGGCGGCTGGGCAACTTTGGTCAGTGGTCGTGGGGACGACCCTATAGTCGTCGGAGAAGTCGGCGGCGGGCCAAACTAGTCCCGGGGCCGTGGGGACGACCCTATAGTCGTCGGACATGTCGGCGGCTGGCCAAATTTGGCCCGTAGTCGTGGGGACGATCCTATAGTCGTCGCACATGACGGTGGCGGGCCAATCTAGTCCCAGGGCCGTGGGGATGACCCTATAGTCGTCGGACATGATGGTGGCGGGCCAATCTAGTCCCGGGGTCGTGGGGACGACCCTATAGTCGTCGGACAAGTCGGCGGCGGGCCAAACTAGTCCCGGGGTCGTGGGGACGACCCTATAGTCGTCGGACGTGCCGGCGGCTGGCCAACTTTGGCCCGTGGTCGTGGGGACGACCCTATAGTCGTCGGACATGGCGGTGGCGGGCCAACTTAGCCCCGGGGTCGTGGGGACGACCCTATAGTCGTCGGACATGTCGGCGGCTGGCCAAATTTGGCCCGTAGTCGTGGGGACGATCCTATAGTCGTCGGACATGACGGTGGCGGGTCAATCTAGTCCCAGGGCCGTGGGGACGACCCTATAGTCGTCGGACATGTCGGCGGCTGGGCAACATTGGTCCGAGGTCGTGGGGACGACCCTATAGTCGTCGGACAAGTCGGCGGCGGGCCAAACTAGTCCCGGGGTCGTGGGGACGACCCTATAGTCGTCGGACAAGTCGAAGGCGGGCCAACCTAGTCCCGGGGTCGTGGGGACGACCCTATAGTCGTCGGACTAGTCGGCGGCGGGCCAACCTAGTCCCGGGGTCGTGGGGACGACCCTATAGTCGTCGGACATGATGGTGGCGGGTCAACCTAGTCCCGTGGTGGTAGGCACGACCCTATAGTCGTCGGACATGTCGGCGGCGGGCCAACGTAGGCCCAGGGTTGTAGGGACGACCCTATAGTCGTCGGAAAAGTCGGCGGCGGGCCAACCTAGTCCCGGGGTCGTGGGGACGACTCTATAGTCGTCGGACATGACGGTGGCGGGCCTATCTAGTCCCGGGGCCGTGGGGACGACTCTATAGTCGTCGGACATGACGGTGGCGGGCCTATCTAGTCCCGGGGCCGTGGGGACGACCCTATAGTCGTCGGACATGCGGGTGGCGGGCCAATCTAGTCCCGGGGTCGTGGGTACGACCCTATACTCGTCGGACATGACGGTGGCGGGCCAATCTAGTCCCGGGGTCGTGGGGACGACCCAATAGTCGTCGGACATGTCGGCGGCTGGCCAACTTTGGCCCGTGGTCGTGGGGACGACCCTATGGTCGTCGGACATGACGGTGGCTTGCCAACCTAGTCCCGGGTTCGTGGGGACGACCCTATAGTCGTCGGACATGCCGGTGGCGGGCCAACCTAGTCCCGGGGTCGTGGGGACGACCCTATAGTCGTCGGACATGGCGGTGGCGTGCCAACTTAGCCCCGGGGTCGTGGGGACGACCCTATAGTCGTCGGACATGTCGGCGGCTGGCCAAATTTGGCCCGTAGTCGTGGGGACGATCCTATAGTCGTCGGACATGACGGTGGCGGGCCAACTTTGGCCCGTGGTCGTGGGGACGACCGTATTGTCGTCGGACATGACGTCGGCGGGCCAAACTAGTCCCGGGGTCGTGGGGACGACCCTATAGCCTTCGGACAAGTCGGCGGCGGGCCAACCTAGTCCTGTGGTCGTGGGGACGACCCTATAGTCGTCGGACTAGTCGGCGGCGGGCCAACCTAGTTCCGGGGTCGTGGGGATGACCCTATAGTTGTCGGATATGATGGTGGCGGGCCAACCTAGTCCCGGGGTGGTAGGCACGACCCTATAGTCGTCGGACTAGTCGGCGGCGGGCCAACCAAGTCCCGGGGCCGTGGGGACGACCCTATAGTCGTCGGACATGATGTTGGCGGGCCAACCTAGTCCCGGGGTGGTAGGCACGACCCTATAGTCGTCGGACATGTCGGCGGCGGGCCAACGTAGGCCCTGGGTCGTAGGCACGACCCTATAGTCGTCGGAAAAGTCGGCGGCGGGCCAACCTAGTCCCGGGGTCGTGGGGACGACCCTATAGTCGTCGGACAAGTCGAAGGCGGGCCAAACTAGTCCCGGGGTCGTGGGGACGACCCTATAGTCGTCGGACAAGTCGAAGGCGGGCCAAACTAGTCCCGGGGTCGTGGGGACGACCCTATAGTCGTCGGACTAGTCGGCGGCGGGCCAACCTAGTCCCGGGGTCGTGGGTACGACCCTATAGTCGTCGGACAAGTCGGCGGCGGGCCATACTAGTCCCGGGGTCGTGGGGACGACCCTATGGGGTCGTGGGGACGACCCTATCGTCCTCGGACAAGTCGGAGGCGGGCCATCCTAGTCCCGGGGTCGTGGGGACGACCCTATAGTCGTCGGACATGTTGGCGGCTGGCCAACCGAGTCCCGGGGTCGTGGGGACGACTCTATAGTCGTCGGACAAGTCGGCGGCGGGTCGTCCTAGTCCCGGGGTCGTGGGGACGACCCTATAGTCGTCGGACATGACGGTGGCTGGCCAATCTAGTCCCGGGGCCGTGGGGACGACCCTATAGTCGACGGACATCATAGTGGCGGGCCAATCTAGTCCCGGGTTCGTGGGGACGACCCTATTGTCGTCGGACATGACGGCGGCTGGCCATCTTTGGCCCGTGGTCGTGGGGACGACCCTATAGTCGTCGGACATGTCGGCGGCTGGCCAACTTTGGCCCGTGGTCGTGGGGACGATCCTATAGTCGTCGGACATGACGGTGGCGGGCCAATCTAGTCCCAGGGCCGTGGGGACGACCTTATAGTCGTCGGACATGTCGGCGGCGGGCCAACGTAGGCCCGGAGTCGTGGGGACGACCCTATAGTCGTCGGACATGTCGGCGGCGGGCCAACGTAGGCCCGGGGTCGTGGGGACGACCCTATAGTCATCGGACATGTCGTCGGCTGGGCAACATTGGCCCGTGGTCGTGGGGACGACCCTATAGTCGTCGGACAAGTCGGCGGCGGGCCAACCTAGTCCCGGGGACGTGGGGACGACCCTATAGTCGTCGGACATGATGGTGGCGGGCCAATCTAGACCCGGGGTCGTGGGGACGACCCTATAGTCGTCGGACATGTCGTCGGCTGGGCAACATTGGCCCGTGGTCGTCGGGACGACCCTATAGTCGTCGGACAAGTCGGCGGCGGGCCTATCTAGTCCCGGGGCGGTGGGGACGACCCTATAGTCGTCGGACATGCGGGTGGCGGGGCAATCTAGTCCCGGGGTCGTGGGTACGACCCTATACTCGTCGGACATGACGGTGGCGGGCCAATCAAGTCCCGGGGACGTGGGGACGACCCTATAGTCGACGGACAAGTCGGCGGCGGGCCAACCTAGTCCCGGGGTCGTGGGGACGACTCTATAGTTGTCGGACAAGTCGGCGGCGGGTCGTCCTAGTCCCGGGGTCGTGGGGACGTCCCTATAGTCGTCGGACATGACGGTGGCGGGCCTATCTAGTCCCGGGGCTGTGGGGACGACCCTATAGTCGTCGGACATGCGGGTGGCGGGGCAATCTAGTCCCGGGGTCGTGGGTACGACCCTATACTCGTCGGACATGACGGTGGCGGGCCAATCAAGTCCCGGGGTCGTGGGGACGACCCTATAGTCGACGGACAAGTCGGCGGCGGGCCAACCTAGTCCCGGGGTCGTGGGGACGACTCTATAGTTGTCGGACAAGTCGGCGGCGGGTCGTCCTAGTCCCGGGGTCGTGGGGACGTCCCTATAGTCGTCGGACATGTCGGCGGCGGGCCAACGTAGGCCCGGGGTCGTGGGGACGACCCTATAGACGTCGGACATGTCGACGGCTGGCCAACCTAGTCCTGGGTTCGTGGGGACGACCCAATATTCGTCGGAATAGCCGGCGGCAGGCCAACGTAGGCCCAGGGTCGTAGGGACGACCCTAGAGTCGTCGGAAAAGTCGGCGGCGGGCCAACCTAGTCACGGGGTCGTGGGGACGACCCTATAGTCGTCGGACATGACGGTGGCGGGCCAATCTAGCCCGGGGGTCGTGGGGACGACCCTATAGTCGTCGGACATGTCGGCAGCTGGCCAACCTAGTCCCGGGGTCGTGGGGACGACCCTATAGTCGTAGGACATGTCGACGGCTTGCCAACCTAGTCCCGGGGTCGTGGGGACGACCCTATAGTCGTCGGACATGACGGTGGCGGGCCAATCTAGTCCCGGGGCCGTGGGGACGACCCTATAGTCGTCGGACATGACGGTGGCGGGCCAATCTAGCCCGGGGGTCGTGGGGACGACCCTATAGTCGTCGGACAAGTCGGCGGCGGGCCAACCTAGTCCCGGGGACGTGGGGACGACCCTATAGTCGTCGGACATGTCGGCGGCTGGGCAACATTGGCCCGTGGTCGTGGGGACGACCCTACAGTCGTCGGACAAGTCGGCGGCGGGCCATCCTAGTCCCGTGGTCGTGGGGACGACCCTATAGTCGTCGGACAAGTCGGCGGCGGGCCATACTAGTCCCGGGGTCGTGGGGACGACCCTATAGTCGTCGGACATGTTGGCGGCTGGCCAACCTAGTCCCGGGGTCGTGGGGACGACTCTATAGTTGTCGGACAAGTCGGCGGCGGGTCGTCCTAGTCCCGGGGTCGTGGGGACGTCCCTATAGTCGTCGGACATGACGGTGGCGGGCCTATCTAGTCCCGGGGCTGTGGGGACGACCCTATAGTCGTCGGACATGCGGGTGGCGGGCCAATCTAGTCCCGGGGTCGTGGGTACGACCCTATACTCGTCGGACATGACGGTGGCGGGCCAATCTAGTCCCGGGGCCGGGGGGACGACCCTATAATCGTCGGACATCATAGTGGCGGGCCAATCTAGTCCCGGGTTCGTGGGGACGACCCTATTGTCGTCGGACATGACGGCGGCTGGCCAACTTTGGCCCGTGGTCGTGGGGACGACCCTATAGTCGTCGGACATGTCGGCGGCTTGCCAACTTTGGCCCGTAGTCGTGGGGACGACCCTATAGTCGTCGGACATGTCATATCTTTACAACATCCTATCTACAAATCTTTCCTATCACTCCTCTAGTTCTCTTTCAACTCGCTCCCAATGTCTTCTCTCTATTCCTGTACATCGTACCTCCAAATTTGAATCTTCCTTCTCTTATGCCGCGGCTCATTATTATAACTCCCTTCCTGCTTCTATCCGACAGTCAGACTCTTTTCCGTCCCTTCAACAGGCAGCCCGACAACACATCCTTCAGCTTTAGTGTTGTCTCACTTTGTGATGTTTTTCATTTCCGCCATAGCCCATGCTGTACCGTTACCTGCGCATTCGCCGCCATTGTATATTCTTTCATTACTGTCTGTTTCATATTTCATATTTCGCATTCCAGATATCATATTCATATCTCATATTTCTGTGTTCAATTAGTTTTAAGTATGGTTAGTATTAGTACACGTAGTACTATTAAATGTTTAGTTTATTTTATGTTATGGTTAGGCCTATTAACAGTTTCTACTGCGGCCTCGCCTTTACTCGCCTTTACTTTCTCCCTATGTACTTTACCCTTGTTCGAGTAATAAAGACGAAATAATAATAATATAAATAATAATCTCGGCGGCTGGGCAGCTTTGGCCCGTGGTCGTGGGGACGACCCTATAGTCGTCGGACATGTCGGCGGCGGGCCAACGTAGGCCCGGGGTCGTGGGGACGACCATATAGTCGTAGGACATGTCGACGGCTTGCCAACCTAGTCCCGGGGTCGTGGGGACGACCCTATAGTCGTCGGACATGATAGTGGCGGGCCAATCTAGTCCCGGGTTCGTGGGGACGATCCTATAGTCGTCAGACATGACGGCGGATGGCCAACTTTGGCCCGTGGTCGTGGAGACGACCCTATAGTCGTCGGACATGACGGTGGCGGGCCAATCTAGCCCGGGGGTCGTGGGGACGACCCTATAGTCGTCGGACATGTCGGCAGCTGGCCAACCTAGTCCCGGGGTGGTAGGGACGACCCTATAGTCGTCGGACAAGTCGGCGGCGGGCCAACCTAGTCCCGGGGACGTGGGGACGACCCTATAGTCGTCGGACATGTCGGCGGCTGGGCAACTTTGGCCCGTGGTCGTGGGGACGACCCTATAGTCGTCGGACAAGTCGGCGGCGGGCCATCCTAGTCCCGGGGTCGTGGGTACGACCCTATAGTCGTCGGACAAGTCGGCGGCGGGCAATACTAGTCCCGGGGTCGTGGGGACGACCCTATCGTCGTCGGACAAGTCGGAGGCGGGCCAACTTTGGCCCGTGGTCGTGGGGACGACCCTATTGTCGTCGGAGAAGTCGGCGGCGGGCCAAACTAGTCCCGGGGCCGTGGGGACGACCCTATAGTCGTCGGACATGTCGGCGGCTGGCCAAATTTGGCCCGTAGTCGTGGGGACGATCCTATAGTCGTCGCACATGACGGTGGCGGGCCAATCTAGTCCCAGGGCCGTGGGGATGACCCTATAGTCGTCGGACATGATGGTGGCGGGCCAATCTAGTCCCGGGGTCGTGGGGACGACCCTATAGTCGTCGGGCAAGTCGAAGGCGGGCGAACCTAGTCCCGGGGTCGTGAGGACGACCCTATAGTCGTCGGACATGCCGGCGGCTGGGCAACTTTGGTCCGTGGTCGTGGGGACGACCCTATAGTCGTCGGAGAAGTCGGCGGCGGGCCAAACTAGTCCCGGGGCCGTGGGGACGACCCTATAGTCGTCGGATATGTCGGCGGCTGGCCAAATTTGGCCCGTAGTCGTGGGGACGATCCTATAGTCGTCGCACATGACGGTGGCGGGCCAATCTAGTCCCAGGGCCGTGGGGATGACCCTATAGTCGTCGGACATGATGGTGGCGGGCCAATCTAGTCCCGGGGTCGTGGGGACGACCCTATAGTCGTCGGACAAGTCGGCGGCGGGCCAAACTAGTCCCGGGGTCGTGGGGACGACCCTATAGTCGTCGGACGTGCCGGCGGCTGGCCAACTTTGGCCCGTGGTCGTGGGGACGACCCTATAGTCGTCGGACATGGCGGTGGCGGGCCAACTTAGCCCCGGGGTCGTGGGGACGACCCTATAGTCGTCGGACATGTCGGCGGCTGGCCAAATTTGGCCCGTAGTCGTGGGGACGATCCTATAGTCGTCGGACATGACGGTGGCGGGTCAATCTAGTCCCAGGGCCGTGGGGACGACCCTATAGTCGTCGGACATGTCGGCGGCTGGGCAACATTGGTCCGAGGTCGTGGGGACGACCCTATAGTCGTCGGACAAGTCGGCGGCGGGCCAAACTAGTCCCGGGGTCGTGGGGACGACCCTATAGTCGTCGGACAAGTCGAAGGCGGGCCAACCTAGTCCCGGGGTCGTGGGGACGACCCTATAGTCGTCGGACTAGTCGGCGGCGGGCCAACCTAGTCGCGGGGTCGTGGGGACGACCCTATAGTCGTCGGACATGATGGTGGCGGGTCAACCTAGTCCCGTGGTGGTAAGCACGACCCTATAGTCGTCGGACATGTCGGCGGCGGGCCAACGTAGGCCCAGGGTTGTAGGGACGACCCTATAGTCGTCGGAAAAGTCGGCGGCGGGCCAAACTAGTCCCGGGGTCGTGGGGACGACTCTATAGTCGTCGGACATGACGGTGGCGGGCCTATCTAGTCCCGGGGCCGTGGGGACGACTCTATAGTCGTCGGACATGACGGTGGCGGGCCTATCTAGTCCCGGGGCCGTGGGGACGACCCTATAGTCGTCGGACATGCGGGTGGCGGGCCAATCTAGTCCCGGGGTCGTGGGTACGACCCTATACTCGTCGGACATGACGGTGGCGGGCCAATCTAGCCCCGGGGTCGTGGGGACGACCCAATAGTCGTCGGACATGTCGGCGGCTGGTCAACCTAGTCCCGGGGTCGTAGGGACGACCCTATAGTCGCCGGACATGACGGTGGCGGGCCATCCTAGTCCCGGGGTCGTGGGTACGACCCTATAGTCGTCGGACAAGTCGGCGGCGGGCCATACTAGTCCCGGGGTCGTGGGGACGACCCTATCGTCGTCGGACATGTCGGCGGCTGGCAAACTTTGGCCCGTTGTCGTGGGGACGACACTACAGTTGTCGGACATGACGGGGGCGGGCCAATCTAGTCCCGGGGCCGTGGGGACGACCCTATAGTCGTCGGACAAGTCGGCGGCGGGCGAACCTAGTCCCGGGGCCGTGGGGACGGCCCTATAGTCGTCGGACATGGCGGTGGGGGGCCAACCTAGTCCTGGGGTCGTGGGGACGATCCTATAGTCGTCGGACATGTCGGCGGCTGGCCAAATCTGGCCCGTAGTCGTGGGGACGATCCTATAGTCGCCGCACATGACGGTGGCGGGCCAATCTAGTCCCAGGGCCGTGGGGATGACCCTATAGTCGTCGGACATGATGGTGGCGGGCCAATCTAGTCCCGGGGTCGTGGGGACGACCCTATTGCCGTCGGACAAGTCGGCGGCGGGCCAAACTAGTCCCGGGGTCGTGGGGACGACCCTATAGTCGTCGGACGTGCCGGCGGCTGGCCAACTTTGGCCCGAGGTCGTGGGGACGACCCTATAGTCGTCGGACATGACGGTGGCGTGCCAATCTAGTCCCGGGGTCGTGGGGACGACCCAATATTCGTCGAAATAGCCGGCGGCAGGCCAACGTAGGCCCAGGGTCGTAGGGACGACCCTATAGTCGTCGGACATGATGTTGGCGGGCCAACCTAGTCCCGGGGTGGTAGGCACGACCCTATAGTCGTCGGACAAGTCGGCGGCGGGCCAACCTAGTCCTGCGGTCGTGGGGACGACCCTATAGTCGTCGGACAAGTCGGCGGCGGGCCAAACTAGTCCCGGGGTCGTGGGGATGACCCTATAGTCGTCGGGCAAGTCGAAGGCGGGCGAACCTAGTCCCGGGGTCGTGAGGACGACCCTTTAGTCGTCGGACATGCCGGCGGCTGGGCAACTTTGGTCAGTGGTCGTGGGGACGACCCTATAGTCGTCGGAGAAGTCGGCGGCGGGCCAAACTAGTCCCGGGGCCGTGGGGACGACCCTATAGTCGTCGGACATGTCGGCGGCTGGCCAAATTTGGCCCGTAGTCGTGGGGACGATCCTATAGTCGTCGCACATGACGGTGGCGGGCCAATCTAGTCCCAGGGCCGTGGGGATGACCCTATAGTCGTCGGACATGATGGTGGCGGGCCAATCTAGTCCCGGGGTCGTGGGGACGACCCTATAGTCGTCGGACAAGTCGGCGGCGGGCCAAACTAGTCCCGGGGTCGTGGGGACGACCCTATAGTCGTCGGACGTGCCGGCGGCTGGCCAACTTTGGCCCGTGGTCGTGGGGACGACCCTATAGTCGTCGGACATGGCGGTGGCGGGCCAACTTAGCCCCGGGGTCGTGGGGACGACCCTATAGTCGTCGGACATGTCGGCGGCTGGCCAAATTTGGCCCGTAGTCGTGGGGACGATCCTATAGTCGTCGGACATGACGGTGGCGGGTCAATCTAGTCCCAGGGCCGTGGGGACGACCCTATAGTCGTCGGACATGTCGGCGGCTGGGCAACATTGGTCCGAGGTCGTGGGGACGACCCTATAGTCGTCGGACAAGTCGGCGGCGGGCCAAACTAGTCCCGGGGTCGTGGGGACGACCCTATAGTCGTCGGACAAGTCGAAGGCGGGCCAACCTAGTCCCGGGGTCGTGGGGACGACCCTATAGTCGTCGGACTAGTCGGCGGCGGGCCAACCTAGTCCCGGGGTCGTGGGGACGACCCTATAGTCGTCGGACATGATGGTGGCGGGTCAACCTAGTCCCGTGGTGGTAGGCACGACCCTATAGTCGTCGGACATGTCGGCGGCGGGCCAACGTAGGCCCAGGGTTGTAGGGACGACCCTATAGTCGTCGGAAAAGTCGGCGGCGGGCCAACCTAGTCCCGGGGTCGTGGGGACGACTCTATAGTCGTCGGACATGACGGTGGCGGGCCTATCTAGTCCCGGGGCCGTGGGGACGACTCTATAGTCGTCGGACATGACGGTGGCGGGCCTATCTAGTCCCGGGGCCGTGGGGACGACCCTATAGTCGTCGGACATGCGGGTGGCGGGCCAATCTAGTCCCGGGGTCGTGGGTACGACCCTATACTCGTCGGACATGACGGTGGCGGGCCAATCTAGTCCCGGGGTCGTGGGGACGACCCAATAGTCGTCGGACATGTCGGCGGCTGGCCAACTTTGGCCCGTGGTCGTGGGGACGACCCTATGGTCGTCGGACATGACGGTGGCTTGCCAACCTAGTCCCGGGTTCGTGGGGACGACCCTATAGTCGTCGGACATGCCGGTGGCGGGCCAACCTAGTCCCGGGGTCGTGGGGACGACCCTATAGTCGTCGGACATGGCGGTGGCGTGCCAACTTAGCCCCGGGGTCGTGGGGACGACCCTATAGTCGTCGGACATGTCGGCGGCTGGCCAAATTTGGCCCGTAGTCGTGGGGACGATCCTATAGTCGTCGGACATGACGGTGGCGGGCCAACTTTGGCCCGTGGTCGTGGGGACGACCGTATTGTCGTCGGACATGACGTCGGCGGGCCAAACTAGTCCCGGGGTCGTGGGGACGACCCTATAGCCTTCGGACAAGTCGGCGGCGGGCCAACCTAGTCCTGTGGTCGTGGGGACGACCGTATAGTCGACGGACATGTCGGCGGCGGGCCAACCTAGTCCCGGGGTGGTAGGCACGACCCTATAGTCGTCGGACATGTCGGCGGCGGGCCTATCTAGTCCCGGGGCCGTGGGGACGACCCTATAGTCGTCGGACATGTTGGCGGCTGGCCAACCTAGTCCCGGGGTCGTGTGGACGACCCTATAGTCGTCGGACATGACGGCGGCTGGCCAACCTAGTCTCGGGGTCGTGGGGACGACCCTATAGTCGTCGGGCAAGTCGGAGGCGGGCCATCCTAGTCCCGGGGTCGTGGGGACGACCCTATAGTCGTCGGACATGTTGGCGGCTGGCCAACCTAGTCCCGGGGTCGTGGGGACGACTCTATAGTCGTCGGACATGACGGTGGCGGGCCTATCTAGTCCCGGGGCCGTGGGGACGACCCTATAGTCGTCGGACATGCGGGTGGCGGGCCAATCTAGTCCCGGGGTCGTGGGTACGACCCTATACTCGTCGGACATGACGGTGGCGGGCCAATCTTGTCCCGGGGTCGTGGGGACGACCCAATAGTCGTCGGACATGTCGGCGGCTGGCCAACTTTGGCCCGTGGTCGTGGGGACGACCCTATGGTCGTCGGACAGGACGGTGGCGGGCCAATCTAGTCCCAGGGCCGTGGGGACGACCCTATAGTCGTCGGACATGTCGGCGGCTTGCCAACCTAGTCCCGGGTTCGTGGGGACGACCCTATAGTCGTCGGACATGCCGGTGGCGGGCCAACCTAGTCCAGGGGTCGTGGGGACGACCCTATAGTCGTCGGACATGGCGGTGGCGTGCCAACTTAGCCCCGGGGTCGTGGGGACGACCCTATAGTCGTCGGACATGATGTTGGCGGGCCAACCTAGTCCCGGGGCCGTGGGGACGACCCTATAGTCGTCGGACATGATGTTGGCGGGCCAACCTAGTCCCGGGGTGGTAGGCACGACCCTATAGTCGTCGGACATGTCGGCGGCGGGCCAACGTAGGCCCTGGGTCGTAGGCACGACCCTATAGTCGTCGGAAAAGTCGGCGGCGGGCCAACCTAGTCCCGGGGTCGTGGGGACGACCCTATAGTCGTCGGACAAGTCGGCGGCGGGCCAAACTAGTCCCGGGGTCGTGGGGACGACCCTATAGTCGTCGGACAAGTCGAAGGCGGGCCAAACTAGTCCCGGGGTCGTGGGGACGACCCTATAGTCGTCGGACTAGTCGGCGGCGGGCCAACCTAGTCCCGGGGTCGTGGGTACGACCCTATAGTCGTCGGACAAGTCGGCGGCGGGCCATACTAGTCCCGGGGTCGTGGGGACGACCCTATGGGGTCGTGGGGACGACCCTATCGTCCTCGGACAAGTCGGAGGCGGGCCATCCTAGTCCCGGGGTCGTGGGGACGACCCTATAGTCGTCGGACATGTTGGCGGCTGGCCAACCGAGTCCCGGGGTCGTGGGGACGACTCTATAGTCGTCGGACAATTCGGCGGCGGGTCGTCCTAGTCCCGGGGTCGTGGGGACGACCCTATAGTCGTCGGACATGACGGTGGCGGGCCTATCTAGTCCCGGGGCTGTGGGGACGACCCTATAGTCGTCGGACATGCGGGTGGCGGGCCAATCTAGTCCCGGGGTCGTGGGTACGACCCTATACTCGTCGGACATGACGGTGGCTGGCCAATCTAGTCCCGGGGCCGTGGGGACGACCCTATAGTCGACGGACATCATAGTGGCGGGCCAATCTAGTCCCGGGTTCGTGGGGACGACCCTATAGTCGTCGGACATGACGGCGGCTGACCAACTTTGGCCCGTGGTCGTGGGGACGACCCTATAGTCGTCGGACATGTCGGCGGCTGGCCAACTTTGGCCCGTGGTCGTGGGGACGATCCTATAGTCGTCGGACATGACGGTGGCGGGCCAATCTAGTCCCAGGGCCGTGGGGACGACCTTATAGTCGTCGGACATGTCGGCGGCGGGCCAACGTAGGCGCGGGATCGTGGGGACGACCCTATAGTCGTCGGACATGTCGGCGGCGGGCCAACGTAGGCCCGGGGTCGTGGGGACGACCCTATAGTAGTCGGACATGTCGTCGGCTGGGCAACATTGGCCCGTGGTCGTGGGGACGACCCTATAGTCGTCGGACAAGTCGGCGGCGGGCCAACCTAGTCCCGGGGACGTGGGGACGACCCTATAGTCGTCGGACATGATGGTGGCGGGCCAATCTAGACCCGGGGTCGTGGGGACGACCCTATAGTCGTCGGACATGTCGTCGGCTGGGCAACATTGGCCCGTGGTCGTGGGGACGACCCTATAGTCGTCGGACAAGTCGGCGGCGGGCCTATCTAGTCCCGGGGCGGTGGGGACGACCCTATAGTCGTCGGACATGCGGGTGGCGGGGCAATCTAGTCCCGGGGTCGTGGGTACGACCCTATACTCGTCGGACATGACGGTGGCGGGCCAATCAAGTCCCGGGGTCGTGGGGACGACCCTATAGTCGACGGACAAGTCGGCGGCGGGCCAACCTAGTCCCGGGGACGTGGGGACGACCCTATAGTCGTCGGACATGACGGTGGCGGGCCAATCTACACCCGGGGTCGTGGGGACGACCATATAGTCGTCGGACATGTCGGCGGCTGGCCAACTTTGACCCGTGGTCATGGGGACGACACTATGGTCGTCGGACATGTCGGCAGCTGGCCAACTTTGGCCCGTAGTCGTGGGGACGATCCTATAGTCGTCGGACATGACGGTGGCGGGCCAATCTAGTCGCAGGGCCGTGGGGACGACCTTATAGTCGTCGGACATGTCGGCGGCGGGCCAACGTAGGCCCGGGGTCGTGGGGACGACCCTATAGACGTCGGACATGTCGACGGCTGGCCAACCTAGTCCTGGGTTCGTGGGGACGACCCAATATTCGTCGGAATAGCCGGCGGCAGGCCAACGTAGGCCCAGGGTCGTAGGGGCGACCCTATAGTCGTCGGAAAAGTCGGCGGCGGGCCAACCTAGTCACGGGGTCGTGGGGACGACCCTATAGTCGTCGGAAATGACGGTGGCGGGCCAATCTAGCCCGGGGGTCGTGGGGACGACCCTATAGTCGTCGGACATGTCTGCAGCTGGCCAACCTAGTCCCGGGGTCGTGGGGACGACCCTATAGTCGTAGGACATGTCGACGGCTTGCCAACCTAGTCCCGGGGTCGTGGGGACGACCCTATAGTCGTCGGACATGACGGTGGCGGGCCAATCTAGTCCCGGGGCCGTGGGGACGACCCTATAGTCGTCGGACATGACGGTGGCGGGCCAATCTAGCCCGGGGGTCGTGGGGACGACCCTATAGTCGTCGGACAAGTCGGCGGCGGGCCAACCTTGTCCCGGGGACGTGGGGACGACCCTATAGTCGTCGGACATGTCGGCGGCTGGGCAACATTGGCCCGGGGTCGTGGGGACGACCCTACAGTCGTCGGACAAGTCGGCGGCGGGCCATCCTAGTCCCGTGGTCGTGGGGACGACCCTATAGTCGTCGGACAAGTCGGCGGCGGGCCATACTAGTCCCGGGGTCGTGGGGACGACCCTATAGTCGTCGGACATGTTGGCGGCTGGCCAACCTAGTCCCGGGGTCGTGGGGACGACCCTATAGTCGTCGGACAAATCGGCGGCGGGCCAATCTAGTCCCGGGGTCGTGGGGACGTCCCTATAGTCGTCGGACATGACGGTGGCGGGCCTATCTAGTCCCGGGGCTGTGGGGACGACCCTATAGTCGTCGGACATGCGGGTGGCGCTCCAATCTAGTCCCGGGGTCGTGGGTACGACCCTATACTCGTCGGACATGACGGTGGCTGGCCAACTTTGGCCCGTGGTCGTGGGGACGACCCTATAGTCGTCGAACATGTCGGCGGCTTGCCAACTTTGGCCCGTAGTCGTGGGGACCACCCTATAGTCGTCGGACATGTCATATCTTTACAACATCCTATCTACAAATCTTTCCTATCACTCCTCTAGTTCTCTTTCAACTCGCTCCCAATGTCTTCTCTCTATTCCTGTACATCGTACCTCCAAATTTGAATCTTCCTTCTCTTATGCCGCGGCTCATTATTATAACTCCCTTCCTGCTTCTATCCGACAGTCAGACTCTTTTCCGCCCCTTCAACAGGCAGCCCGACAACACATCCTTCAGCTTTAGTGTTGTCTGACTTTGTGATGTTTTTCCTTTCCGCCATAGCCCATGCTGTACCGTTACCTGCGCATTCGCCGCCATTGTATATTCTTTCATTACTGTCTGTTTCATATTTCATATTTCGCATTCCAGATATCATATTCATATCTCATATTTCTGTGTTCAATTAGTTTTAAGTATGGTTAGTATTAGTACACGTAGTACTATTAAATGTTTAGTTTATTTTATGTTATGGTTAGGCCTATTAACAGTTTCTACTGCGGCCTCGCCTTTACTCGCCTTTACTTTCTCCCTATGTACTTTACCCTTGTTCGAGTAATAAAGACGAAATAATAATAATATAAATAATAATGTCGGCGGCTGGGCAGCTTTGGCCCGTGGTCGTGGGGACGACCCTATAGTCGTCGGACATGTCGGCGGCGGGCCAACGTAGGCCCGGGGTCGTGGGGACGACCATATAGTCGTAGGACATGTCGACGGCTTGCCAACCTAGTCCCGGGGTCGTGGGGACGACCCTATAGTCGTCGGACATGATAGTGGCGGGCCAATCTAGTCCCGGGTTCGTGGGGACGACCCTATAGTCGTCAGACATGACGGCGGCTGGCCAACTTTGGCCCGTGGTCGTGGGGACGACCCTATAGTCGTCGGACATGACGGTGGCGGGCCAATCTAGCCCGGGGGTCGTGGGGACGACCCTATAGTCGACGGACATGTCGGCAGCTGGCCAACCTAGTCCCGGGGTGGTAGGGACGACCCTATAGTCGTCGGACAAGACGGCGGCGGGCCAACCTAGTCCCGGGGTCGTGGGGACGACCCTATAGTCGTCGGACATGTCGGCGGCTGGGCAGCTTTGGCCCGTGGTCGTGGGGACGACCCTATAGTCGTCGGACATGTCGGCGGCTTGCCAACCTAGTCCTGGGGTCGTGGGGACGACCCTATAGTCGTCGAACAAGTCGGCGGCGGGCCATCCTAGTCCCGGGGTCGTGGGTACGACCCTATAGTCGTCGGACAAGTCGGCGGCGGGCAATACTAGTCCCGGGGCCGTGGGGACGACCCTATCGTCGTCGGACAAGTCGGAGGCGGGCCAACTTTGGCCCGTGGTCGTGGGGACGACCCTATTGTCGTCGGACATGACGGTGGCGGGCCAATCTAGTCCCGGGGTCGTGGGGACGACCATATAGTCGTCGGACATGTCGGCGGCTGGCCAACTTTGGCCCGTGGTCGTGGGGACGACCCTATAGTCGTCGGACAAGTCGGCGGCGGGCCATACTAGTCCCGGGGTCGTGGGGACGACCCTATAGTCGTCGGACATGTTGGCGGCTGGCCAATCTAGTCCCGGGGTCGTGGGGACGACTCTATAGTTGTCGGACAAGTCGGCGGCGGGTCGTCCTAGTCCCGGGGTCGTGGGGACGTCCCTATAGTCGTCGGACATGACGGTGGCGGGCCTATCTAGTCCCGGGGCTGTGGGGACGACCCTATAGTCGTCGGACATGCGGGTGGCGGGCCAATCTAGTCCCGGGGTCGTGGGTACGACCCTATACTCGTCGGACATGACGGTGGCGGGCCAATCTAGTCCCGGGGCCGGGGGGACGACCCTATAATCGTCGGACATCATAGTGGCGGGCCAATCTAGTCCCGGGTTCGTGGGGACGACCCTATTGTCGTCGGACATGACGGCGGCTGGCCAACTTTGGCCCGTGGTCGTGGGGACGACCCTATAGTCGTCGGACATGTCGGCGGCTGGCCAACTTTGGCCCGTGGTCGTGGGGACGACCCTATTGTCGTCGGACATGACGGTGGGGGGCCAATCTAGTCCCGGGGTCGTGGGGACGACCCTATAGTCGTCGGACATGTCGGCGGCTGGCCAACTTTGGCCCGTGGTCGTGGGGACGACCCTATAGTCGTCGGATATGTCGGAGGCTGGCCAACCTAGTCCCGGGGTGGTAGGGACGACCCTATAGTCGTTGGACAAGTCGGCGGCGGGCCATCCTAGTCCCGGGGTCGTGGGGACGCCCCTATACTCGTCGGACATGACGGTGGCTGGCCAATCTAGTTCCGGGGTCGTGGGGACGACCCTATAGTCGTCGGACATGTCGGCAGCTGGCCAACCTAGTCCCGGGGTGGTAGGGACGACCCTATAGTCGTCGGACAAGTCGGCGGCGGGCCAACCTAGTCCCGGGGTCGTGGGGAAGACCCTATAGTCGTCGGACATGTCGGCGGCTTGCCAACCTAGTCCCGGGTTCGTGGGGACGACCCTATAGTCGTCGGACATGTCGGCGGCTGGCCAACTTTGGCCCGGGGTCGTGGGGACGACCCTATAGTCGTCGGACATGTCGGCGGCTGGGCAACTTTGGCCCGTGGTCGTGGGGACGACCCTATAGTCGTAGGACATGTCGATGACTTGCCAACCTAGTCCCGGGGCCGTGGGGACGACCCTATAATCGTCGGACATGTCGGCAGCTGGCCAACCTAGTCCCGGGGTGGTAGGGACGACCCTATAGTGGTCGGACATGCCGGCGGCTGGGCAACTTTGGCCCGGGGTCGTGGGGACGAACCAATAGCCGTCGGACATGTCGGCGGCAGGCCAACCTAGTCCCGGGGCCGTGGGGACGACCCTATAGTCGTCGGACATGATAGTGGCGGGCCAATCTAGTCCCGGGTTCGTGGGGACGACCCTATAGTCGTCGGACATGACGGTGGCTGGCCAATCTAGTTCCGGGGTCGTGGGGACGACCCTATAGTCGTCGGACATGTCGGCAGCTGGCCAACCTAGTCCTGGGGTGGTAGGGACGACCCTATAGTCGTCGGACAAGTCGGCGGCGGGCCAACCTAGTCCCGGGGTCGTGGGGAAGACCCGATAGTCGTCGAACATGTCGGCGGCTGGCCAATCTAGTCCCGGGGTCGTGGGGACGACCCTATAGTAGTCGGATATGTCGGCGGCTGGCCAACCTAGTACCGGGGTGGTAGGCACGACCCTATAGTCGTCGAACATGTCGGCGGCTGGCCAACTTTGGCCTGTGGTCATGGGGACGACCCTATAGTCGTCGGACCAGTCGGCGGCGGGCCAACCTAGTCCCGGGGTCGTGGGGACGACCCTATAGTCGTCGGACATGTCGGCGGCGGGGCAATCTAGTCCGGAGGTCGTGGGGACGACCCTATAGTCGTCGGACATGGCGGTGGCGGGCCAACCTAATCCCGGGGTCGTGGGGACGACCCTATAGTCGTCCGAAAAGTCGGCGGCGGGCCAACCTAGTCCCGGGGTCGTGGGGACGACCCTATAGTCGTCGGATATGATGGTGGCGGGCCAATCTAGTTCCGGGGTCGTGGGGATGATCCGATAGTCGTCGAACATGTCGGCGGCTGGCCAACTTTGGCCTGTGGTCGTGGGGACGACCCTATAGTCGTCGGACATGTCGGCGGCTGGCCAACCTAGTCCCGGGGTCGTGGGGACGACCCTATAGTCGTCGGACATGATGGTGGCGCCCCAATCTAGTCCCGGGGTCGTGGGGACGACCCTATAGTCGTCGGACATGACGGTGGCGGGCCAATCTAGTCCCAGGGCCGTGGCGACGACCCTATAGTCGTCGGACATGTCGGCGGCTGGCCAACCTAGTCCCGGGGTCGTGGGGACGATCCTATAGTCGTCGGACATGACGGTGGCGGGCCAATCTAGTCCCGGGGTCGTGGGGACGACCCTATAGTTGTCGGACATGTCGGCGGCTGGCCAACTTTGGCCCGTGGTCGTGGGGATGACCCTATAGTCGTCGGATATGTCGGAGGCTGGCCAACCTAGTCCCGGGGTGGTAGGGACGACCCTATAATCGTCGGACAAGTCGGCGGCGGGCCATCCTAGTCCTGGGGTCGTGGGTTCGCCCCTATACTCGTCGGACATGACGGTGGCGGGCCAATCTAGTTCCGGGGTCGTGGGGACGACCCGATAGTCGTCGAACATGTCGGCGGCTGGCCAACTTTAGCCTGTGGTCGTGGGGACGACCCTATAGTCGTCGGACATGTCGGCGGCTGGCCAACCTAGTCCCGGGGTCGTGGGGACGACCCTATAGTCGTCGGACATGATGGTGGCGCCCCAATCTAGTCCCGGGGTCGTGGGGACGACCCTATAGTCGTCGGCGGGCCAACCTAGTCCCGTAGTCGTGGGGACGACCCTATAGTCGTCGGACATGGTGGTGGCGGGCCAACCTATTCCCGGGTTCGTGGGGACGACCCTATTAGCGTCGGATATGTCGGCGGCGGGCCAACCTAGTCCCGGGGTCGTGGCGACGACCCTATAGTCGTCACACATGTCGGCGGCTGGCCAACTTTGACCCGTGGTCGTGGGGACGACCCTATAGTCGTCGGACATGTCGGCGACTGACCAACCTAGTCCCGGGTTCGTGGGGACGACCCTATAGTCGTCGGACATGTCGGCGGCGGGCCAACGTATGCCCGGGTTCGTGGGGACGACCCTATATTCGTCGGAATAGCCGGCGGCGGGCCAACGTAGGCCCAGGGTCGTAGGGACGACCCAATAGTCGTCTGAAAAGTCGGCGGCGGGCCAACCTAGTCCCGGGGCCGTGGGGCCGACCCTATAGTCGTCGGACATGTCGGCGGCTGGCCAACCTAGTCCCGGGGTCGTGGGGACGACCCTATAGTCGTCGGACATGATGGTGGCGCCCCAATCTAGTCCCGGGGTCGTGGGGACGACCCTATAGTCGTGGGACATGTCGGCGGCTGGCCAACTTTGGCCCGTGGTCGTGGGGACGACCCTATAGTCGTCGGACATGACGGTGGCGGGCCAATCTAGTCCCGGGGTCGTGGGGACGACCCTATAGTCGTGGGACATGTCGGCGGCTGGCCAACTTTGGCCCGTGGTCGTGGGGACGACCCTATAGTCGTCGGACATGACGGTGGCGGGCCAATCTAGTCCCGGGGTCGTGGGGACGACCCTATAGTTGTCGGACATGTCGGCGGCTGGCCAACTTTGGCCCGTGGTCGTGAGGATGACCCTATAGTCGTCGGACAAATCGGCGGCGGGCCATCCTAGTCCCGGGGTCGTGGGTACGACCCTATAGTCGTCGGACAAGTCGGCGGCGGGCAATACTAGTCCCGGGGTCGTGGGGACGACCCTATCGTCGTCGGACAAGTCGGAGGCGGGCCAACTTTGGCCCGTGGTCGTGGGGACGACCCTATTGTCGTCGGACATGACGGTGGCGGGCCAATCTAGTCCCGGGGTCGTGGGGACGACCATATAGTCGTCGGACATGTCGGCGGCTGGCCAACTTTGGCCCGTGGTCGTGGGGACGACCCTATAGTCGTCGGACAAGTCGGCGGCGGGCCATACTAGTCCCGGGGTCGTGGGGACGACCCTATAGTCGTCGGACATGTTGGCGGCTGGCCAACCTAGTCCCGGGGTCGTGGGGACGACTCTATAGTTGTCGGACAAGTCGGCGGCGGGTCGTCCTAGTCCCGGGGTCGTGGGGACGTCCCTATAGTCGTCGGACATGACGGTGGCGGGCCTATCTAGTCCCGGGGCTGTGGGGACGACCCTATAGTCGTCGGACATGCGGGTGGCGGGCCAATCTAGTCCCGGGGTCGTGGGTACGACCCTATACTCGTCGGACATGACGGTGGCGGGCCAATCTAGTCCCGGGGCCGGGGGGACGACCCTATAATCGTCGGACATCATAGTGGCGGGCCAATCTAGTCCCGGGTTCGTGGGGACGACCCTATTGTCGTCGGACATGACGGCGGCTGGCCAACTTTGGCCCGTGGTCGTGGGGACGACCCTATAGTCGTCGGACATGTCGGCGGCTTGCCAACTTTGGCCCGTAGTCGTGGGGACGACCCTATAGTCGTCGGACATGTCATATCTTTACAACATCCTATCTACAAATCTTTCCTATCACTCCTCTAGTTCTCTTTCAACTCGCTCCCAATGTCTTCTCTTTATTCCTGTACATCGTACCTCCAAATTTGAATCTTCCTTCTCTTATGCCGCGGCTCATTATTATAACTCCCTTCCTGCTTCTATCCGACAGTCAGACTCTTTTCCGTCCCTTCAACAGGCAGCCCGACAACACATCCTTCAGCTTTAGTGTTGTCTCACTTTGTGATGTTTTTCCTTTCCGCCATAGCCCATGCTGTACCGTTACCTGCGCATTCGCCGCCATTGTATATTCTTTCATTACTGTCTGTTTCATATTTCATATTTCGCATTCCAGATATCATATTCATATCTCATATTTCTGTGTTCAATTAGTTTTAAGTATGGTTAGTATTAGTACACGTAGTACTATTAAATGTTTAGTTTATTTTATGTTATGGTTAGGCCTAATAACAGTTTCTACTGCGGCCTCGCCTTTACTCGCCTTTACTTTCTCCCTATGTACTTTACCCTTGTTCGAGTAATAAAGACGAAATAATAATAATATAAATAATAATGTCGGCGGCTGGGCAGCTTTGGCCCGTGGTCGTGGGGACGACCCTATAGTCGTCGGACATGTCGGCGGCGGGCCAACGTAGGCCCGGGGTCGTGGGGACGACCATATAGTCGTAGGACATGTCGACGGCTTGCCAACCTAGTCCCGGGGTCGTGGGGACGACCCTATAGTCGTCTGAAAAGTCGGCGGCGGGCCAACCTAGTCCCGGGGCCGTGGGGCCGACCCTATAGTCGTCGGACATGTCGGCGGCTGGCCAACCTAGTCCCGGGGTCGTGGGGACGACCCTATAGTCGTCGGACATGATGGTGGCGCCCCAATCTAGTCCCGGGGTCGTGGGGACGACCCTATAGTCGTGGGACATGTCGGCGGCTGGCCAACTTTGGCCCGTGGTCGTGGGGACGACCCTATAGTCGTCGGACATGACGGTGGCGGGCCAATCTAGTCCCGGGGTCGTGGGGACGACCCTATAGTCGTGGGACATGTCGGCGGCTGGCCAACTTTGGCCCGTGGTCGTGGGGACGACCCTATAGTCGTCGGACATGACGGTGGCGGGCCAATCTAGTCCCGGGGTCGTGGGGACGACCCTATAGTTGTCGGACATGTCGGCGGCTGGCCAACTTTGGCCCGTGGTCGTGGGGATGACCCTATAGTCGTCGGACAAATCGGCGGCGGGCCATCCTAGTCCCGGGGTCGTGGGTACGACCCTATAGTCGTCGGACAAGTCGGCGGCGGGCAATACTAGTCCCGGGGTCGTGGGGACGACCCTATCGTCGTCGGACAAGTCGGAGGCGGGCCAACTTTGGCCCGTGGTCGTGGGGACGACCCTATTGTCGTCGGACATGACGGTGGCGGGCCAATCTAGTCCCGGGGTCGTGGGGACGACCATATAGTCGTCGGACATGTCGGCGGCTGGCCAACTTTGGCCCGTGGTCGTGGGGACGACCCTATAGTCGTCGGACAAGTCGGCGGCGGGCCATACTAGTCCCGGGGTCGTGGGGACGACCCTATAGTCGTCGGACATGTTGGCGGCTGGCCAACCTAGTCCCGGGGTCGTGGGGACGACTCTATAGTTGTCGGACAAGTCGGCGGCGGGTCGTCCTAGTCCCGGGGTCGTGGGGACGTCCCTATAGTCGTCGGACATGACGGTGGCGGGCCTATCTAGTCCCGGGGCTGTGGGGACGACCCTATAGTCGTCGGACATGCGGGTGGCGGGCCAATCTAGTCCCGGGGTCGTGGGTACGACCCTATACTCGTCGGACATGACGGTGGCGGGCCAATCTAGTCCCGGGGCCGGGGGGACGACCCTATAATCGTCGGACATCATAGTGGCGGGCCAATCTAGTCCCGGGTTCGTGGGGACGACCCTATTGTCGTCGGACATGACGGTGGCGGGCCAATCTAGTCCCGGGGTCGTGGGGACGACCATATAGTCGTCGGACATGTCGGCGGCTGGCCAACTTTGGCCCGTGGTCGTGGGGACGACCCTATAGTCGTCGGACAAGTCGGCGGCGGGCCATACTAGTCCCGGGGTCGTGGGGACGACCCTATAGTCGTCGGACATGTTGGCGGCTGGCCAACCTAGTCCCGGGGTCGTGGGGACGACTCTATAGTTGTCGGACAAGTCGGCGGCGGGTCGTCCTAGTCCCGGGGTCGTGGGGACGTCCCTATAGTCGTCGGACATGACGGTGGCGGGCCTATCTAGTCCCGGGGCTGTGGGGACGACCCTATAGTCGTCGGACATGCGGGTGGCGGGCCAATCTAGTCCCGGGGTCGTGGGTACGACCCTATACTCGTCGGACATGACGGTGGCGGGCCAATCTAGTCCCGGGGCCGGGGGGACGACCCTATAATCGTCGGACATCATAGTGGCGGGCCAATCTAGTCCCGGGTTCGTGGGGACGACCCTATTGTCGTCGGACATGACGGCGGCTGGCCAACTTTGGCCCGTGGTCGTGGGGACGACCCTATAGTCGTCGGACATGTCGGCGGCTTGCCAACTTTGGCCCGTAGTCGTGGGGACGACCCTATAGTCGTCGGACATGTCATATCTTTACAACATCCTATCTACAAATCTTTCCTATCACTCCTCTAGTTCTCTTTCAACTCGCTCCCAATGTCTTCTCTCTATTCCTGTACATCGTACCTCCAAATTTGAATCTTCCTTCTCTTATGCCGCGGCTCATTATTATAACTCCCTTCCTGCTTCTATCCGACAGTCAGACTCTTTTCCGTCCCTTCAACAGGCAGCCCGACAACACATCCTTCAGCTTTAGTGTTGTCTCACTTTGTGATGTTTTTCCTTTCCGCCATAGCCCATGCTGTACCGTTACCTGCGCATTCGCCGCCATTGTATATTCTTTCATTACTGCCTGTTTCATATTTCATATTTCGCATTCCAGATATCATATTCATATCTCATATTTCTGTGTTCAATTAGTTTTAAGTATGGTTAGTATTAGTACACGTAGTACTATTAAATGTTTAGTTTATTTTATGTTATGGTTAGGCCTAATAACAGTTTCTACTGCGGCCTCGCCTTTACTCGCCTTTACTTTCTCCCTATGTACTTTACCCTTGTTCGAGTAATAAAGACGAAATAATAATAATATAAATAATAATGTCGGCGGCTGGGCAGCTTTGGCCCGTGGTCGTGGGGACGACCCTATAGTCGTCGGACATGTCGGCGGCGGGCCAACGTAGGCCCGGGGTCGTGGGGACGACCATATAGTCGTAGGACATGTCGACGGCTTGCCAACCTAGTCCCGGGGTCGTGGGGACGACCCTATAGTCGTCTGAAAAGTCGGCGGCGGGCCAACCTAGTCCCGGGGCCGTGGGGCCGACCCTATAGTCGTCGGACATGTCGGCGGCTGGCCAACCTAGTCCCGGGGTCGTGGGGACGACCCTATAGTCGTCGGACATGATGGTGGCGCCCCAATCTAGTCCCGGGGTCGTGGGGACGACCCTATAGTCGTGGGACATGTCGGCGGCTGGCCAACTTTGGCCCGTGGTCGTGGGGACGACCCTATAGTCGTCGGACATGACGGTGGCGGGCCAATCTAGTCCCGGGGTCGTGGGGACGACCCTATAGTCGTGGGACATGTCGGCGGCTGGCCAACTTTGGCCCGTGGTCGTGGGGACGACCCTATAGTCGTCGGACATGACGGTGGCGGGCCAATCTAGTCCCGGGGTCGTGGGGACGACCCTATAGTTGTCGGACATGTCGGCGGCTGGCCAACTTTGGCCCGTGGTCGTGGGGATGACCCTATAGTCGTCGGACAAATCGGCGGCGGGCCATCCTAGTCCCGGGGTCGTGGGTACGACCCTATAGTCGTCGGACAAGTCGGCGGCGGGCAATACTAGTCCCGGGGTCGTGGGGACGACCCTATCGTCGTCGGACAAGTCGGAGGCGGGCCAACTTTGGCCCGTGGTCGTGGGGACGACCCTATTGTCGTCGGACATGACGGTGGCGGGCCAATCTAGTCCCGGGGTCGTGGGGACGACCATATAGTCGTCGGACATGTCGGCGGCTGGCCAACTTTGGCCCGTGGTCGTGGGGACGACCCTATAGTCGTCGGACAAGTCGGCGGCGGGCCATACTAGTCCCGGGGTCGTGGGGACGACCCTATAGTCGTCGGACATGTTGGCGGCTGGCCAACCTAGTCCCGGGGTCGTGGGGACGACTCTATAGTTGTCGGACAAGTCGGCGGCGGGTCGTCCTAGTCCCGGGGTCGTGGGGACGTCCCTATAGTCGTCGGACATGACGGTGGCGGGCCTATCTAGTCCCGGGGCTGTGGGGACGACCCTATAGTCGTCGGACATGCGGGTGGCGGGCCAATCTAGTCCCGGGGTCGTGGTTACGACCCTATACTCGTCGGACATGACGGTGGCGGGCCAATCTAGTCCCGGGGCCGGGGGGACGACCCTATAATCGTCGGACATCATAGTGGCGGGCCAATCTAGTCCCGGGTTCGTGGGGACGACCCTATTGTCGTCGGACATGACGGCGGCTGGCCAACTTTGGCCCGTGGTCGTGGGGACGACCCTATAGTCGTCGGACATGTCGGCGGCTTGCCAACTTTGGCCCGTAGTCGTGGGGACGACCCTATAGTCGTCGGACATGTCATATCTTTACAACATCCTATCTACAAATCTTTCCTATCACTCCTCTAGTTCTCTTTCAACTCGCTCCCAATGTCTTCTCTCTATTCCTGTACATCGTACCTCCAAATTTGAATCTTCCTTCTCTTATGCCGCGGCTCATTATTATAACTCCCTTCCTGCTTCTATCCGACAGTCAGACTCTTTTCCGTCCCTTCAACAGGCAGCCCGACAACACATCCTTCAGCTTTAGTGTTGTCTCACTTTGTGATGTTTTTCCTTTCCGCCATAGCCCATGCTGTACCGTTACCTGCGCATTCGCCGCCATTGTATATTCTTTCATTACTGTCTGTTTCATATTTCATATTTCGCATTCCAGATATCATATTCATATCTCATATTTCTGTGTTCAATTAGTTTTAAGTATGGTTAGTATTAGTACACGTAGTACTATTAAATGTTTAGTTTATTTTATGTTATGGTTAGGCCTAATAACAGTTTCTACTGCGGCCTCGCCTTTACTCGCCTTTACTTTCTCCCTATGTACTTTACCCTTGTTCGAGTAATAAAGACGAAATAATAATAATATAAATAATAATGTCGGCGGCTGGGCAGCTTTGGCCCGTGGTCGTGGGGACGACCCTATAGTCGTCGGACATGTCGGCGGCGGGCCAACGTAGGCCCGGGGTCGTGGGGACGACCATATAGTCGTAGGACATGTCGACGGCTTGCCAACCTAGTCCCGGGGTCGTGGGGACGACCCTATAGTCGTCGGACATGATAGTGGCGGGCCAATCTAGTCCCGGGTTCGTGGGGACGACCCTATAGTCGTCAGACATGACGGCGGCTGGCCAACTTTGGCCCGTGGTCGTGGGGACGACCCTATAGTCGTCGGACATGACGGTGGCGGGCCAATCTAGCCCGGGGGTCGTGGGGACGACCCTATAGTCGTCGGACAAGTCGGCGGCGGGCCAACCTAGTCCCGGGGTCGTGGGGACGACCCCATAGTCGTCGGACATGTCGGCGGCGGGGCAGCTTTGGCCCGTGGTCGTGGGGACGACCCTATAGTCGTCGGACATGTCGGCGGCTTGCCAACCTAGTCCTGGGGTCGTGGGGACGACCCTATAGTCGTCGGACAAGTCGGCGGCGGGCTAACCTAGTCCCGGGGTCGTGGGGACGACCCTATAGTCGTCGGACATGTCGGCGGCTGGGCAGCTTTGGCCCGTGGTCGTGGGGACGACCCTATAGTCGTCGGACATGTCGGCGGCTAGCCAACCTAGTCCTGGGGTCGTGGGGACGACCCTATAGTCGTCGGACAAGTCGGCGGCGGGCCAACCTAGTCCCGGGGACGTGGGGACGACCCTATAGTCGTCGGACATGTCGGCGGCTGGGCAACTTTGGCCCGTGGTCGTGGGGACGACCCTATAGTCGTCGGATATGTCGGAGGCTGGCCAACCTAGTTCCGGGGTGGTAGGGACGACCCTATAGTCGTCGGACATGTCGGCGGCTGGCCAACTTTGGCCCGTGGTCATGGGGACGACCCTATTGTCGTCGGACATGACGGTGGCGGGCCAATCTAGTCCCGGGGTCGTGGGGACGACCCTATTGTCGTCGGACATGTCGGCGGCTGGCCAACTTTGGCCCGTGGTCGTGGGGACGACCCTATAGTCGTCGGATATGTCGGAGGCTGGCCAACCTAGTCCCGGGGTGGTAGGGACGACCCTATAGTCGCCGGACAAGTCGGCGGCGGGCCATCCTAGTCCCGGGGTCGTGGGGACGACCCTATAGTCGTCGGACATGTCGGCGGCTGGCCAACTTTGGCCCGTGGTCGTGGGGACGACCCTATAGTCGTCGGACAAGTCGGCGGCGGGCCATCCTAGTCCCGGGGTCGTGGGTACGACCCTATAGTCTTCGGACATGTCGGCAGCTGGCCAACCTAGTCCCGGGGTGGTAGGGACGACCCTATAGTCGTCGGACAAGTCGGCGGCGGGCCAACCTAGTCCCGGGGTCGTGGGGACGACCCTATAGTCGTCGGACATGTCGGCGGCTGGGCAGCTTTGGCCCGTGGTCGTGGGGACGACCCTATAGTCGTCGGACATGTCGGCGGCTTGCCAACCTAGTCCTGGGGTCGTGGGGACGACCCTATTGTCGTCGGACATGACGGTGGCGGGCCAATCTAGTCCCGGGGTCGGGGGGACGACCCAATAGTCGTCGGACATGATGGTGGCGGGCCAATCTTGTCGCGGGGCCCCGGGGACGACCGTATAGTCGTCGGACATGTCGGCGGCTGGACAACCTGGTCCCGGGGTCGTGGCGACGACCCTATAGTTTTCGGACATGACGATGGCGGGCCAATCTATCCCCGGGGTCGTGGGGACAACCCAATACTCGTCGGACAAGTCGGCGGCGTGCCAACCTAGTCCCGGGGTCGTGGGGACGACCCAATACTCGTCGGACATGACGGTGGCGGGCCAATCTAGTTCCGGGGTCGTGGGGACGACCCTATAGTCGTCGGACATGTCGGCGGCTGGCCAACTTTGGCCCGTGGTCGTGGGGACGACCCTATTGTCGTCGGACATGACGGTGGGGGGCCAATCTAGTCCCGGGGTCGTGGGGACGACCCTATAGTCGTCGGACATGTCGGCGGCTGGCCAACTTTGGCCCGTGGTCGTGGGGACGACCCTATAGTCGTCGGATATGTCGGAGGCTGGCCAACCTAGTCCCGGGGTGGTAGGGACGACCCTATAGTCGTTGGACAAGTCGGCGGCGGGCCATCCTAGTCCCGGGGTCGTGGGGACGCCCCTATACTCGTCGGACATGACGGTGGCTGGCCAATCTAGTTCCGGGGTCGTGGGGACGACCCTATAGTCGTCGGACATGTCGGCAGCTGGCCAACCTAGTCCCGGGGTGGTAGGGACGACCCTATAGTCGTCGGACAAGTCGGCGGCGGGCCAACCTAGTCCCGGGGTCGTGGGGAAGACCCTATAGTCGTCGGACATGTCGGCGGCTTGCCAACCTAGTCCCGGGTTCGTGGGGACGACCCTATAGTCGTCGGACATGTCGGCGGCTGGGCAACTTTGGCCCGTGGTCGTGGGGACGACCCTATAGTCGTAGGACATGTCGACGACTTGCCAACCTAGTCCCGGGGCCGTGGGGACGACCCTATAATCGTCGGACATGTCGGCAGCTGGCCAACCTAGTCCCGGGGTGGTAGGGACGACCCTATAGTCGTCGGACATGCCGGCGGCTGGGCAACTTTGGCCCGGGGTCGTGGGGACGAACCAATAGCCGTCGGACATGTCGGCGGCAGGCCAACCTAGTCCCGGGGCCGTGGGGACGACCCTATAGTCGTCGGACATGATAGTGGCGGGCCAATCTAGTCCCGGGTTCGTGGGGACGACCCTATAGTCGTCGGACATGACGGTGGCTGGCCAATCTAGTTCCGGGGTCGTGGGGACGACCCTATAGTCGTCGGACATGTCGGCAGCTGGCCAACCTAGTCCTGGGGTGGTAGGGACGACCCTATAGTCGTCGGACAAGTCGGCGGCGGGCCAACCTAGTCCCGGGGTCGTGGGGAAGACCCGATAGTCGTCGAACATGTCGGCGGCTGGCCAATCTAGTCCCGGGGTCGTGGGGACGACCCTATAGTAGTCGGATATGTCGGCGGCTGGCCAACCTAGTACCGGGGTGGTAGGCACGACCCTATAGTCGTCGAACATGTCGGCGGCTGGCCAACTTTGGCCTGTGGTCATGGGGACGACCCTATAGTCGTCGGACCAGTCGGCGGCGGGCCAACCTAGTCCCGGGGTCGTGGGGACGACCCTATAGTCGTCGGACATGACGGTGGCGGGCCAATCTAGTTCCGGGGTCGTGGGGACGACCCTATAGTCGTCGGACATGTCGGCGGCTGGCCAACTTTGGCCCGTGGTCGTGGGGACGACCCTATTGTCGTCGGACATGACGGTGGGGGGCCAATCTAGTCCCGGGGTCGTGGGGACGACCCTATAGTCGTCGGACATGTCGGCGGCTGGCCAACTTTGGCCCGTGGTCGTGGGGACGACCCTATAGTCGTCGGATATGTCGGAGGCTGGCCAACCTAGTCCCGGGGTGGTAGGGACGACCCTATAGTCGTTGGACAAGTCGGCAGCGGGCCATCCTAGTCCCGGGGTCGTGGGGACGCCCCTATACTCGTCGGACATGACGGTGGCTGGCCAATCTAGTTCCGGTGTCGTGGGGACGACCCTATAGTCGTCGGACATGTCGGCGGCTTGCCAACCTAGTCCCGGGTTCGTGGGGACGACCCTATAGTCGTCGGACATGTCGGCGGCTGGCCAACTTTGGCCCGGGGTCGTGGGGACGACCCTATAGTCGTCGGACATGTCGGCGGCTGGGCAACTTTGGCCCGTGGTCGTGGGGACGACCCTATAGTCGTAGGACATGTCGACGACTTGCCAACCTAGTCCCGGGGCCGTGGGGACGACCCTATAATCGTCGGACATGTCGGCAGCTGGCCAACCTAGTCCCGGGGTGGTAGGGACGACCCTATAGTCGTCGGACATGCCGGCGGCTGGGCAACTTTGGCCCGGGGTCGTGGGGACGAACCAATAGCCGTCGGACATGTCGGCGGCAGGCCAACCTAGTCCCGGGGCCGTGGGGACGACCCTATAGTCGTCGGACATGATAGTGGCGGGCCAATCTAGTCCCGGGTTCGTGGGGACGACCCTATAGTCGTCGGACATGACGGTGGCTGGCCAATCTAGTTCCGGGGTCGTGGGGACGACCCTATAGTCGTCGGACATGTCGGCAGCTGGCCAACCTAGTCCTGGGGTGGTAGGGACGACCCTATAGTCGTCGGACAAGTCGGCGGCGGGCCAACCTAGTCCCGGGGTCGTGGGGAAGACCCGATAGTCGTCGAACATGTCGGCGGCTGGCCAATCTAGTCCCGGGGTCGTGGGGACGACCCTATAGTAGTCGGATATGTCGGCGGCTGGCCAACCTAGTACCGGGGTGGTAGGCACGACCCTATAGTCGTCGAACATGTCGGCGGCTGGCCAACTTTGGCCTGTGGTCATGGGGACGACCCTATAGTCGTCGGACCAGTCGGCGGCGGGCCAACCTAGTCCCGGGGTCGTGGGGACGACCCTATAGTCGTCGGACATGTCGGCGGCGGGGCAATCTAGTCCGGAGGTCGTGGGGACGACCCTATAGTCGTCGGACATGGCGGTGGCGGGCCAACCTAATCCCGGGGTCGTGGGGACGACCCTATAGTCGTCCGAAAAGTCGGCGGCGGGCCAACCTAGTCCCGGGGTCGTGGGGACGACCCTATAGTCGTCGGATATGATGGTGGCGGGCCAATCTAGTTCCGGGGTCGTGGGGATGATCCGATAGTCGTCGAACATGTCGGCGGCTGGCCAACTTTGGCCTGTGGTCGTGGGGACGACCCTATAGTCGTCGGACATGTCGGCGGCTGGCCAACCTAGTCCCGGGGTCGTGGGGACGACCCTATAGTCGTCGGACATGATGGTGGCGCCCCAATCTAGTCCCGGGGTCGTGGGGACGACCCTATAGTCGTCGGACATGACGGTGGCGGGCCAATCTAGTCCCAGGGCCGTGGCGACGACCCTATAGTCGTCGGACATGTCGGCGGCTGGCCAACCTAGTCCCGGGGTCGTGGGGACGATCCTATAGTCGTCGGACATGACGGTGGCGGGCCAATCTAGTCCCGGGGTCGTGGGGACGACCCTATAGTTGTCGGACATGTCGGCGGCTGGCCAACTTTGGCCCGTGGTCGTGGGGATGACCCTATAGTCGTCGGATATGTCGGAGGCTGGCCAACCTAGTCCCGGGGTGGTAGGGACGACCCTATAATCGTCGGACAAGTCGGCGGCGGGCCATCCTAGTCCTGGGGTCGTGGGTTCGCCCCTATACTCGTCGGACATGACGGTGGCGGGCCAATCTAGTTCCGGGGTCGTGGGGACGACCCGATAGTCGTCGAACATGTCGGCGGCTGGCCAACTTTGGCCTGTGGTCGTGGGGACGACCCTATAGTCGTCGGACATGTCGGCGGCTGGCCAACCTAGTCCCGGGGTCGTGGGGACGACCCTATAGTCGTCGGACATGATGGTGGCGCCCCAATCTAGTCCCGGGGTCGTGGGGACGACCCTATAGTCGTCGGCGGGCCAACCTAGTCCCGTAGTCGTGGGGACGACCCTATAGTCGTCGGACATGGTGGTGGCGGGCCAACCTATTCCCGGGTTCGTGGGGACGACCCTATTAGCGTCGGATATGTCGGCGGCGGGCCAACCTAGTCCCGGGGTCGTGGCGACGACCCTATAGTCGTCACACATGTCGGCGGCTGGCCAACTTTGACCCGTGGTCGTGGGGACGACCCTATAGTCGTCGGACATGTCGGCGACTGACCAACCTAGTCCCGGGTTCGTGGGGACGACCCTATAGTCGTCGGACATGTCGGCGGCGGGCCAACGTATGCCCGGGTTCGTGGGGACGACCCTATATTCGTCGGAATAGCCGGCGGCGGGCCAACGTAGGCCCAGGGTCGTAGGGACGACCCAATAGTCGTCTGAAAAGTCGGCGGCGGGCCAACCTAGTCCCGGGGCCGTGGGGCCGACCCTATAGTCGTCGGACATGTCGGCGGCTGGCCAACCTAGTCCCGGGGTCGTGGGGACGACCCTATAGTCGTCGGACATGATGGTGGCGCCCCAATCTAGTCCCGGGGTCGTGGGGACGACCCTATAGTCGTGGGACATGTCGGCGGCTGGCCAACTTTGGCCCGCGGTCGTGGGGACGACCCTATTGTCGTCGGACATGTCGGCGGCTGGCCAACTTTGGCCCGTGGTCGTGGGGACGACCCTATAGTCGTCGGATATGTCGGAGGCTGGCCAACCTAGTCCCGGGGTGGTAGGGACGACCCTATAGTCGCCGGACAAGTCGGCGGCGGGCCAACCTAGTCCCGGGGTCGTGGGGACGACCCTATAGTCGTCGGACATGACGGTGGCGGGCCAATCTAGTCCCGGGGTCGTGGGGACGACCCTATAGTCGTGGGACATGTCGGCGGCTGGCCAACTTTGGCCCGTGGTCGTGGGGACGACCCTATAGTCGTCGGACATGACGGTGGCGGGCCAATCTAGTCCCGGGGTCGTGGGGACGACCCTATAGTTGTCGGACATGTCGGCGGCTGGCCAACTTTGGCCCGTGGTCGTGGGGATGACCCTATAGTCGTCGGACAAATCGGCGGCGGGCCATCCTAGTCCCGGGGTCGTGGGTACGACCCTATAGTCGTCGGACAAGTCGGCGGCGGGCAATACTAGTCCCGGGGTCGTGGGGACGACCCTATCGTCGTCGGACAAGTCGGAGGCGGGCCAACTTTGGCCCGTGGTCGTGGGGACGACCCTATTGTCGTCGGACATGACGGTGGCGGGCCAATCTAGTCCCGGGGTCGTGGGGACGACCATATAGTCGTCAGACATGTCGGCGGCTGGCCAACTTTGGCCCGTGGTCGTGGGGACGACCCTATAGTCGTCGGACAAGTCGGCGGCGGGCCATACTAGTCCCGGGGTCGTGGGGACGACCCTATAGTCGTCGGACATGTTGGCGGCTGGCCAACCTAGTCCCGGGGTCGTGGGGACGACTCTATAGTTGTCGGACAAGTCGGCGGCGGGTCGTCCTAGTCCCGGGGTCGTGGGGACGTCCCTATAGTCGTCGGACATGACGGTGGCGGGCCTATCTAGTCCCGGGGCTGTGGGGACGACCCTATAGTCGTCGGACATGCGGGTGGCGGGCCAATCTAGTCCCGGGGTCGTGGGTACGACCCTATACTCGTCGGACATGACGGTGGCGGGCCAATCTAGTCCCGGGGCCGGGGGGACGACCCTATAATCGTCGGACATCATAGTGGCGGGCCAATCTAGTCCCGGGTTCGTGGGGACGACCCTATTGTCGTCGGACATGACGGCGGCTGGCCAACTTTGGCCCGTGGTCGTGGGGACGACCCTATAGTCGTCGGACATGTCGGCGGCTTGCCAACTTTGGCCCGTAGTCGTGGGGACGACCCTATAGTCGTCGGACATGTCATATCTTTACAACATCCTATCTACAAATCTTTCCTATCACTCCTCTAGTTCTCTTTCAACTCGCTCCCAATGTCTTCTCTCTATTCCTGTACATCGTACCTCCAAATTTGAATCTTCCTTCTCTTATGCCGCGGCTCATTATTATAACTCCCTTCCTGCTTCTATCCGACAGTCAGACTCTTTTCCGTCCCTTCAACAGGCAGCCCGACAACACATCCTTCAGCTTTAGTGTTGTCTCACTTTGTGATGTTTTTCCTTTCCGCCATAGCCCATGCTGTACCGTTACCTGCGCATTCGCCGCCATTGTATATTCTTTCATTACTGTCTGTTTCATATTTCATATTTCGCATTCCAGATATCATATTCATATCTCATATTTCTGTGTTCAATTAGTTTTAAGTATGGTTAGTATTAGTACACGTAGTACTATTAAATGTTTAGTTTATTTTATGTTATGGTTAGGCCTAATAACAGTTTCTACTGCGGCCTCGCCTTTACTCGCCTTTACTTTCTCCCTATGTACTTTACCCTTGTTCGAGTAATAAAGACGAAATAATAATAATATAAATAATAATGTCGGCGGCTGGGCAGCTTTGGCCCGTGGTCGTGGGGACGACCCTATAGTCGTGGGACATGTCGGCGGCTGGCCAACTTTGGCCCGTGGTCGTGGGGACGACCCTATAGTCGTCGGACATGACGGTGGCGGGCCAATCTAGTCCCGGGGTCGTGGGGACGACCCTATAGTCGTGGGACATGTCGGCGGCTGGCCAACTTTGGCCCGTGGTCGTGGGGACGACCCTATAGTCGTCGGACATGACGGTGGCGGGCCAATCTAGTCCCGGGGTCGTGGGGACGACCCTATAGTTGTCGGACATGTCGGCGGCTGGCCAACTTTGGCCCGTGGTCGTGGGGATGACCCTATAGTCGTCGGACAAATCGGCGGCGGGCCATCCTAGTCCCGGGGTCGTGGGTACGACCCTATAGTCGTCGGACAAGTCGGCGGCGGGCAATACTAGTCCCGGGGTCGTGGGGACGACCCTATCGTCGTCGGACAAGTCGGAGGCGGGCCAACTTTGGCCCGTGGTCGTGGGGACGACCCTATTGTCGTCGGACATGACGGTGGCGGGCCAATCTAGTCCCGGGGTCGTGGGGACGACCATATAGTCGTCAGACATGTCGGCGGCTGGCCAACTTTGGCCCGTGGTCGTGGGGACGACCCTATAGTCGTCGGACAAGTCGGCGGCGGGCCATACTAGTCCCGGGGTCGTGGGGACGACCCTATAGTCGTCGGACATGTTGGCGGCTGGCCAACCTAGTCCCGGGGTCGTGGGGACGACTCTATAGTTGTCGGACAAGTCGGCGGCGGGTCGTCCTAGTCCCGGGGTCGTGGGGACGTCCCTATAGTCGTCGGACATGACGGTGGCGGGCCTATCTAGTCCCGGGGCTGTGGGGACGACCCTATAGTCGTCGGACATGCGGGTGGCGGGCCAATCTAGTCCCGGGGTCGTGGGTACGACCCTATACTCGTCGGACATGACGGTGGCGGGCCAATCTAGTCCCGGGGCCGGGGGGACGACCCTATAATCGTCGGACATCATAGTGGCGGGCCAATCTAGTCCCGGGTTCGTGGGGACGACCCTATTGTCGTCGGACATGACGGCGGCTGGCCAACTTTGGCCCGTGGTCGTGGGGACGACCCTATAGTCGTCGGACATGTCGGCGGCTTGCCAACTTTGGCCCGTAGTCGTGGGGACGACCCTATAGTCGTCGGACATGTCATATCTTTACAACATCCTATCTACAAATCTTTCCTATCACTCCTCTAGTTCTCTTTCAACTCGCTCCCAATGTCTTCTCTCTATTCCTGTACATCGTACCTCCAAATTTGAATCTTCCTTCTCTTATGCCGCGGCTCATTATTATAACTCCCTTCCTGCTTCTATCCGACAGTCAGACTCTTTTCCGTCCCTTCAACAGGCAGCCCGACAACACATCCTTCAGCTTTAGTGTTGTCTCACTTTGTGATGTTTTTCCTTTCCGCCATAGCCCATGCTGTACCGTTACCTGCGCATTCGCCGCCATTGTATATTCTTTCATTACTGTCTGTTTCATATTTCATATTTCGCATTCCAGATATCATATTCATATCTCATATTTCTGTGTTCAATTAGTTTTAAGTATGGTTAGTATTAGTACACGTAGTACTATTAAATGTTTAGTTTATTTTATGTTATGGTTAGGCCTAATAACAGTTTCTACTGCGGCCTCGCCTTTACTCGCCTTTACTTTCTCCCTATGTACTTTACCCTTGTTCGAGTAATAAAGACGAAATAATAATAATATAAATAATAATGTCGGCGGCTGGGCAGCTTTGGCCCGTGGTCGTGGGGACGACCCTATAGTCGTCGGACATGTCGGCGGCGGGCCAACGTAGGCCCGGGGTCGTGGGGACGACCATATAGTCGTAGGACATGTCGACGGCTTGCCAACCTAGTCCCGGGGTCGTGGGGACGACCCTATAGTCGTCGGACATGATAGTGGCGGGCCAATCTAGTCCCGGGTTCGTGGGGACGACCCTATAGTCGTCAGACATGACGGCGGCTGGCCAACTTTGGCCCGTGGTCGTGGGGACGACCCTATAGTCGTCGGACATGACGGTGGCGGGCCAATCTAGCCCGGGGGTCGTGGGGACGACCCTATAGTCGTCGGACATGTCGGCAGCTGGCCAACCTAGTCCCGGGGTGGTAGGGACGACCCTATAGTCGTCGGACAAGTCGGCGGCGGGCCAACCTAGTCCCGGGGTCGTGGGGACGACCCCATAGTCGTCGGACATGTCGGCGGCGGGGCAGCTTTGGCCCGTGGTCGTGGGGACGACCCTATAGTCGTCGGACATGTCGGCGGCTTGCCAACCTAGTCCTGGGGTCGTGGGGACGACCCTATAGTCGTCGGACAAGTCGGCGGCGGGCCAACCTAGTCCCGGGGACGTGGGGACGACCCTATAGTCGTCGGACATGTCGGCGGCTGGGCAACTTTGGCCCGTGGTCGTGGGGACGACCCTATAGTCGTCGGACAAGTCGGCGGCGGGCCATCCTAGTCCCGGGGTCGTGGGTACGACCCTATAGTCGTCGGACAAGTCGGCGGCGGGCAATACTAGTCCCGGGGTCGTGGGGACGACCCTATCGTCGTCGGACAAGTCGGAGGCGGGCCAACTTTGGCCCGTGGTCGTGGGGACGACCCTATAGTCGTCGGATATGTCGGAGGCTGGCCAACCTAGTCCCGGGGTGGTAGGGACGACCCTATAGTCGTCGGACATGTCGGCGGCTGGCCAACTTTGGCCCGTGGTCGTGGGGACGACCCTATTGTCGTCGGACATGACGGTGGCGGGCCAATCTAGTCCCGCGGTCGTGGGGACGACCCTATTGTCGTCGGACATGTCGGCGGCTGGCCAACTTTGGCCCGTGGTCGTGGGGACGACCCTATAGTCGTCGGATATGTCGGAGGCTGGCCAACCTAGTCCCGGGGTGGTAGGGACGACCCTATAGTCGCCGGACAAGTCGGCGGCGGGCCAACCTAGTCCCGGGGTCGTGGGGACGACCCTATAGTCGTCGGACATGTCGGCGGCTGGGCAGCTTTGGCCCGTGGTCGTGGGGACGACCCTATAGTCGTCGGACATGTCGGCGGCTTGCCAACCTAGTCCTGGGGTCGTGGGGACGACCCTATTGTCGTCGGACATGACGGTGGCGGGCCAATCTAGTCCCGGGGTCGGGGGGACGACCCAATAGTCGTCGGACATGATGGTGGCGGGCCAATCTTGTCGCGGGGCCCCGGGGACGACCGTATAGTCGTCGGACATGTCGGCGGCTGGACAACCTGGTCCCGGGGTCGTGGCGACGACCCTATAGTTTTCGGACATGACGATGGCGGGCCAATCTATCCCCGGGGTCGTGGGGACGACCCAATACTCGTCGGACAAGTCGGCGGCGTGCCAACCTAGTCCCGGGGTCGTGGGGACGACCCAATACTCGTCGGACATGACGGTGGCGGGCCAATCTAGTTCCGGGGTCGTGGGGACGACCCTATAGTCGTCGGACATGTCGGCGGCTGGCCAACTTTGGCCCGTGGTCGTGGGGACGACCCAATACTCGTCGGACATGACGGTGGCGGGCCAATCTAGTTCCGGGGTCGTGGGGACGACCCTATAGTCGTCGGACATGTCGGCGGCTGGCCAACTTTGGCCCGTGGTCGTGGGGACGACCCTATTGTCGTCGGACATGACGGTGGGGGGCCAATCTAGTCCCGGGGTCGTGGGGACGACCCTATAGTCGTCGGACATGCCGGCGGCTGGGCAACTTTGGCCCGGGGTCGTGGGGATGACCCTATAGTCGTCGGATATGTCGGAGGCTGGCCAACTTTGGCCTGTGGTCGTGGGGACGACCCTATAGTCGTCGGACATGTCGGCGGCTGGCCAACCTAGTCCCGGGGTCGTGGGGACGACCCTATAGTCGTCGGACATGATGGTGGCGCCCCAATCTAGTCCCGGGGTCGTGGGGACGACCCTATAGTCGTCGGACATGACGGTGGCGGGCCAATCTAGTCCCAGGGCCGTGGCGACGACCCTATAGTCGTCGGACATGTCGGCGGCTGGCCAACCTAGTCCCGGGGTCGTGGGGACGATCCTATAGTCGTCGGACATGACGGTGGCGGGCCAATCTAGTCCCGGGGTCGTGGGGACGACCCTATAGTTGTCGGACATGTCGGCGGCTGGCCAACTTTGGCCCGTGGTCGTGGGGATGACCCTATAGTCGTCGGATATGTCGGAGGCTGGCCAACCTAGTCCCGGGGTGGTAGGGACGACCCTATAATCGTCGGACAAGTCGGCGGCTGGCCATCCTAGTCCTGGGGTCGGGGGTTCGCCCCTATACTCGTCGGACATGACGGTGGCGGGCCAATCTAGTTCCGGGGTCGTGGGGACGACCCGATAGTTGTCGAACATGTCGGCGGCTGGCCAACTTTGGCCTGTGGTCGTGGGGACGACCCTATAGTCGTCGGACATGTCGGCGGCTGGCCAACCTAGTCCCGGGGTCGTGGGGACGACCCTATAGTCGTCGGACATGATGGTGGCGCCCCAATCTAGTCCCGGGGTCGTGGGGACGACCCTATAGTCGTCGGCGGGCCAACCTAGTCCCGTAGTCGTGGGGACGACCCTATAGTCGTCGGACATGGTGGTGGCGGGCCAACCTATTCCCGGGTTCGTGGGGACGACCCTATAGTCGTCGGATATGTCGGCGGCGGGCCAACCTAGTCCCGGGGTCGTGGGGACGACCCTATAGTCGTCACACATGTCGGCGGCAGGCCAACTTTGACCCGTGGTCGTGGGGACGACCCTATAGTCGTCGGACATGTCGGCGACTGACCAACCTAGTCCCGGGTTCGTGGGGACGACCCTATAGTCGTCGGACATGTCGGCGGCTGGCCAACCTAGTCCCGGGGTCGTGGGGACGACCCTATAGTCGTCGGACATGATGGTGGCGCCCCAATCTAGTCCCGGGGTCGTGGGGACGTCCCTATAGTCGTCGGACATGACGGTGGCGGGCCTATCTAGTCCCGGGGCTGTGGGGACGACCCTATAGTCGTCGGACATGCGGGTGGCGGGCCAATCTAGTCCCGGGGTCGTGGGTACGACCCTATACTCGTCGGACATGACGGTGGCGGGCCAATCTAGTCCCGGGGCCGGGGGGACGACCCTATAATCGTCGGACATCATAGTGGCGGGCCAATCTAGTCCCGGGTTCGTGGGGACGACCCTATTGTCGTCGGACATGACGGCGGCTGGCCAACTTTGGCCCGTGGTCGTGGGGACGACCCTATAGTCGTCGAACATGTCGGCGGCTTGCCAACTTTGGCCCGTAGTCGTGGGGACCACCCTATAGTCGTCGGACATGTCATATCTTTACAACATCCTATCTACAAATCTTTCCTATCACTCCTCTAGTTCTCTTTCAACTCGCTCCCAATGTCTTCTCTCTATTCCTGTACATCGTACCTCCAAATTTGAATCTTCCTTCTCTTATGCCGCGGCTCATTATTATAACTCCCTTCCTGCTTCTATCCGACAGTCAGACTCTTTTCCGCCCCTTCAACAGGCAGCCCGACAACACATCCTTCAGCTTTAGTGTTGTCTGACTTTGTGATGTTTTTCCTTTCCGCCATAGCCCATGCTGTACCGTTACCTGCGCATTCGCCGCCATTGTATATTCTTTCATTACTGTCTGTTTCATATTTCATATTTCGCATTCCAGATATCATATTCATATCTCATATTTCTGTGTTCAATTAGTTTTAAGTATGGTTAGTATTAGTACACGTAGTACTATTAAATGTTTAGTTTATTTTATGTTATGGTTAGGCCTATTAACAGTTTCTACTGCGGCCTCGCCTTTACTCGCCTTTACTTTCTCCCTATGTACTTTACCCTTGTTCGAGTAATAAAGACGAAATAATAATAATATAAATAATAATGTCGGCGGCTGGGCAGCTTTGGCCCGTGGTCGTGGGGACGACCCTATAGTCGTCGGACATGTCGGCGGCGGGCCAACGTAGGCCCGGGGTCGTGGGGACGACCATATAGTCGTAGGACATGTCGACGGCTTGCCAACCTAGTCCCGGGGTCGTGGGGACGACCCTATAGTCGTCGGACATGATAGTGGCGGGCCAATCTAGTCCCGGGTTCGTGGGGACGACCCTATAGTCGTCAGACATGACGGCGGCTGGCCAACTTTGGCCCGTGGTCGTGGGGACGACCCTATAGTCGTCGGACATGACGGTGGCGGGCCAATCTAGCCCGGGGGTCGTGGGGACGACCCTATAGTCGACGGACATGTCGGCAGCTGGCCAACCTAGTCCCGGGGTGGTAGGGACGACCCTATAGTCGTCGGACAAGTCGGCGGCGGGCCAACCTAGTCCCGGGGTCGTGGGGACGACCCTATAGTCGTCGGACATGTCGGCGGCTGGGCAGCTTTGGCCCGTGGTCGTGGGGACGACCCTATAGTCGTCGGACATGTCGGCGGCTTGCCAACCTAGTCCTGGGGTCGTGGGGACGACCCTATAGTCGTCGGACAAGTCGGCGGCGGGCCATCCTAGTCCCGGGGTCGTGGGTACGACCCTATAGTCGTCGGACAAGTCGGCGGCGGGCAATACTAGTCCCGGGGCCGTGGGGACGACCCTATCGTCGTCGGACAAGTCGGAGGCGGGCCAACTTTGGCCCGTGGTCGTGGGGACGACCCTATTGTCGTCGGACATGACGGTGGCGGGCCAATCTAGTCCCGGGGTCGTGGGGACGACCATATAGTCGTCGGACATGTCGGCGGCTGGCCAACTTTGGCCCGTGGTCGTGGGGACGACCCTATAGTCGTCGGACAAGTCGGCGGCGGGCCATACTAGTCCCGGGGTCGTGGGGACGACCCTATAGTCGTCGGACATGTTGGCGGCTGGCCAATCTAGTCCCGGGGTCGTGGGGACGACTCTATAGTTGTCGGACAAGTCGGCGGCGGGTCGTCCTAGTCCCGGGGTCGTGGGGACGTCCCTATAGTCGTCGGACATGACGGTGGCGGGCCTATCTAGTCCCGGGGCTGTGGGGACGACCCTATAGTCGTCGGACATGCGGGTGGCGGGCCAATCTAGTCCCGGGGTCGTGGGTACGACCCTATACTCGTCGGACATGACGGTGGCGGGCCAATCTAGTCCCGCGGCCGGGGGGACGACCCTATAATCGTCGGACATCATAATGGCGGGCCAATCTAGTCCCGGGTTCGTGGGGACGACCCTATTGTCGTCGGACATGACGGCGGCTGGCCAACTTTGGCCCGTGGTCGTGGGGACGACCCTATAGTCGTCGGACATGTCGGCGGCTTGCCAACTTTGGCCCGTAGTCGTGGGGACGACCCTATAGTCGTCGGACATGTCATATCTTTACAACATCCTATCTACAAATCTTTCCTATCACTCCTCTAGTTCTCTTTCAACTCGCTCCCAATGTCTTCTCTCTATTCCTGTACATCGTACCTCCAAATTTGAATCTTCCTTCTCTTATGCCGCGGCTCATTATTATAACTCCCTTCCTGCTTCTATCCGACAGTCAGACTCTTTTCCGTCCCTTCAACAGGCAGCCCGACAACACATCCTTCAGCTTTAGTGTTGTCTCACTTTGTGATGTTTTTCCTTTCCGCCATAGCCCATGCTGTACCGTTACCTGCGCATTCGCCGCCATTGTATATTCTTTCATTACTGTCTGTTTCATATTTCATATTTCGCATTCCAGATATCATATTCATATCTCATATTTCTGTGTTCAATTAGTTTTAAGTATGGTTAGTATTAGTACACGTAGTACTATTAAATGTTTAGTTTATTTTATGTTATGGTTAGGCCTAATAACAGTTTCTACTGCGGCCTCGCCTTTACTCGCCTTTACTTTCTCCCTATGTACTTTACCCTTGTTCGAGTAATAAAGACGAAATAATAATAATATAAATAATAATGTCGGCGGCTGGGCAGCTTTGGCCCGTGGTCGTGGGGACGACCCTATAGTCGTGGGACATGTCGGCGGCTGGCCAACTTTGGCCCGTGGTCGTGGGGACGACCCTATAGTCGTCGGACATGACGGTGGCGGGCCAATCTAGTCCCGGGGTCGTGGGGACGACCCTATAGTCGTGGGACATGTCGGCGGCTGGCCAACTTTGGCCCGTGGTCGTGGGGACGACCCTATAGTCGTCGGACATGACGGTGGCGGGCCAATCTAGTCCCGGGGTCGTGGGGACGACCCTATAGTTGTCGGACATGTCGGCGGCTGGCCAACTTTGGCCCGTGGTCGTGGGGATGACCCTATAGTCGTCGGACAAATCGGCGGCGGGCCATCCTAGTCCCGGGGTCGTGGGTACGACCCTATAGTCGTCGGACAAGTCGGCGGCGGGCAATACTAGTCCCGGGGTCGTGGGGACGACCCTATCGTCGTCGGACAAGTCGGAGGCGGGCCAACTTTGGCCCGTGGTCGTGGGGACGACCCTATTGTCGTCGGACATGACGGTGGCGGGCCAATCTAGTCCCGGGGTCGTGGGGACGACCATATAGTCGTCAGACATGTCGGCGGCTGGCCAACTTTGGCCCGTGGTCGTGGGGACGACCCTATAGTCGTCGGACAAGTCGGCGGCGGGCCATACTAGTCCCGGGGTCGTGGGGACGACCCTATAGTCGTCGGACATGTTGGCGGCTGGCCAACCTAGTCCCGGGGTCGTGGGGACGACTCTATAGTTGTCGGACAAGTCGGCGGCGGGTCGTCCTAGTCCCGGGGTCGTGGGGACGTCCCTATAGTCGTCGGACATGACGGTGGCGGGCCTATCTAGTCCCGGGGCTGTGGGGACGACCCTATAGTCGTCGGACATGCGGGTGGCGGGCCAATCTAGTCCCGGGGTCGTGGGTACGACCCTATACTCGTCGGACATGACGGTGGCGGGCCAATCTAGTCCCGGGGCCGGGGGGACGACCCTATAATCGTCGGACATCATAGTGGCGGGCCAATCTAGTCCCGGGTTCGTGGGGACGACCCTATTGTCGTCGGACATGACGGCGGCTGGCCAACTTTGGCCCGTGGTCGTGGGGACGACCCTATAGTCGTCGGACATGTCGGCGGCTTGCCAACTTTGGCCCGTAGTCGTGGGGACGACCCTATAGTCGTCGGACATGTCATATCTTTACAACATCCTATCTACAAATCTTTCCTATCACTCCTCTAGTTCTCTTTCAACTCGCTCCCAATGTCTTCTCTCTATTCCTGTACATCGTACCTCCAAATTTGAATCTTCCTTCTCTTATGCCGCGGCTCATTATTATAACTCCCTTCCTGCTTCTATCCGACAGTCAGACTCTTTTCCGTCCCTTCAACAGGCAGCCCGACAACACATCCTTCAGCTTTAGTGTTGTCTCACTTTGTGATGTTTTTCCTTTCCGCCATAGCCCATGCTGTACCGTTACCTGCGCATTCGCCGCCATTGTATATTCTTTCATTACTGTCTGTTTCATATTTCATATTTCGCATTCCAGATATCATATTCATATCTCATATTTCTGTGTTCAATTAGTTTTAAGTATGGTTAGTATTAGTACACGTAGTACTATTAAATGTTTAGTTTATTTTATGTTATGGTTAGGCCTAATAACAGTTTCTACTGCGGCCTCGCCTTTACTCGCCTTTACTTTCTCCCTATGTACTTTACCCTTGTTCGAGTAATAAAGACGAAATAATAATAATATAAATAATAATGTCGGCGGCTGGGCAGCTTTGGCCCGTGGTCGTGGGGACGACCCTATAGTCGTCGGACATGTCGGCGGCGGGCCAACGTAGGCCCGGGGTCGTGGGGACGACCATATAGTCGTAGGACATGTCGACGGCTTGCCAACCTAGTCCCGGGGTCGTGGGGACGACCCTATAGTCGTCGGACATGATAGTGGCGGGCCAATCTAGTCCCGGGTTCGTGGGGACGACCCTATAGTCGTCAGACATGACGGCGGCTGGCCAACTTTGGCCCGTGGTCGTGGGGACGACCCTATAGTCGTCGGACATGACGGTGGCGGGCCAATCTAGCCCGGGGGTCGTGGGGACGACCCTATAGTCGTCGGACATGTCGGCAGCTGGCCAACCTAGTCCCGGGGTGGTAGGGACGACCCTATAGTCGTCGGACAAGTCGGCGGCGGGCCAACCTAGTCCCGGGGTCGTGGGGACGACCCCATAGTCGTCGGACATGTCGGCGGCGGGGCAGCTTTGGCCCGTGGTCGTGGGGACGACCCTATAGTCGTCGGACATGTCGGCGGCTTGCCAACCTAGTCCTGGGGTCGTGGGGACGACCCTATAGTCGTCGGACAAGTCGGCGGCGGGCCAACCTAGTCCCGGGGACGTGGGGACGACCCTATAGTCGTCGGACATGTCGGCGGCTGGGCAACTTTGGCCCGTGGTCGTGGGGACGACCCTATAGTCGTCGGACAAGTCGGCGGCGGGCCATCCTAGTCCCGGGGTCGTGGGTACGACCCTATAGTCGTCGGACAAGTCGGCGGCGGGCAATACTAGTCCCGGGGTCGTGGGGACGACCCTATCGTCGTCGGACAAGTCGGAGGCGGGCCAACTTTGGCCCGTGGTCGTGGGGACGACCCTATAGTCGTCGGATATGTCGGAGGCTGGCCAACCTAGTCCCGGGGTGGTAGGGACGACCCTATAGTCGTCGGACATGTCGGCGGCTGGCCAACTTTGGCCCGTGGTCGTGGGGACGACCCTATTGTCGTCGGACATGACGGTGGCGGGCCAATCTAGTCCCGCGGTCGTGGGGACGACCCTATTGTCGTCGGACATGTCGGCGGCTGGCCAACTTTGGCCCGTGGTCGTGGGGACGACCCTATAGTCGTCGGATATGTCGGAGGCTGGCCAACCTAGTCCCGGGGTGGTAGGGACGACCCTATAGTCGCCGGACAAGTCGGCGGCGGGCCAACCTAGTCCCGGGGTCGTGGGGACGACCCTATAGTCGTCGGACATGTCGGCGGCTGGGCAGCTTTGGCCCGTGGTCGTGGGGACGACCCTATAGTCGTCGGACATGTCGGCGGCTTGCCAACCTAGTCCTGGGGTCGTGGGGACGACCCTATTGTCGTCGGACATGACGGTGGCGGGCCAATCTAGTCCCGGGGTCGGGGGGACGACCCAATAGTCGTCGGACATGATGGTGGCGGGCCAATCTTGTCGCGGGGCCCCGGGGACGACCGTATAGTCGTCGGACATGTCGGCGGCTGGACAACCTGGTCCCGGGGTCGTGGCGACGACCCTATAGTTTTCGGACATGACGATGGCGGGCCAATCTATCCCCGGGGTCGTGGGGACGACCCAATACTCGTCGGACAAGTCGGCGGCGTGCCAACCTAGTCCCGGGGTCGTGGGGACGACCCAATACTCGTCGGACATGACGGTGGCGGGCCAATCTAGTTCCGGGGTCGTGGGGACGACCCTATAGTCGTCGGACATGTCGGCGGCTGGCCAACTTTGGCCCGTGGTCGTGGGGACGACCCAATACTCGTCGGACATGACGGTGGCGGGCCAATCTAGTTCCGGGGTCGTGGGGACGACCCTATAGTCGTCGGACATGTCGGCGGCTGGCCAACTTTGGCCCGTGGTCGTGGGGACGACCCTATTGTCGTCGGACATGACGGTGGGGGGCCAATCTAGTCCCGGGGTCGTGGGGACGACCCTATAGTCGTCGGACATGCCGGCGGCTGGGCAACTTTGGCCCGGGGTCGTGGGGATGACCCTATAGTCGTCGGATATGTCGGAGGCTGGCCAACTTTGGCCTGTGGTCGTGGGGACGACCCTATAGTCGTCGGACATGTCGGCGGCTGGCCAACCTAGTCCCGGGGTCGTGGGGACGACCCTATAGTCGTCGGACATGATGGTGGCGCCCCAATCTAGTCCCGGGGTCGTGGGGACGACCCTATAGTCGTCGGACATGACGGTGGCGGGCCAATCTAGTCCCAGGGCCGTGGCGACGACCCTATAGTCGTCGGACATGTCGGCGGCTGGCCAACCTAGTCCCGGGGTCGTGGGGACGATCCTATAGTCGTCGGACATGACGGTGGCGGGCCAATCTAGTCCCGGGGTCGTGGGGACGACCCTATAGTTGTCGGACATGTCGGCGGCTGGCCAACTTTGGCCCGTGGTCGTGGGGATGACCCTATAGTCGTCGGATATGTCGGAGGCTGGCCAACCTAGTCCCGGGGTGGTAGGGACGACCCTATAATCGTCGGACAAGTCGGCGGCTGGCCATCCTAGTCCTGGGGTCGTGGGTTCGCCCCTATACTCGTCGGACATGACGGTGGCGGGCCAATCTAGTTCCGGGGTCGTGGGGACGACCCGATAGTTGTCGAACATGTCGGCGGCTGGCCAACTTTGGCCTGTGGTCGTGGGGACGACCCTATAGTCGTCGGACATGTCGGCGGCTGGCCAACCTAGTCCCGGGGTCGTGGGGACGACCCTATAGTCGTCGGACATGATGGTGGCGCCCCAATCTAGTCCCGGGGTCGTGGGGACGACCCTATAGTCGTCGGCGGGCCAACCTAGTCCCGTAGTCGTGGGGACGACCCTATAGTCGTCGGACATGGTGGTGGCGGGCCAACCTATTCCCGGGTTCGTGGGGACGACCCTATAGTCGTCGGATATGTCGGCGGCGGGCCAACCTAGTCCCGGGGTCGTGGGGACGACCCTATAGTCGTCACACATGTCGGCGGCAGGCCAACTTTGACCCGTGGTCGTGGGGACGACCCTATAGTCGTCGGACATGTCGGCGACTGACCAACCTAGTCCCGGGTTCGTGGGGACGACCCTATAGTCGTCGGACATGTCGGCGGCTGGCCAACCTAGTCCCGGGGTCGTGGGGACGACCCTATAGTCGTCGGACATGATGGTGGCGCCCCAATCTAGTCCCGGGGTCGTGGGGACGTCCCTATAGTCGTCGGACATGACGGTGGCGGGCCTATCTAGTCCCGGGGCTGTGGGGACGACCCTATAGTCGTCGGACATGCGGGTGGCGGGCCAATCTAGTCCCGGGGTCGTGGGTACGACCCTATACTCGTCGGACATGACGGTGGCGGGCCAATCTAGTCCCGGGGCCGGGGGGACGACCCTATAATCGTCGGACATCATAGTGGCGGGCCAATCTAGTCCCGGGTTCGTGGGGACGACCCTATTGTCGTCGGACATGACGGCGGCTGGCCAACTTTGGCCCGTGGTCGTGGGGACGACCCTATAGTCGTCGAACATGTCGGCGGCTTGCCAACTTTGGCCCGTAGTCGTGGGGACCACCCTATAGTCGTCGGACATGTCATATCTTTACAACATCCTATCTACAAATCTTTCCTATCACTCCTCTAGTTCTCTTTCAACTCGCTCCCAATGTCTTCTCTCTATTCCTGTACATCGTACCTCCAAATTTGAATCTTCCTTCTCTTATGCCGCGGCTCATTATTATAACTCCCTTCCTGCTTCTATCCGACAGTCAGACTCTTTTCCGCCCCTTCAACAGGCAGCCCGACAACACATCCTTCAGCTTTAGTGTTGTCTGACTTTGTGATGTTTTTCCTTTCCGCCATAGCCCATGCTGTACCGTTACCTGCGCATTCGCCGCCATTGTATATTCTTTCATTACTGTCTGTTTCATATTTCATATTTCGCATTCCAGATATCATATTCATATCTCATATTTCTGTGTTCAATTAGTTTTAAGTATGGTTAGTATTAGTACACGTAGTACTATTAAATGTTTAGTTTATTTTATGTTATGGTTAGGCCTATTAACAGTTTCTACTGCGGCCTCGCCTTTACTCGCCTTTACTTTCTCCCTATGTACTTTACCCTTGTTCGAGTAATAAAGACGAAATAATAATAATATAAATAATAATGTCGGCGGCTGGGCAGCTTTGGCCCGTGGTCGTGGGGACGACCCTATAGTCGTCGGACATGTCGGCGGCGGGCCAACGTAGGCCCGGGGTCGTGGGGACGACCATATAGTCGTAGGACATGTCGACGGCTTGCCAACCTAGTCCCGGGGTCGTGGGGACGACCCTATAGTCGTCGGACATGATAGTGGCGGGCCAATCTAGTCCCGGGTTCGTGGGGACGACCCTATAGTCGTCAGACATGACGGCGGCTGGCCAACTTTGGCCCGTGGTCGTGGGGACGACCCTATAGTCGTCGGACATGACGGTGGCGGGCCAATCTAGCCCGGGGGTCGTGGGGACGACCCTATAGTCGACGGACATGTCGGCAGCTGGCCAACCTAGTCCCGGGGTGGTAGGGACGACCCTATAGTCGTCGGACAAGTCGGCGGCGGGCCAACCTAGTCCCGGGGTCGTGGGGACGACCCTATAGTCGTCGGACATGTCGGCGGCTGGGCAGCTTTGGCCCGTGGTCGTGGGGACGACCCTATAGTCGTCGGACATGTCGGCGGCTTGCCAACCTAGTCCTGGGGTCGTGGGGACGACCCTATAGTCGTCGGACAAGTCGGCGGCGGGCCATCCTAGTCCCGGGGTCGTGGGTACGACCCTATAGTCGTCGGACAAGTCGGCGGCGGGCAATACTAGTCCCGGGGCCGTGGGGACGACCCTATCGTCGTCGGACAAGTCGGAGGCGGGCCAACTTTGGCCCGTGGTCGTGGGGACGACCCTATTGTCGTCGGACATGACGGTGGCGGGCCAATCTAGTCCCGGGGTCGTGGGGACGACCATATAGTCGTCGGACATGTCGGCGGCTGGCCAACTTTGGCCCGTGGTCGTGGGGACGACCCTATAGTCGTCGGACAAGTCGGCGGCGGGCCATACTAGTCCCGGGGTCGTGGGGACGACCCTATAGTCGTCGGACATGTTGGCGGCTGGCCAATCTAGTCCCGGGGTCGTGGGGACGACTCTATAGTTGTCGGACAAGTCGGCGGCGGGTCGTCCTAGTCCCGGGGTCGTGGGGACGTCCCTATAGTCGTCGGACATGACGGTGGCGGGCCTATCTAGTCCCGGGGCTGTGGGGACGACCCTATAGTCGTCGGACATGCGGGTGGCGGGCCAATCTAGTCCCGGGGTCGTGGGTACGACCCTATACTCGTCGGACATGACGGTGGCGGGCCAATCTAGTCCCGGGGCCGGGGGGACGACCCTATAATCGTCGGACATCATAATGGCGGGCCAATCTAGTCCCGGGTTCGTGGGGACGACCCTATTGTCGTCGGACATGACGGCGGCTGGCCAACTTTGGCCCGTGGTCGTGGGGACGACCCTATAGTCGTCGGACATGTCGGCGGCTTGCCAACTTTGGCCCGTAGTCGTGGGGACGACCCTATAGTCGTCGGACATGTCATATCTTTACAACATCCTATCTACAAATCTTTCCTATCACTCCTCTAGTTCTCTTTCAACTCGCTCCCAATGTCTTCTCTCTATTCCTGTACATCGTACCTCCAAATTTGAATCTTCCTTCTCTTATGCCGCGGCTCATTATTATAACTCCCTTCCTGCTTCTATCCGACAGTCAGACTCTTTTCCGTCCCTTCAACAGGCAGCCCGACAACACATCCTTCAGCTTTAGTGTTGTCTCACTTTGTGATGTTTTTCCTTTCCGCCATAGCCCATGCTGTACCGTTACCTGCGCATTCGCCGCCATTGTATATTCTTTCATTACTGTCTGTTTCATATTTCATATTTCGCATTCCAGATATCATATTCATATCTCATATTTCTGTGTTCAATTAGTTTTAAGTATGGTTAGTATTAGTACACGTAGTACTATTAAATGTTTAGTTTATTTTATGTTATGGTTAGGCCTAATAACAGTTTCTACTGCGGCCTCGCCTTTACTCGCCTTTACTTTCTCCCTATGTACTTTACCCTTGTTCGAGTAATAAAGACGAAATAATAATAATATAAATAATAATGTCGGCGGCTGGGCAGCTTTGGCCCGTGGTCGTGGGGACGACCCTATAGTCGTCGGACATGTCGGCGGCGGGCCAACGTAGGCCCGGGGTCGTGGGGACGACCATATAGTCGTAGGACATGTCGACGGCTTGCCAACCTAGTCCCGGGGTCGTGGGGACGACCCTATAGTCGTCGGACATGATAGTGGCGGGCCAATCTAGTCCCGGGTTCGTGGGGACGACCCTATAGTCGTCAGACATGACGGCGGCTGGCCAACTTTGGCCCGTGGTCGTGGGGACGACCCTATAGTAGTCGGACATGATGGTGGCGGGCCAATCTAGCCCGGGGGTCGTGGGGACGACCCTATAGTCGTCGGACATGTCGGCAGCTGGCCAACCTAGTCCCGGGGTGGTAGGGACGACCCTATAGTCGTCGGACAAGTCGGCGGCGGGCTAACCTAGTCCCGGGGTCGTGGGGACGACCCTATAGTCGTCGGACATGTCGGCGGCTGGGCAGCTTTGGCCCGTGGTCGTGGGGACGACCCTATAGTCGTCGGACATGTCGGCGGCTTGCCAACCTAGTCCTGGGGTCGTGGGGACGACCCTATAGTCGTCGGACAAGTCGGCGGCGGGCCAACCTAGTCCCGGGGACGTGGGGACGACCCTATAGTCGTCGGACATGTCGGCGGCTGGGCAACTTTGGCCCGTGGTCGTGGGGACGACCCTATAGTCGTCGGACAAGTCGGCGGCGGGCCATCCTAGTCCCGGGGTCGTGGGTACGACCCTATAGTCGTCGGACAAGTCGGCGGCGGGCAATACTAGTCCCGGGGTCGTGGGGACGACCCTATCGTCGTCGGACAAGTCGGAGGCGGGCCAACTTTGGCCCGTGGTCGTGGGGACGACCCTATAGTCGTCGGATATGTCGGAGGCTGGCCAACCTAGTCCCGGGGTGGTAGGGACGACCCTATAGTCGTCGGACATGTCGGCGGCTGGCCAACTTTGGCCCGTGGTCGTGGGGACGACCCTATTGTCGTCGGACATGACGGTGGCGGGCCAATCTAGTCCCGGGGTCGTGGGGACGACCCTATTGTCGTCGGACATGTCGGCGGCTGGCCAACTTTGGCCCGTGGTCGTGGGGACGACCCTATAGTCGTCGGATATGTCGGAGGCTGGCCAACCTAGTCCCGGGGTGGTAGGGACGACCCTATAGTCGCCGGACAAGTCGGCGGCGGGCCATCCTAGTCCCGGGGTCGTGGGGACGACCCTATAGTCGTCGGACATGTCGGCGGCTGGCCAACTTTGGCCCGCGGTCTTGGGGACGACCCTATAGTCGTCGGATATGTCGGAGGCTGGCCAACCTAGTTCCGGGGTGGTAGGGACGACCCTATAGTCGTCGGACATGTCGGCGGCTGGCCAACTTTGGCCCGTGGTCGTGGGGACGACCCTATTGTCGTCGGACATGACGGTGGCGGGCCAATCTAGTCCCGGGGTCGTGGGGACGACCATATAGTCGTCGGACATGTCGGCGGCTGGCCAACTTTGGCCCGTGGTCGTGGGGACGACCCTATAGTCGTCGGACAAGTCGGCGGCGGGCCATCCTAGTCCCGGGGTGGTAGGGACGACCCTATAGTCGTCGGACAAGTCGGCGGCGGGCCAACCTAGTCCCGGGGTCGTGGGGACGACCCTATAGTCGTCGGACATGTCGGCGGCTGGGCAGCTTTGGCCCGTGGTCGTGGGGACGACCCTATAGTCGTCGGACATGTCGGCGGCTTGCCAACCTAGTCCTGGGGTCGTGGGGACGACCCTATTGTCGTCGGACATGACGGTGGCGGGCCAATCTAGTCCCGGGGTCGGGGGGACGACCCAATAGTCGTCGGACATGATGGTGGCGGGCCAATCTTGTCGCGGGGCCCCGGGGACGACCGTATAGTCGTCGGACATGTCGGCGGCTGGACAACCTGGTCCCGGGGTCGTGGCGACGACCCTATAGTTTTCGGACATGACGATGGCGGGCCAATCTATCCCCGGGGTCGTGGGGACGACCCAATACTCGTCGGACAAGTCGGCGGCGTGCCAACCTAGTCCCGGGGTCGTGGGGACGACCCAATACTCGTCGGACATGACGGTGGCGGGCCAATCTAGTTCCGGGGTCGTGGGGACGACCCTATAGTCGTCGGACATGTCGGCGGCTGGCCAACTTTGGCCCGTGGTCGTGGGGACGACCCTATTGTCGTCGGACATGACGGTGGGGGGCCAATCTAGTCCCGGGGTCGTGGGGACGACCCTATAGTCGTCGGACATGTCGGCGGCTGGCCAACTTTGGCCCGTGGTCGTGGGGACGACCCTATAGTCGTCGGATATGTCGGAGGCTGGCCAACCTAGTCCCGGGGTGGTAGGGACGACCCTATAGTCTTTGGACAAGTCGGCGGCGGGCCATCCTAGTCCCGGGGTCGTGGGGACGCCCCTATACTCGTCAGACATGACGGTGGCTGGCCAATCTAGTTCCGGGGTCGTGGGGACGACCCTATAGTCGTCGGACATGTCGGCAGCTGGCCAACCTAGTCCCGGGGTGGTAGGGACGACCCTATAGTCGTCGGACAAGTCGGCGGCGGGCCAACCTAGTCCCGGGGTCGTGGGGAAGACCCTATAGTCGTCGGACATGTCGGCGGCTTGCCAACCTAGTCCCGGGTTCGTGGGGACGACCCTATAGTCGTCGGACATGTCGGCGGCTGGCCAACTTTGGCCCGGGGTCGTGGGGACGACCCTATAGTCGTCGGACATGTCGGCGGCTGGGCAACTTTGGCCCGTGGTCGTGGGGACGACCCTATAGTCGTAGGACATGTCGACGACTTGCCAACCTAGTCCCGGGGCCGTGGGGACGACCCTATAATCGTCGGACATGTCGGCAGCTGGCCAACCTAGTCCCGGGGTGGTAGGGACGACCCTATAGTCGTCGGACATGCCGGCGGCTGGGCAACTTTGGCCCGGGGTCGTGGGGACGAACCAATAGCCGTCGGACATGTCGGCGGCAGGCCAACCTAGTCCCGGGGCCGTGGGGACGACCCTATAGTCGTCGGACATGATAGTGGCGGGCCAATCTAGTCCCGGGTTCGTGGGGACGACCCTATAGTCGTCGGACATGACGGTGGCTGGCCAATCTAGTTCCGGGGTCGTGGGGACGACCCTATAGTCGTCGGACATGTCGGCAGCTGGCCAACCTAGTCCTGGGGTGGTAGGGACGACCCTATAGTCGTCGGACAAGTCGGCGGCGGGCCAACCTAGTCCCGGGGTCGTGGGGAAGACCCGATAGTCGTCGAACATGTCGGCGGCTGGCCAATCTAGTCCCGGGGTCGTGGGGACGACCCTATAGTAGTCGGATATGTCGGCGGCTGGCCAACCTAGTACCGGGGTGGTAGGCACGACCCTATAGTCGTCGAACATGTCGGCGGCTGGCCAACTTTGGCCTGTGGTCATGGGGACGACCCTATAGTCGTCGGACCAGTCGGCGGCGGGCCAACCTAGTCCCGGGGTCGTGGGGACGACCCTATAGTCGTCGGACATGTCGGCGGCGGGGCAATCTAGTCCGGAGGTCGTGGGGACGACCCTATAGTCGTCGGACATGGCGGTGGCGGGCCAACCTAATCCCGGGGTCGTGGGGACGACCCTATAGTCGTCCGAAAAGTCGGCGGCGGGCCAACCTAGTCCCGGGGTCGTGGGGACGACCCTATAGTCGTCGGATATGATGGTGGCGGGCCAATCTAGTTCCGGGGTCGTGGGGATGATCCGATAGTCGTCGAACATGTCGGCGGCTGGCCAACTTTGGCCTGTGGTCGTGGGGACGACCCTATAGTCGTCGGACATGTCGGCGGCTGGCCAACCTAGTCCCGGGGTCGTGGGGACGACCCTATAGTCGTCGGACATGATGGTGGCGCCCCAATCTAGTCCCGGGGTCGTGGGGACGACCCTATAGTCGTCGGACATGACGGTGGCGGGCCAATCTAGTCCCAGGGCCGTGGCGACGACCCTATAGTCGTCGGACATGTCGGCGGCTGGCCAACCTAGTCCCGGGGTCGTGGGGACGATCCTATAGTCGTCGGACATGACGGTGGCGGGCCAATCTAGTCCCGGGGTCGTGGGGACGACCCTATAGTTGTCGGACATGTCGGCGGCTGGCCAACTTTGGCCCGTGGTCGTGGGGATGACCCTATAGTCGTCGGATATGTCGGAGGCTGGCCAACCTAGTCCCGGGGTGGTAGGGACGACCCTATAATCGTCGGACAAGTCGGCGGCGGGCCATCCTAGTCCTGGGGTCGTGGGTTCGCCCCTATACTCGTCGGACATGACGGTGGCGGGCCAATCTAGTTCCGGGGTCGTGGGGACGACCCGATAGTCGTCGAACATGTCGGCGGCTGGCCAACTTTGGCCTGTGGTCATGGGGACGACCCTATAGTCGTCGGACCAGTCGGCGGCGGGCCAACCTAGTCCCGGGGTCGTGGGGACGACCCTATAGTCGTCGGACATGTCGGCGGCGGGGCAATCTAGTCCGGAGGTCGTGGGGACGACCCTATAGTCGTCGGACATGGCGGTGGCGGGCCAACCTAATCCCGGGGTCGTGGGGACGACCCTATAGTCGTCCGAAAAGTCGGCGGCGGGCCAACCTAGTCCCGGGGTCGTGGGGACGACCCTATAGTCGTCGGATATGATGGTGGCGGGCCAATCTAGTCCCGGGGTCGTGGGGACGACCCTATAGTTGTCGGACATGTCGGCGGCTGGCCAACTTTGGCCCGTGGTCGTGGGGATGACCCTATAGTCGTCGGATATGTCGGAGGCTGGCCAACCTAGTCCCGGGGTGGTAGGGACGACCCTATAATCGTCGGACAAGTCGGCGGCGGGCCATCCTAGTCCTGGGGTCGTGGGTTCGCCCCTATACTCGTCGGACATGACGGTGGCGGGCCAATCTAGTTCCGGGGTCGTGGGGACGACCCTATAGTCGTCGGACATGTCGGCGGCTGGCCAACTTTGGCCCGTGGTCGTGGGGACGACCCTATTGTCGTCGGACATGACGGTGGGGGGCCAATCTAGTCCCGGGGTCGTGGGGACGACCCTATAGTCGTCGGACATGTCGGCGGCTGGCCAACTTTGGCCCGTGGTCGTGGGGACGACCCTATAGTCGTCGGATATGTCGGAGGCTGGCCAACCTAGTCCCGGGGTGGTAGGGACGACCCTATAGTCGTTGGACAAGTCGGCGGCGGGCCATCCTAGTCCCGGGGTCGTGGGGACGCCCCTATACTCGTCAGACATGACGGTGGCTGGCCAATCTAGTTCCGGGGTCGTGGGGACGACCCTATAGTCGTCGGACATGTCGGCAGCTGGCCAACCTAGTCCCGGGGTGGTAGGGACGACCCTATAGTCGTCGGACAAGTCGGCGGCGGGCCAACCTAGTCCCGGGGTCGTGGGGAAGACCCTATAGTCGTCGGACATGTCGGCGGCTTGCCAACCTAGTCCCGGGTTCGTGGGGACGACCCTATAGTCGTCGGACATGTCGGCGGCTGGCCAACTTTGGCCCGGGGTCGTGGGGACGACCCTATAGTCGTCGGACATGTCGGCGGCTGGGCAACTTTGGCCCGTGGTCGTGGGGACGACCCTATAGTCGTAGGACATGTCGACGACTTGCCAACCTAGTCCCGGGGCCGTGGGGACGACCCTATAATCGTCGGACATGTCGGCAGCTGGCCAACCTAGTCCCGGGGTGGTAGGGACGACCCTATAGTCGTCGGACATGCCGGCGGCTGGGCAACTTTGGCCCGGGGTCGTGGGGACGAACCAATAGCCGTCGGACATGTCGGCGGCAGGCCAACCTAGTCCCGGGGCCGTGGGGACGACCCTATAGTCGTCGGACATGATAGTGGCGGGCCAATCTAGTCCCGGGTTCGTGGGGACGACCCTATAGTCGTCGGACATGACGGTGGCTGGCCAATCTAGTTCCGGAGTCGTGGGGACGACCCTATAGTCGTCGGACATGTCGGCAGCTGGCCAACCTAGTCCTGGGGTGGTAGGGACGACCCTATAGTCGTCGGACAAGTCGGCGGCGGGCCAACCTAGTCCCGGGGTCGTGGGGAAGACCCGATAGTCGTCGAACATGTCGGCGGCTGGCCAATCTAGTCCCGGGGTCGTGGGGACGACCCTATAGTAGTCGGATATGTCGGCGGCTGGCCAACCTAGTACCGGGGTGGTAGGCACGACCCTATAGTCGTCGAACATGTCGGCGGCTGGCCAACTTTGGCCTGTGGTCATGGGGACGACCCTATAGTCGCCGGACCAGTCGGCGGCGGGCCAACCTAGTCCCGGGGTCGTGGGGACGACCCTATAGTCGTCGGACATGTCGGCGGCGGGGCAATCTAGTCCGGAGGTCGTGGGGACGACCCTATAGTCGTCGGACATGGCGGTGGCGGGCCAACCTAATCCCGGGGTCGTGGGGACGACCCTATAGTCGTCCGAAAAGTCGGCGGCGGGCCAACCTAGTCCCGGGGTCGTGGGGACGACCCTATAGTCGTCGGATATGATGGTGGCGGGCCAATCTAGTTCCGGGGTCGTGGGGATGATCCGATAGTCGTCGAACATGTCGGCGGCTGGCCAACTTTGGCCTGTGGTCGTGGGGACGACCCTATAGTCGTCGGACATGTCGGCGGCTGGCCAACCTAGTCCCGGGGTCGTGGGGACGACCCTATAGTCGTCGGACATGATGGTGGCGCCCCAATCTAGTCCCGGGGTCGTGGGGACGACCCTATAGTCGTCGGACATGACGGTGGCGGGCCAATCTAGTCCCAGGGCCGTGGCGACGACCCTATAGTCGTCGGACATGTCGGCATCTGGCCAACCTAGTCCCGGGGTCGTGGGGACGATCCTATAGTCGTCGGACATGACGGTGGCGGGCCAATCTAGTCCCGGGGTCGTGGGGACGACCCTATAGTTGTCGGACATGTCGGCGGCTGGCCAACTTTGGCCCGTGGTCGTGGGGATGACCCTATAGTCGTCGGATATGTCGGAGGCTGGCCAACCTAGTCCCGGGGTGGTAGGGACGACCCTATAATCGTCGGACAAGTCGGCGGCGGGCCATCCTAGTCCTGGGGTCGTGGGTTCGCCCCTATACTCGTCGGACATGACGGTGGCGGGCCAATCTAGTTCCGGGGTCGTGGGGACGACCCGATAGTCGTCGAACATGTCGGCGGCTGGCCAACTTTGGCCTGTGGTCATGGGGACGACCCTATAGTCGTCGGACCAGTCGGCGGCGGGCCAACCTAGTCCCGGGGTCGTGGGGACGACCCTATAGTCGTCGGACATGTCGGCGGCGGGGCAATCTAGTCCGGAGGTCGTGGGGACGACCCTATAGTCGTCGGACATGGCGGTGGCGGGCCAACCTAATCCCGGGGTCGTGGGGACGACCCTATAGTCGTCCGAAAAGTCGGCGGCGGGCCAACCTAGTCCCGGGGTCGTGGGGACGACCCTATAGTCGTCGGATATGATGGTGGCGGGCCAATCTAGTTCCGGGGTCGTGGGGATGATCCGATAGTCGTCGAACATGTCGGCGGCTGGCCAACTTTGGCCTGTGGTCGTGGGGACGACCCTATAGTCGTCGGACATGTCGGCGGCTGGCCAACTTTGGCCCGTGGTCGTGGGGACGACCCTATAGTCGTCGGATATGTCGGAGGCTGGCCAACCTAGTCCCGGGGTGGTAGGGACGACCCTATAGTCGTCGGACAAGTCGGCGGCGGGCCATCCTTGTCCCGGGGTCGTGGGGACGCCCCTATACTCGTCGGACATGACGGTGGCTGGCCAATCTAGTTCCGGGGTCGTGGGGACGACCCTATAGTCGTCGGACATGTCGGCAGCTGGCCAACCTAGTCCCGGGGTGGTAGGGACGACCCTATAGTCGTCGGACAAGTCGGCGGCGGGCCAACCTAGTCCCGGGGTCGTGGGGAAGACCCTATAGTCGTCGGACATGTCGGCGGCTTGCCAACCTAGTCCCGGGTTCGTGGGGACGACCCTATAGTCGTCGGACATGTCGGCGGCTGGCCAACTTTGGCCCGGGGTCGTGGGGACGACCCTATAGTCGTCGGACATGTCGGCGGCTGGGCAACTTTGGCCCGTGGTCGTGGGGACGACCCTATAGTCGTAGGACATGTCGACGACTTGCCAACCTAGTCCCGGGGTCGTGGGGACGACCCTATAATCGTCGGACATGTCGGCAGCTGGCCAACCTAGTCCCGGGGTGGTAGGGACGACCCTATAGTCGTCGGACATGCCGGCGGCTGGGCAACTTTGGCCCGGGGTCGTGGGGATGACCCTATAGTCGTCGGATATGTCGGAGGCTGGCCAACTTTGGCCTGTGGTCGTGGGGACGACCCTATAGTCGTCGGACATGTCGGCGGCTGGCCAACCTAGTCCCGGGGTCGTGGGGACGACCCTATAGTCGTCGGACATGATGGTGGCGCCCCAATCTAGTCCCGGGGTCGTGGGGACGACCCTATAGTCGTCGGACATGACGGTGGCGGGCCAATCTAGTCCCAGGGCCGTGGCGACGACCCTATAGTCGTCGGACATGTCGGCGGCTGGCCAACCTAGTCCCGGGGTCGTGGGGACGATCCTATAGTCGTCGGACATGACGGTGGCGGGCCAATCTAGTCCCGGGGTCGTGGGGACGACCCTATAGTTGTCGGACATGTCGGCGGCTGGCCAACTTTGGCCCGTGGTCGTGGGGATGACCCTATAGTCGTCGGATATGTCGGAGGCTGGCCAACCTAGTCCCGGGGTGGTAGGGACGACCCTATAATCGTCGGACAAGTCGGCGGCTGGCCATCCTAGTCCTGGGGTCGTGGGTTCGCCCCTATACTCGTCGGACATGACGGTGGCGGGCCAATCTAGTTCCGGGGTCGTGGGGACGACCCGATAGTTGTCGAACATGTCGGCGGCTGGCCAACTTTGGCCTGTGGTCGTGGGGACGACCCTATAGTCGTCGGACATGTCGGCGGCTGGCCAACCTAGTCCCGGGGTCGTGGGGACGACCCTATAGTCGTCGGACATGATGGTGGCGCCCCAATCTAGTCCCGGGGTCGTGGGGACGACCCTATAGTCGTCGGCGGGCCAACCTAGTCCCGTAGTCGTGGGGACGACCCTATAGTCGTCGGACATGGTGGTGGCGGGCCAACCTATTCCCGGGTTCGTGGGGACGACCCTATAGTCGTCGGATATGTCGGCGGCGGGCCAACCTAGTCCCGGGGTCGTGGGGACGACCCTATAGTCGTCGGACATGTCGGCGACTGACCAACCTAGTCCCGGATTCGTGGGGACGACCCTATAGTCGTCGGACATGTCGGCGGCTGGCCAACCTAGTCCCGGGGTCGTGGGGACGACCCTATAGTCGTCGGACATGATGGTGGCGCCCCAATCTAGTCCCGGGGTCGTGGGGACGTCCCTATAGTCGTCGGACATGACGGTGGCGGGCCTATCTAGTCCCGGGGCTGTGGGGACGACCCTATAGTCGTCGGACATGCGGGTGGCGGGCCAACCTAGTCCCGGGGTCGTGGGGAAGACCCTATAGTCGTCGGACATGTCGGCGGCTTGCCAACCTAGTCCCGGGTTCGTGGGGACGACCCTATAGTCGTCGGACATGTCGGCGGCTGGCCAACTTTGGCCCGGGGTCGTGGGGACGACCCTATAGTCGTCGGACATGTCGGCGGCTGGGCAACTTTGGCCCGTGGTCGTGGGGACGACCCTATAGTCGTAGGACATGTCGACGACTTGCCAACCTAGTCCCGGGGTCGTGGGGACGACCCTATAATCGTCGGACATGTCGGCAGCTGGCCAACCTAGTCCCGGGGTGGTAGGGACGACCCTATAGTCGTCGGACATGCCGGCGGCTGGGCAACTTTGGCCCGGGGTCGTGGGGATGACCCTATAGTCGTCGGATATGTCGGAGGCTGGCCAACTTTGGCCTGTGGTCGTGGGGACGACCCTATAGTCGTCGGACATGTCGGCGGCTGGCCAACCTAGTCGCGGGGTCGTGGGGACGACCCTATAGTCGTCGGACATGATGGTGGCGCCCCAATCTAGTCCCGGGGTCGTGGGGACGACCCTATAGTCGTCGGACATGACGGTGGCGGGCCAATCTAGTCCCAGGGCCGTGGCGACGACCCTATAGTCGTCGGACATGTCGGCGGCTGGCCAACCTAGTCCCGGGGTCGTGGGGACGATCCTATAGTCGTCGGACATGACGGTGGCGGGCCAATCTAGTCCCGGGGTCGTGGGGACGACCCTATAGTTGTCGGACATGTCGGCGGCTGGCCAACTTTGGCCCGTGGTCGTGGGGATGACCCTATAGTCGTCGGATATGTCGGAGGCTGGCCAACCTAGTCCCGGGGTGGTAGGGACGACCCTATAATCGTCGGACAAGTCGGCGGCTGGCCATCCTAGTCCTGGGGTCGTGGGTTCGCCCCTATACTCGTCGGACATGACGGTGGCGGGCCAATCTAGTTCCGGGGTCGTGGGGACGACCCGATAGTTGTCGAACATGTCGGCGGCTGGCCAACTTTGGCCTGTGGTCGTGGGGACGACCCTATAGTCGTCGGACATGTCGGCGGCTGGCCAACCTAGTCCCGGGGTCGTGGGGACGACCCTATAGTCGTCGGACATGATGGTGGCGCCCCAATCTAGTCCCGGGGTCGTGGGGACGACCCTATAGTCGTCGGCGGGCCAACCTAGTCCCGTAGTCGTGGGGACGACCCTATAGTCGTCGGACATGGTGGTGGCGGGCCAACCTATTCCCGGGTTCGTGGGGACGACCCTATAGTCGTCGGATATGTCGGCGGCGGGCCAACCTAGTCCCGGGGTCGTGGGGACGACCCTATAGTCGTCACACATGTCGGCGGCTGGCCAACTTTGACCCGTGGTCGTGGGGACGACCCTATAGTCGTCGGACATGTCGGCGACTGACCAACCTAGTCCCGGATTCGTGGGGACGACCCTATAGTCGTCGGACATGTCGGCGGCTGGCCAACCTAGTCCCGGGGTCGTGGGGACGACCCTATAGTCGTCGGACATGATGGTGGCGCCCCAATCTAGTCCCGGGGTCGTGGGGACGTCCCTATAGTCGTCGGACATGACGGTGGCGGGCCTATCTAGTCCCGGGGCTGTGGGGACGACCCTATAGTCGTCGGACATGCGGGTGGCGGGCCAATCTAGTCCCGGGGTCGTGGGTACGACCCTATACTCGTCGGACATGACGGTGGCGGGCCAATCTAGTCCCGGGGCCGGGGGGACGACCCTATAATCGTCGGACATCATAGTGGCGGGCCAATCTAGTCCCGGGTTCGTGGGGACGACCCTATTGTCGTCGGACATGACGGCGGCTGGCCAACTTTGGCCCGTGGTCGTGGGGACGACCCTATAGTCGTCGAACATGTCGGCGGCTTGCCAACTTTGGCCCGTAGTCGTGGGGACCACCCTATAGTCGTCGGACATGTCATATCTTTACAACATCCTATCTACAAATCTTTCCTATCACTCCTCTAGTTCTCTTTCAACTCGCTCCCAATGTCTTCTCTCTATTCCTGTACATCGTACCTCCAAATTTGAATCTTCCTTCTCTTATGCCGCGGCTCATTATTATAACTCCCTTCCTGCTTCTATCCGACAGTCAGACTCTTTTCCGCCCCTTCAACAGGCAGCCCGACAACACATCCTTCAGCTTTAGTGTTGTCTGACTTTGTGATGTTTTTCCTTTCCGCCATAGCCCATGCTGTACCGTTACCTGCGCATTCGCCGCCATTGTATATTCTTTCATTACTGTCTGTTTCATATTTCATATTTCGCATTCCAGATATCATATTCATATCTCATATTTCTGTGTTCAATTAGTTTTAAGTATGGTTAGTATTAGTACACGTAGTACTATTAAATGTTTAGTTTATTTTATGTTATGGTTAGGCCTATTAACAGTTTCTACTGCGGCCTCGCCTTTACTCGCCTTTACTTTCTCCCTATGTACTTTACCCTTGTTCGAGTAATAAAGACGAAATAATAATAATATAAATAATAATGTCGGCGGCTGGGCAGCTTTGGCCCGTGGTCGTGGGGACGACCCTATAGTCGTCGGACATGTCGGCGGCGGGCCAACGTAGGCCCGGGGTCGTGGGGACGACCATATAGTCGTAGGACATGTCGACGGCTTGCCAACCTAGTCCCGGGGTCGTGGGGACGACCATATAGTCGTCGGACATGATAGTGGCGGGCCAATCTAGTCCCGGGTTCGTGGGGACGACCCTATAGTCGTCAGACATGACGGCGGCTGGCCAACTTTGGCCCGTGGTCGTGGGGACGACCCTATAGTCGTCGGACATGACGGTGGCGGGCCAATCTAGCCCGGGGGTCGTGGGGACGACCCTATAGTCGACGGACATGTCGGCAGCTGGCCAACCTAGTCCCGGGGTGGTAGGGACGACCCTATAGTCGTCGGACAAGTCGGCGGCGGGCCAACCTAGTCCCGGGGTCGTGGGGACGACCCTATAGTCGTCGGACATGTCGGCGGCTGGGCAGCTTTGGCCCGTGGTCGTGGGGACGACCCTATAGTCGTCGGACATGTCGGCGGCTTGCCAACCTAGTCCTGGGGTCGTGGGGACGACCCTATAGTCGTCGGACAAGTCGGCGGCGGGCCATCCTAGTCCCGGGGTCGTGGGTACGACCCTATAGTCGTCGGACAAGTCGGCGGCGGGCAATACTAGTCCCGGGGCCGTGGGGACGACCCTATCGTCGTCGGACAAGTCGGAGGCGGGCCAACTTTGGCCCGTGGTCGTGGGGACGACCCTATTGTCGTCGGACATGACGGTGGCGGGCCAATCTAGTCCCGGGGTCGTGGGGACGACCATATAGTCGTCGGACATGTCGGCGGCTGGCCAACTTTGGCCCGTGGTCGTGGGGACGACCCTATAGTCGTCGGACAAGTCGGCGGCGGGCCATACTAGTCCCGGGGTCGTGGGGACGACCCTATAGTCGTCGGACATGTTGGCGGCTGGCCAATCTAGTCCCGGGGTCGTGGGGACGACTCTATAGTTGTCGGACAAGTCGGCGGCGGGTCGTCCTAGTCCCGGGGTCGTGGGGACGTCCCTATAGTCGTCGGACATGACGGTGGCGGGCCTATCTAGTCCCGGGGCTGTGGGGACGACCCTATAGTCGTCGGACATGCGGGTGGCGGGCCAATCTAGTCCCGGGGTCGTGGGTACGACCCTATACTCGTCGGACATGACGGTGGCGGGCCAATCTAGTCCCGGGGCCGGGGGGACGACCCTATAATCGTCGGACATCATAGTGGCGGGCCAATCTAGTCCCGGGTTCGTGGGGACGACCCTATTGTCGTCGGACATGACGGCGGCTGGCCAACTTTGGCCCGTGGTCGTGGGGACGACCCTATAGTCGTCGGACATGTCGGCGGCTTGCCAACTTTGGCCCGTAGTCGTGGGGACGACCCTATAGTCGTCGGACATGTCATATCTTTACAACATCCTATCTACAAATCTTTCCTATCACTCCTCTAGTTCTCTTTCAACTCGCTCCCAATGTCTTCTCTCTATTCCTGTACATCGTACCTCCAAATTTGAATCTTCCTTCTCTTATGCCGCGGCTCATTATTATAACTCCCTTCCTGCTTCTATCCGACAGTCAGACTCTTTTCCGTCCCTTCAACAGGCAGCCCGACAACACATCCTTCAGCTTTAGTGTTGTCTCACTTTGTGATGTTTTTCCTTTCCGCCATAGCCCATGCTGTACCGTTACCTGCGCATTCGCCGCCATTGTATATTCTTTCATTACTGTCTGTTTCATATTTCATATTTCGCATTCCAGATATCATATTCATATCTCATATTTCTGTGTTCAATTAGTTTTAAGTATGGTTAGTATTAGTACACGTAGTACTATTAAATGTTTAGTTTATTTTATGTTATGGTTAGGCCTAATAACAGTTTCTACTGCGGCCTCGCCTTTACTCGCCTTTACTTTCTCCCTATGTACTTTACCCTTGTTCGAGTAATAAAGACGAAATAATAATAATATAAATAATAATGTCGGCGGCTGGGCAGCTTTGGCCCGTGGTCGTGGGGACGACCCTATAGTCGTCGGACATGTCGGCGGCGGGCCAACGTAGGCCCGGGGTCGTGGGGACGACCATATAGTCGTAGGACATGTCGACAGCTTGCCAACCTAGTCCCGGGGTCGTGGGGACGACCCTATAGTCGTCGGACATGATAGTGGCGGGCCAATCTAGTCCCGGGTTCGTGGGGACGACCCTATAGTCGTCAGACATGACGGCGGCTGGCCAACTTTGGCCCGTGGTCGTGGGGACGACCCTATAGTCGTCGGACATGACGGTGGCGGGCCAATCTAGCCCGGGGGTCGTGGGGACGACCCTATAGTCGTCGGACATGTCGGCAGCTGGCCAACCTAGTCCCGGGGTGGTAGGGACGACCCTATAGTCGTCGGACAAGTCGGCGGCGGGCCAACCTAGTCCCGGGGTCGTGGGGACGACCCCATAGTCGTCGGACATGTCGGCGGCTGGGCAGCTTTGGCCCGTGGTCGTGGGGACGACCCTATAGTCGTCGGACATGTCGGCGGCTTGCCAACCTAGTCCTGGGGTCGTGGGGACGACCCTATAGTCGTCGGACAAGTCGGCGGCGGGCCAACCTAGTCCCGGGGACGTGGGGACGACCCTATAGTCGTCGGACATGTCGGCGGCTGGCCAACTTTGGCCCGTGGTCGTGGGGACGACCCTATTGTCGTCGGACATGACGGTGGGGGGCCAATCTAGTCCCGGGGTCGTGGGGACGACCCTATAGTCGTCGGACATGTCGGCGGCTGGCCAACTTTGGCCCGTGGTCGTGGGGACGACCCTATAGTCGTCGGATATGTCGGAGGCTGGCCAACCTAGTCCCGGGGTGGTAGGGACGACCCTATAGTCGTCGGACAAGTCGGCGGCGGGCCATCCTTGTCCCGGGGTCGTGGGGACGCCCCTATACTCGTCGGACATGACGGTGGCTGGCCAATCTAGTTCCGGGGTCGTGGGGACGACCCTATAGTCGTCGGACATGTCGGCAGCTGGCCAACCTAGTCCCGGGGTGGTAGGGACGACCCTATAGTCGTCGGACAAGTCGGCGGCGGGCCAACCTAGTCCCGGGGTCGTGGGGAAGACCCTATAGTCGTCGGACATGTCGGCGGCTTGCCAACCTAGTCCCGGGTTCGTGGGGACGACCCTATAGTCGTCGGACATGTCGGCGGCTGGCCAACTTTGGCCCGGGGTCGTGGGGACGACCCTATAGTCGTCGGACATGTCGGCGGCTGGGCAACTTTGGCCCGTGGTCGTGGGGACGACCCTATAGTCGTAGGACATGTCGACGACTTGCCAACCTAGTCCCGGGGTCGTGGGGACGACCCTATAATCGTCGGACATGTCGGCAGCTGGCCAACCTAGTCCCGGGGTGGTAGGGACGACCCTATAGTCGTCGGACATGCCGGCGGCTGGGCAACTTTGGCCCGGGGTCGTGGGGATGACCCTATAGTCGTCGGATATGTCGGAGGCTGGCCAACTTTGGCCTGTGGTCGTGGGGACGACCCTATAGTCGTCGGACATGTCGGCGGCTGGCCAACCTAGTCCCGGGGTCGTGGGGACGACCCTATAGTCGTCGGACCTGATGGTGGCGCCCCAATCTAGTCCCGGGGTCGTGGGGACGACCCTATAGTCGTCGGACATGACGGTGGCGGGCCAATCTAGTCCCAGGGCCGTGGCGACGACCCTATAGTCGTCGGACATGTCGGCGGCTGGCCAACCTAGTCCCGGGGTCGTGGGGACGATCCTATAGTCGTCGGACATGACGGTGGCGGGCCAATCTAGTCCCGGGGTCGTGGGGACGACCCTATAGTTGTCGGACATGTCGGCGGCTGGCCAACTTTGGCCCGTGGTCGTGGGGATGACCCTATAGTCGTCGGATATGTCGGAGGCTGGCCAACCTAGTCCCGGGGTGGTAGGGACGACCCTATAATCGTCGGACAAGTCGGCGGCTGGCCATCCTAGTCCTGGGGTCGTGGGTTCGCCCCTATACTCGTCGGACATGACGGTGGCGGGCCAATCTAGTTCCGGGGTCGTGGGGACGACCCGATAGTCGTCGAACATGTCGGCGGCTGGCCAACTTTGGCCTGTGGTCGTGGGGACGACCCTATAGTCGTCGGACATGTCGGCGGCTGGCCAACCTAGTCCCGGGGTCGTGGGGACGACCCTATAGTCGTCGGACATGATGGTGGCGCCCCAATCTAGTCCCGGGGTCGTGGGGACGACCCTATAGTCGTCGGCGGGCCAACCTAGTCCCGTAGTCGTGGGGACGACCCTATAGTCGTCGGACATGGTGGTGGCGGGCCAACCTATTCCCGGGTTCGTGGGGACGACCCTATAGTCGTCGGATATGTCGGCGGCGGGCCAACCTAGTCCCGGGGTCGTGGGGACGACCCTATAGTCGTCACACATGTCGGCGGCTGGCCAACTTTGACCCGTGGTCGTGGGGACGACCCTATAGTCGTCGGACATGTCGGCGACTGACCAACCTAGTCCCGGGTTCGTGGGGACGACCCTATAGTCGTCGGACATGTCGGCGGCGGGCCAACGTATGCCCGGGTTCGTGGGGACGACCCTATATTCGTCGGAATAGCCGGCGGCGGGCCAACGTAGGCCCAGGGTCGTAGGGACGACCCAATAGTCGTCTGAAAAGTCGGCGGCGGGCCAACCTAGTCCCGGGGCCGTGGGGCCGACCCTATAGTCGTCGGACATGTCGGCGGCTGGCCAACCTAGTCCCGGGGTCGTGGGGACGACCCTATAGTCGTCGGACATGATGGTGGCGCCCCAATCTAGTCCCGGGGTCGTGGGGACGACCCTATAGTCGTGGGACATGTCGGCGGCAGGCCAACTTTGGCCCGTGGTCGTGGGGACGACCCTATAGTCGTCGGACATGACGGTGGCGGGCCAATCTAGTCCCGGGGTCGTGGGGACGACCCTATAGCCGTCGGACATGACGGTGGCGGGCCAATCTATCCCCGGGGTCGTAGGAACGACCCTATAGTCGTCGGACATGTCGGCGGCGGGCCAACGTAGGCCCAGGTTCGTAGGGACGACCCTATAGTCGTCGGAGAAGACGGCGGCGGGCCAATCTAGTCCCGGGGTCGTGGGGACTACCCTATAGTCGTCGGACATGTCGGCGGCTGGCCAACCTAGTCCCGGGGCTGTGGGGACGACCCTATAGTCGTCGGGCAAGTCGGCGGCGGGCCAACTTAGTCCCGGGGTCGTGGGGGCAACCCTATAGTCGTCGGACATGATGGTGGCGGGCCAATCTAGACCCGGGGTCGTGGGGACGACCCAATAGTCGTCGGAGAAGTCGGCGGCGGGCCAATCTAGTCCCGAGGTCGTGGGGACTACCCTATAGTCGTCGGACATGTCGCTGGCTGGCCAACATAGTTCCGGGGTCGTGGGGACGGCCCTATAGTCGTTGGACAAGTCGGCGGCGGGCCAACCTAGTCCCGGGGTCGTGGGGACGACCCTATAGTCGTCGGACATGTCGGCGGCTGGCCAACCTAGTCCCGGGGCTGTGGGGACGACCCTATAGTCGTCGGACATGTCGGCGGCTGGCCAACGTTGGCCCGTGGTCGTGGGGACGACCCTATAGCCGTCGGACATGACGGTGGCGGGCCAATCTATCCCCGGGGTCGTGGGAACGACCCTATAGTCGTCGGACGTGTTGGCGGCGGGCCAACGTAGGCCCAGGTTCGTAGGGACGACCCTATAGTCGTCGGAGAAGTCGGCGGCGGGCCAATCTAGTCCCGGGGTCGTGGGGACTACCCTATAGTCGTCGGACATGTCGCTGGCTGGCCAACCTAGTTCCGGGGTCGTGGGGACGGCCCTATAGTCGTTGGACAAGTTGGCGGCGGGCCAACCTAGTCCCTGGGTCGTGGGGACGACCCCATAGTCGTGGGACATGGTGGTGGCGGGCCAATCTATTCCCGGGGCCGTGGGGACGACCGTATAGTCGTCGGACATGTCGGCGACTGGCCAACCTGGTCCCGGGGTCGTGGGGGCGACCCTATAGTCGTCGGACAAGTCGGCGGAGCGCCAACCTTGTCCCGCGGTCGTGGGGACGACCCCGTAGTCGTCGGACATATCGGCGGCTGGCCAACTTTGGCCCGGGGTCGTGGGGACGACCCTATAGTCGTCGGACATGTCGGCGGCGGGCCAACGTAGGCCCAGGGTCGTAGGGACGACCCTATAGTCGTCGGAAAATTCGGCGGCTGGTCAACCTAGTCCCGGGGCCGTGGGGACGACCCTATAGACGTCGGACATGTTGGCGTCTGGCCAACCTAGTCCCGGGTTCGTGGGGACGACCCTATAGTCGTCGGAAAAGTCGGCGGCGGGCCAACCTAGTCCCGGGGTCGTGGAGACGACCCTATAGTCGCCGGACATGACGGTGGCGGGGCAATCTATTCCGGGGGTCGTGGGGACGACCCTGTAGTCGTCGGACTTGACGGTGGTGGGCTAAACTAGTCCCGGGGTCGTGGGGACGACCCTATAGTCGTCGGACATATCGGCGGCTTGCCAACCTAGTCCCGGGTTCGTGGGGACGACCCTACAGTCGTTGGACATGTCGGCGGCGGGACAACGTAGGCCCGGGGTCGTGGGGACGACCCTATAGTCGTCGGACAAGTCGGCGGCTGGTCAACTTTGGCCCGTGGTCGTGGGGACGAACCTATAGCCGTCGCACATGTCGGCGGCTGGCCAACCTAGTCCCGGGGTCGTGGGGACGACCCTATAGTCGTCGGACATGTCGGCGGCTGGTCAACTTTGGCCCGTGGTCGTGGGGACACCCTATAGTCGTCGGGCAAGTCGGCGGCGGGCCAACCTAGTCCCGGGTTCGTGGGGACGACCGTATAGTCGTCGGACATGACGGCGGCTGGCCAACTTTGGCCCGTGGTCGTGGGGACGACACTATAGTCGTCGGACAAGTCGGCGGCAGGACAACTTTCGCCCGTGGTCGTGGGGACGAACCTATAGCCGTCGCACATGTCGGCGGCTGGCCAACTTTGGCCCGTGGTCGTGGGGACGACCCTATTGTCGTCGGACATGACGGTGGCGGGCCAATCTAGTCCCGGGGTCGTGGGGACGACCATATAGTCGTCGGACATGTCGGCGGCTGGCCAACTTTGGCCCGTGGTCGTGGGGACGACCCTATAGTCGTCGGACAAGTCGGCGGCGGGCCATCCTAGTCCCGGGGTCGTGGGTACGACCCTATAGTCTTCGGACATGTCGGCAGCTGGCCAACCTAGTCCCGGGGTGGTAGGGACGACCCTATAGTCGTCGGACAAGTCGGCGGCGGGCCAACCTAGTCCCGGGGTCGTGGGGACGACCCTATAGTCGTCGGACATGTCGGCGGCTGGGCAGCTTTGGCCCGTGGTCGTGGGGACGACCCTATAGTCGTCGGACATGTCGGCGGCTTGCCAACCTAGTCCTGGGGTCGTGGGGACGACCCTATTGTCGTCGGACATGACGGTGGCGGGCCAATCTAGTCCCGGGGTCGTGGGGACGACCCAATAGTCGTCGGACATGATGGTGGCGGGCCAATCTTGTCGCGGGGCCGTGGGGACGACCGTATAGTCGTCGGACATGTCGGCGGCTGGACAACCTGGTCCCGGGGTCGTGGGGACGACCCTATAGTTTTCGGACATGACGGTGGCGGGCCAATCTATCCCCGGGGTCGTGGGGACGACCCAATAGTCGTCGGACAAGTCGGCGGCGTGCCAACTTAGTCCCGGGGTCGTGGGGACGACCCAATACTCGTCGGACATGACGGTGGCGGGCCAATCTAGTTCCGGGGTCGTGGGGACGACCCTATAGTCGTCGGACATGTCGGCGGCTGGCCAACTTTGGCCCGTGGTCGTGGGGACGACCCTATTGTCGTCGGACATGACTGTGGGGGGCCAATCTAGTCCGGGGGTCGTGGGGACGACCCTATAGTCGTCCGAAAAGTCGGCGGCGGGCCAACCTAGTCCCGGGGTCGTGGGGACGACCCTATAGTCGTCGGACATGATGGTGGCGCCCCAACCTAGTCCCGGGGTCGTGGGGACGACCCTATTGTCGTCGGACATGACTGTGGCGCCCCAATCTAGTCCCGGGGTCGTGGGGACGACCCTATAGTCGTCGGACATGACGGTGGCGGGCCAATCTAGTCCCAGGGCCGTGGGGACGACCCTATAGTCGTCGGACATGTCGGCGGCTGGCCAACCTAGTCCCGGGGTCGTGGGGACGATCCTATAGTCGTCGGACATGACGGTGGCGGGCCAATCTAGTCCCGGGGTCGTGGGGACGACCCTATAGTTGTCGGACATGTCGGCGGCTGGCCAACTTTGGCCCGTGGTCGTGGGGATGACCCTATAGTCGTCGGATATGTCGGAGGCTGGCCAACCTAGTCCCGGGGTGGTAGGGACGACCCTATAATCGTCGGACAAGTCGGCGGCGGGCCATCCTAGTCCTGGGGTCGTGGGTTCGCCCCTATACTCGTCGGACATGACGGTGGCGGGCCAATCTAGTTCCGGGGTCGTGGGGACGACCCGATAGTCGTCGAACATGTCGGCGGCTGGCCAACTTTGGCCTGTGGTCGTGGGGACGACCCTATAGTCGTCGGACATGTCGGCGGCTGGCCAACCTAGTCCCGGGGTCGTGGGGACGACCCTATAGTCGTCGGACATGATGGTGGCGCCCCAACCTAGTCCCGGGGTCGTGGGGACGACCCTATAGTCGTCGGCGGGCCAACCTAGTCCCGTAGTCGTGGGGACGACCCTATAGTCGTCGGACATGGTGGTGGCGGGCCAACCTATTCCCGGGTTCGTGGGGACGACCCTATAGTCGTCGGATATGTCGGCGGCGGGCCAACCTAGTCCCGGGGTCGTGGGGACGACCCTATAGTCGTCACACATGTCGGCGGCTGGCCAACTTTGACCCGTGGTCGTGGGGACGATCCTATAGTCGTCGGACATGTCGGCGACTGACCAACCTAGTCCCGGGTTCGTGGGGACGACCCTATAGTCGTCGGACATGTCGGCGGCGGGCCAACGTATGCCCGGGTTCGTGGGGACGACCCTATATTCGTCGGAATAGCCGGCGGCGGGCCAACGTAGGCCCAGGGTCGTAGGGACGACCCAATAGTCGTCTGAAAAGTCGGCGGCGGGCCAACCTAGTCCCGGGGCCGTGGGGCCGACCCTATAGTCGTCGGACATGTCGGCGGCTGGCCAACCTAGTCCCGGGGTCGTGGGGACGACCCTATAGTCGTCGGACATGATGGTGGCGCCCCAATCTAGTCCCGGGGTCGTGGGGACGACCCTATAGTCGTCGGACATGTCGGCGGCTGGCCAACTTTGGCCCGTGGTCGTGGGGACGACCCTATAGTCGTCGGACATGACGGTGGCGGGCCAATCTAGTCCCGGGGTCGTGGGGACGACCCTATAGCCGTCGGACATGACGGTGGCGGGCCAATCTATCCCCGGGGTCGTAGGAACGACCCTATAGTCGTCGGACATGTCGGCGGCGGGCCAACGTAGGCCCAGGTTCGTAGGGACGACCCTATAGTCGTCGGAGAAGACGGCGGCGGGCCAATCTAGTCCCGGGGTCGTGGGGACTACCCTATAGTCGTCGGACATGTCGCTGGCTGGCCAACATAGTTCCGGGGTCGTGGGGACGGCCCTATAGTCGTTGGACAAGTCGGCGGCGGGCCAACCTAGTCCCGGGGTCGTGGGAACGACCCTATAGTCGTCGGACACGGTAGTGGCGGGCCATCCTATTCCCGGGTTCGTGGGGACGACCCTATAGTCGTCACACATGTCGGCGGCTGGCCAACTTTGACCCGTGGTCGTGGGGACGATCCTATAGTCGTCGGACATGTCGGCGACTGACCAACCTAGTCCCGGGTTCGTGGGGACGACCCTATAGTCGTCGGACATGTCGGCGGCTGGCCAACCTAGTCCCGGGGTCGTGGGAACGACCCTATAGTCGTCGGACACGGTAGTGGCGGGCCATCCTATTCCCGGGTTCGTGGGGACGACCCTATAGTCGTCACACATGTCGGCGGCTGGCCAACTTTGACCCGTGGTCGTGGGGACGATCCTATAGTCGTCGGACATGTCGGCGACTGACCAACCTAGTCCCGGGTTCGTGGGGCCGACCCTATAGTCGTCGGACATGTCGGCGGCGGGCCAACCTAGTCCCGGGGCCGTGGGGCCGACCCTATAGTCGTCGGACATGTCGGCGGCTGGCCAACCTAGTCCCGGGGTCGTGGGGACGACCCTATAGTCGTCGGACATGACGGTGGCGGGCCAATCTAGTCCCGGGGTCGTGGGGACGACCCTATAGCCGTCGGACATGACGGTGGCGGGCCAATCTATCCCCGGGGTCGTAGGAACGACCCTATAGTCGTCGGACATGTCGGCGGCGGGCCAACGTAGGCCCAGGTTCGTAGGGACGACCCTATAGTCGTCGGAGAAGACGGCGGCGGGCCAACTTAGTCCCGGGGTCGTGGGGACGACCCTATAGTCGTCGGACATGATGGTGGCGGGCCAATCTAGACCCGTGGTCGTGGGGACGACCCAATAGTCGTCGGAGAAGTCGGCGGCGGGCCAATCTAGTCCCGAGGTCGTGGGGACTACCCTATAGTCGTCGGACATGTCGCTGGCTGGCCAACATAGTTCCGGGGTCGTGGGGACGGCCCTATAGTCGTTGGACAAGTCGGCGGCGGGCCAACCTAGTCCCGGGGTCGTGGGAACGACCCTATAGTCGTCGGACACGGTAGTGGCGGGCCATCCTATTCCCGGGTTCGTGGGGACGACCCTATAGTCGTCACACATGTCGGCGGCTGGCCAACTTTGACCCGTGGTCGTGGGGACGATCCTATAGTCGTCGGACATGTCGGCGACTGACCAACCTAGTCCCGGGTTCGTGGGGACGACCCTATAGTCGTCGGACATGTCGGCGGCTGGCCAACCTAGTCCCGGGGCCGTGGGGCCGACCCTATAGTCGTCGGACATGTCGGCGGCTGGCCAACCTAGTCCCGGGGTCGTGGGGACGACCCTATAGTCGTCGGACATGATGGTGGCGCCCCAATCTAGTCCCGGGGTCGTGGGGACGACCCTATAGTCGTCGGACATGTCGGCGGCTGGCCAACTTTGGCCCGTGGTCGTGGGGACGACCCTATAGTCGTCGGACATGACGGTGGCGGGCCAATCTAGTCCCGGGGTCGTGGGGACGACCCTATAGCCGTCGGACATGACGGTGGCGGGCCAATCTATCCCCGGGGTCGTAGGAACGACCCTATAGTCGTCGGACATGTCGGCGGCGGGCCAACGTAGGCCCAGGTTCGTAGGGACGACCCTATAGTCGTCGGAGAAGACGGCGGCGGGCCAATCTAGTCCCGGGGTCGTGGGGACTACCCAATAGTCGTCTGAAAAGTCGGCGGCGGGCCAACCTAGTCCCGGGGCCGTGGGGACGACCCTATAGTCGTCGGACATGTCGGCGGCTGGCCAACCTAGTCCCGGGGCTGTGGGGACGACCCTATAGTCGTCGGACATGTCGGCGGCTGGCCAACTTTGGCCCGTGGTCGTGGGGACGACCCTATAGCCGTCGGACATGACGGTGGCGGGCCAATCTATCCCCGGGGTCGTGGGAACGACCCTATAGTCGTCGGACATGTTGGCGGCGGGCCAACGTAGGCCCAGGTTCGTAGGGACGACCCTATAGTCGTCGGAGAAGTCGGCGGCGGGCCAATCTAGTCCCGAGGTCGTGGGGACTACCCTATAGTCGTCGGACATGTCGCTGGCTGGCCAACATAGTTCCGGGGTCGTGGGGACGGCCCTATAGTCGTCGGACATGATGGTGGCGCCCCAATCTAGTCCCGGGGTCGTGGGGACGACCCTATAGTCGTCGGACATGTCGGCGGCGGGCCAACCTAGTCCCGTAGTCGTGGGGACGACCCTATAGTCGTCGGACACGGTAGTGGCGGGCCATCCTATTCCCGGGTTCGTGGGGACGACCCTATAGTCGTCGGATATGTCGGCGGCGGGCCAACCTAGTCCCGGGGTCGTGGGGAAGAGCCGATAGTCGTCGGACATGATGGTGGCGCCCCAATCTAGTCCCGGGGTCGTGGGGACGACCCTATAGTCGTCGGACATGTCGGCGGCGGGCCAACCTAGTCCCGTAGTCGTGGGGACGACCCTATAGTCGTCGGACACGGTAGTGGCGGGCCATCCTATTCCCGGGTTCGTGGGGACGACCCTATAGTCGTCGGACATGATGGTGGCGCCCCAATCTAGTCCCGGGGTCGTGGGGACGACCCTATAGTCGTCGGACATGTCGGCGGCGGGCCAACTTTGGCCTGTGGTCGTGGGGACGACCCTATAGTCGTCGGACATGTCGGCGGCTGGCCAACCTAGTCCCGGGGTCGTGGGGACTACCCTATAGTCGTCGGACATGTCGGCGGCTGGCCAACCTAGTCCCGGGGCTGTGGGGACGACCCTATAGTCGTCGGGCAAGTCGGCGGCGGGCCAACTTAGTCCCGGGGTCGTGGGGACGACCCTATAGTCGTCGGACATGATGGTGGCGGGCCAATCTAGACCCGGGGTCGTGGGGACGACCCAATAGTCGTCGGAGAAGTCGGCGGCGGGCCAATCTAGTCCCGAGGTCGTGGGGACTACCCTATAGTCGTCGGACATGTCGCTGGCTGGCCAACATAGTTCCGGGGTCGTGGGGACGGCCCTATAGTCGTTGGACAAGTCGGCGGCGGGCCAACCTAGTCCCGGGGTCGTGGGAACGACCCTATAGTCGTCGGACATGTCGGCGGCGGGCCAACGTATGCCCGGGTTCGTGGGGACGACCCTATATTCGTCGGAATAGCCGGCGGCGGGCCAACGTAGGCCCAGGGTCGTAGGGACGACCCAATAGTCGTCTGAAAAGTCGGCGGCGGGCCAACCTAGTCCCGGGGCCGTGGGGACGACCCTATAGTCGTCGGACATGTCGGCGGCTGGCCAACCTAGTCCCGGGGCTGTGGGGACGACCCTATAGTCGTCGGACATGTCGGCGGCTGGCCAACTTTGGCCCGTGGTCGTGGGGACGACCCTATAGCCGTCGGACATGACGGTGGCGGGCCAATCTATCCCCGGGGTCGTGGGAACGACCCTATAGTCGTCGGACATGTTGGCGGCGGGCCAACGTAGGCCCAGGTTCGTAGGGACGACCCTATAGTCGTCGGAGAAGTCGGCGGCGGGCCAATCTAGTCCCGAGGTCGTGGGGACTACCCTATAGTCGTCGGACATGTCGCTGGCTGGCCAACATAGTTCCGGGGTCGTGGGGACGGCCCTATAGTCGTCGGACATGATGGTGGCGCCCCAATCTAGTCCCGGGGTCGTGGGGACGACCCTATAGTCGTCGGACATGTCGGCGGCGGGCCAACCTAGTCCCGTAGTCGTGGGGACGACCCTATAGTCGTCGGACACGGTAGTGGCGGGCCATCCTATTCCCGGGTTCGTGGGGACGACCCTATAGTCGTCGGATATGTCGGCGGCGGGCCAACCTAGTCCCGGGGTCGTGGGGAAGACCCGATAGTCGTCGGACATGATGGTGGCGCCCCAATCTAGTCCCGGGGTCGTGGGGACGACCCTATAGTCGTCGGACATGTCGGCGGCGGGCCAACCTAGTCCCGTAGTCGTGGGGACGACCCTATAGTCGTCGGACACGGTAGTGGCGGGCCATCCTATTCCCGGGTTCGTGGGGACGACCCTATAGTCGTCGGACATGATGGTGGCGCCCCAATCTAGTCCCGGGGTCGTGGGGACGACCCTATAGTCGTCGGACATGTCGGCGGCGGGCCAACTTTGGCCTGTGGTCGTGGGGACGACCCTATAGTCGTCGGACATGTCGGCGGCTGGCCAACCTAGTCCCGGGGTCGTGGGGATGACCCTATAGTCGTCGGACATGATGGTGGCGCCCCAATCTAGTCCCGGGGTCGTGGGGACGACCCTATAGTCGTCGGACATGTCGGCGGCGGGCCAACCTAGTCCCGTAGTCGTGGGGACGACCCTATAGTCGTCGGACACGGTAGTGGCGGGCCATCCTATTCCCGGGTTCGTGAGGACGACCCTATAGTCGTCGGATATGTCGGCGGCGGGCCAACCTAGTCCCGTAGTCGTGGGGACGACCCTATAGTCGTCGGACATGGTGGTGGCGGGCCATCCTATTCCCGGGTTCGTGGGGACGACCCTATAGTCGTCGGATATGTCGGCGGCGGGCCAAGCTAGTCCTGGGGTCGTGGGGACGACCCTATAGTCGTCGGACATGTCGGCGGCTGGCCAATCTAGTCCCGGGGTCGTGGGGACGACCCTATAGTCGTCGGACATGTCGGCGACTGGCCAACCTAGTCCCGGGTTCGTGGGGACGACCCTATAGTCGTCGGACATGTCGGCGGCGGGCCAACCTAGTCCCGGGGTCGTGGGGACGACCCTATAGTCGTCGGACATGTCGGCGGCGGGGCAATCTAGTCCGGAGGTCGTGGGGACGACCCTATAGTCGTCGGACATGGCGGTGGCGGGCCAACCTAATCCCGGGGTCGTGGGGACGACCCTATAGTCGTCCGAAAAGTCGGCGGCGGGCCAACCTAGTCCCGGGGTCGTGGGGACGACCCTATAGTCGTCGGATATGATGGTGGCGGGCCAATCTAGTTCCGGGGTCGTGGGGATGACCCGATAGTCGTCGAACATGTCGGCGGCTGGCCAACTTTGGCCTGTGGTCGTGGGGACGACCCTATAGTCGTCGGACATGTCGGCGGCTGGCCAACCTAGTCCCGGGGTCGTGGGGACGACCCTATAGTCGTCGGACATGATGGTGGCGCCCCAATCTAGTCCCGGGGTCGTGGGGACGACCCTATAGTCGTCGGATATGTCGGCGGCGGGCCAACCTAGTCCCGGGGTCGTGGGGACGACCCTATAGTCGTCACACATGTCGGCGGCTGGCCAACTTTGACCCGTGGTCGTGGGGACGACCCTATAGTCGTCGGACATGTCGGCGACTGGCCAACCTAGTCCCGGGTTCGTGGGGACGACCCTATAGTCGTCGGACATGTCGGCGGCGGGCCAAGCTAGTCCTGGGGTCGTGGGGACGACCCTATAGTCGTCGGACATGTCGGCGGCTGGCCAATCTAGTCCCGGGGTCGTGGGGACGACCCTATAGTAGTCGGATATGTCGGCGGCTGGCCAACCTAGTACCGGGGTGGTAGGCACGACCCTATAGTCGTCACACATGTCGGCGGCTGGCCAACTTTGGCCTGTGGTCATGGGGACGACCCTATAGTCGTCGGACCAGTCGGCGGCGGGCCAACCTAGTCCCGGGGTCGTGGGGACGACCCTATAGTCGTCGGACATGTCGGCGGCGGGGCAATCTAGTCCGGAGGTCGTGGGGACGACCCTATAGTCGTCGGACATGGCGGTGGCGGGCCAACCTAATCCCGGGGTCGTGGGGACGACCCTATAGTCGTCCGAAAAGTCGGCGGCGGGCCAACCTAGTCCCGGGGTCGTGGGGACGACCCTATAGTCGTCGGATATGATGGTGGCGGGCCAATCTAGTTCCGGGGTCGTGGGGATGACCCGATAGTCGTCGAACATGTCGCCGGCTGGCCAACTTTGGCCTGTGGTCGTGGGGACGACCCTATAGTCGTCGGACATGTCGGCGGCTGGCCAACCTAGTCCCGGGGTCGTGGGGACGACCCTATAGTCGTCGGACATGATGGTGGCGCCCCAATTTAGTCCCGGGGTCGTGGGGACGACCCTATAGTCGTCGGACATGACCGTGGCGGGCCAATCTAGTCCCAGGGCCGTGGGGACGACCCTATAGTCGTCGGACATGTCGGCGGCTGGCCAACCTAGTCCCGGGGTCGTGGGGACGATCCTATAGTCGTCGGACATGACGGTGGCGGGCCAATCTAGTCCCGGGGTCGTGGGGACGACCCTCTAGTTGTCGGACATGTCGGCGGCTGGCCAACTTTGGCCCGTGGTCGTGGGGATGACCCTATAGTCGTCGGATATGTCGGAGGCTGGCCAACCTAGTCCCGGGGTGGTAGGGACGACCCTATAATCGTCGGACAAGTCGGCGGCGGGCCATCCTAGTCCCGGGGTCGTGGGTTCGCCCCTATACTCGTCGGACATGACGGTGGCGGGCCAATCTAGTTCCGGGGTCGTGGGGACGACCCGATAGTCGTCGAACATGTCGGCGGCTGGCCAACTTTGGCCTGTGGTCGTGGGGACGACCCTATAGTCGTCGGACATGTCGGCGGCTGGCCAACCTAGTCCCGGGGTCGTGGGGACGACCCTATAGTCGTCGGACATGATGGTGGCGCCCCAATCTAGTCCCGGGGTCGTGGGGACGACCCTATAGTCGTCGGCGGGCCAACCTAGTCCCGTAGTCGTGGGGACGACCCTATAGTCGTCGGACATGGTGGTGGCGGGCCAACCTATTCCCGGGTTCGTGGGGACGACCCTATAGTCGTCGGATATGTCGGCGGCGGGCCAACCTAGTCCCGGGGTCGTGGGGACGACCCTATAGTCGTCACACATGTCGGCGGCTGGCCAACTTTGACCCGTGGTCGTGGGGACGACCCTATAGGTCGTCGGACATGTCGGCGACTGACCAACCTAGTCCCGGGTTCGTGGGGACGACCCTATAGTCGTCGGACATGTCGGCGGCGGGCCAACGTATGCCCGGGTTCGTGGGGACGACCCTATATTCGTCGGAATAGCCGGCGGCGGGCCAACGTAGGCCCAGGGTCGTAGGGACGACCCAATAGTCGTCTGAAAAGTCGGCGGCGGGCCAACCTAGTCCCGGGGCCGTGGGGCCGACCCTATAGTCGTCGGACATGTCGGCGGCTGGCCAACCTAGTCCCGGGGTCGTGGGGACGACCCTATAGTCGTCGGACATGATGGTGGCGCCCCAATCTAGTCCCGGGGTCGTGGGGACGACCCTATAGTCGTGGGACATGTCGGCGGCTGGCCAACTTTGGCCCGTGGTCGTGGGGACGACCCTATAGTCGTCGGACATGACGGTGGCGGGCCAATCTAGTCCCGGGGTCGTGGGGACGACCCTATAGCCGTCGGACATGACGGTGGCGGGCCAATCTATCCCCGGGGTCGTGGGAACGACCCTATAGTCGTCGGACATGTCGGCGGCGGGCCAACGTAGGCCCAGGTTCGTAGGGACGACCCTATAGTCGTCGGAGAAGACGGCGGCGGGCCAATCTAGTCCCGGGGTCGTGGGGACTACCCTATAGTCGTCGGACATGTCGGCGGCTGGCCAACCTAGTCCCGGGGCTGTGGGGACGACCCTATAGTCGTCGGGCAAGTCGGCGGCGGGCCAACTTAGTCCCGGGGTCGTGGGGACGACCCTATAGTCGTCGGACATGATGGTGGCGGGCCAATCTAGACCCGGGGTCGTGGGGACGACCCAATAGTCGTCGGAGAAGTCGGCGGCGGGCCAATCTAGTCCCGAGGTCGTGGGGACTACCCTATAGTCGTCGGACATGTCGCTGGCTGGCCAACATAGTTCCGGGGTCGTGGGGACGGCCCTATAGTCGTTGGACAAGTCGGCGGCGGGCCAACCTAGTCCCGGGGTCGTGGGGACGACCCTATAGTCGTCGGACATGTCGGCGGCTGGCCAACCTAGTCCCGGGGCTGTGGGGACGACCCTATAGTCGTCGGACATGTCGGCGGCTGGCCAACTTTGGCCCGTGGTCGTGGGGACGACCCTATAGCCGTCGGACATGACGGTGGCGGGCCAATCTATCCCCGGGGTCGTGGGAACGACCCTATAGTCGTCGGACATGTTGGCGGCGGGCCAACGTAGGCCCAGGTTCGTAGGGACGACCCTATAGTCGTCGGAGAAGTCGGCGGCGGGCCAATCTAGTCCCGGGGTCGTGGGGACTACCCTATAGTCGTCGGACATGTCGCTGGCTGGCCAACCTAGTTCCGGGGTCGTGGGGACGGCCCTATAGTCGTTGGACAAGTCGGCGGCGGGCCAACCTAGTCCCTGGGTCGTGGGGACGACCCCATAGTCGTGGGACATGATGGTGGCGGGCCAATCTATTCCCGGGGCCGTGGGGACGACCGTATAGTCGTCGGACATGTCGGCGACTGGCCAACCTGGTCCCGGGGTCGTGGGGGCGACCCTATAGTCGTCGGACAAGTCGGCGGAGCGCCAACCTTGTCCCGCGGTCGTGGGGACGACCCCGTAGTCGTCGGACATATCGGCGGCTGGCCAACTTTGGCCCGGGGTCGTGGGGACGACCCTATAGTCGTCGGACATGTCGGCGGCGGGCCAACGTAGGCCCAGGGTCGTAGGGACGACCCAATAGTCGTCTGAAAAGTCGGCGGCGGGCCAACCTAGTCCCGGGGCCGTGGGGCCGACCCTATAGTCGTCGGACATGTCGGCGGCTGGCCAACCTAGTCCCGGGGTCGTGGGGACGACCCTATAGTCGTCGGACATGATGGTGGCGCCCCAATCTAGTCCCGGGGTCGTGGGGACGACCCTATAGTCGTCGGACATGTCGGCGGCTGGCCAACTTTGGCCCGTGGTCGTGGGGACGACCCTATAGTCGTCGGACATGACGGTGGCGGGCCAATCTAGTCCCGGGGTCGTGGGGACGACCCTATAGCCGTCGGACATGACGGTGGCGGGCCAATCTATCCCCGGGGTCGTGGGAACGACCCTATAGTCGTCGGACATGTCGGCGGCGGGCCAACGTAGGCCCAGGTTCGTAGGGACGACCCTATAGTCGTCGGAGAAGACGGCGGCGGGCCAATCTAGTCCCGGGGTCGTGGGGACTACCCTATAGTCGTCGGACATGTCGGCGGCTGGCCAACCTAGTCCCGGGGCTGTGGGGACGACCCTATAGTCGTCGGGCAAGTCGGCGGCGGGCCAACTTAGTCCCGGGGTCGTGGGGACGACCCTATAGTCGTCGGACATGATGGTGGCGGGCCAATCTAGACCCGGGGTCGTGGGGACGACCCAATAGTCGTCGGACATGTTGGCGGCGGGCCAACGTAGGCCCAGGTTCGTAGGGACGACCCTATAGTCGTCGGAGAAGTCGGCGGCGGGCCAATCTAGTCCCGGGGTCGTGGGAACTACCCTATAGTCGTCGGACATGTCGCTGGCTGGCCAACCTAGTTCCGGGGTGGTGGGGACGGCCCTATAGTCGTTGGACAAGTCGGCGGCGGGCCAACCTAGTCCCTGGGTCGTGGGGACGACCCCATAGTCGTGGGACATGATGGTGGCGGGCCAATCTATTCCCGGGGCCGTGGGGACGACCGTATAGTCGTCGGACATGTCGGCGACTGGCCAACCTGGTCCCGGGGTCGTGGGGGCGACCCTATAGTCGTCGGACAAGTCGGCGGAGCGCCAACCTTGTCCCGCGGTCGTGGGGACGACCCCGTAGTCGTCGGACATATCGGCGGCTGGCCAACTTTGGCCCGGGGTCGTGGGGACGACCCTATAGTCGTCGGACAAGTCGGCGCCGGGCCATCCTAGTCCCGGGGTCGTGGGGACGACCCTACAGTCGTTGGACATGTCGGCGGCGGGACAACGTAGGCCCGGGGTCGTGGGGACGACCCTATAGTCGTCGGACAAGTCGGCGCCGGGCCATCCTAGTCCCGGGGTCCTGGGGACGACCCTATAGTCGTCGGACATGTCGGCGGCTGGTCAACTTTGGCCCGTGGTCGTGGGGACGAACCTATAGCCGTCGGACATGTCGGCGGCTGGCCAACCTAGCCCCGGGGCCGTGGGGACGACCCTATAGTTGTCGGACATGATAGTGGCGGGCCAATCTAGTCCCGGGTTCGTGGGGACGACCGTATAGTCGTCGGACATGACGGCGGCTGGCCAACTTTGGCCCGTGGTCGTGGGGACGACCCTATAGTCGTCGGACAAGTCGGCGGCTGGTCAACTTTGGCCTTTGGTCGTGGGGACGAACCTATAGCCGTCGCACATGTCGGCGGCTGGCCAACCTAGTCCCGGGGTCGTGGGGACGACCCTATAGTCGTCGGACATGTCGGCGGCTGGTCAACTTTGGCCCGTGGTCGTGGGGACACCCTATAGTCGTCGGGCAATTCGGCGGCGGGCCAACCTAGTCCCGGGTTCGTGGGGACGACCGTATAGTCGTCGGACATGACGGCGGCTGGCCAACCTAGTCCCGGGTTCGTGGGGACGACCCTATTGTCGTCGGAAAAGTCGGCGGCGGGCCAACTTTGGCCCGTGGTCGTGGGGACACCCTATAGTCGTCGGGCAAGACGGCGGCGGGCCAACTTAGTCCCGGGGTCGTGGGGACGACCCTATAGTCGTCGGACATGATGGTGGCGGGCCAATCTAGACCCGGGGTCGTTGGGACGACCCAATAGTCGTCGGGGAAGTCGGCGGCGGGCCAATCTAGTCCCGAGGTCGTGGGGACTACCCTATAGTCGTCGGACATGTCGCTGGCTGGCCAACATAGTTCCGGGGTCGTGGGGACGGCCCTATAGTCGTTGGACAAGTCGGCGGCGGGCCAACCTAGTCCCGGGGTCGTGGGGACGACCCTATAGTCGTCGGACATGTCGGCGGCTGGCCAACCTAGTCCCGGGGCTGTGGGGACGACCCTATAGTCGTCGGACATGTCGGCGGCTGGCCAACTTTGGCCCGTGGTCGTGGGGACGACCCTATAGCCGTCGGACATGACGGTGGCGGGCCAATCTATCCCCGGGGTCGTGGGAACGACCCTATAGTCGTCGGACATGTTGGCGGCGGGCCAACGTAGGCCCAGGTTCGTAGGGACGACCCTATAGTCGTCGGAGAAGTCGGCGGCGGGCCAATCTAGTCCCGGGGTCGTGGGGACTACCCTATAGTCGTCGGACATGTCGCTGGCTGGCCAACCTAGTTCCGGGGTCGTGGGGACGGCCCTATAGTCGTTGGACAAGTCGGCGGCGGGCCAACCTAGTCCCTGGGTCGTGGGGACGACCCCATAGTCGTGGGACATGATGGTGGCGGGCCAATCTATTCCCGGGGCCGTGGGGACGACCGTATAGTCGTCGGACATGTCGGCGGCTGGCCAACCTGGTCCCGGGGTCGTGGGGGCGACCCTATAGTCGTCGGACAAGTCGGCGGAGCGCCAACCTTGTCCCGCGGTCGTGGGGACGACCCCGTAGGCGTCGGACATATCGGCGGCTGGTCAACTTTGGCCCGGGGTCGTGGGGACGACCCTATAGTCGTCGGACATGTCGGCGGCGGGCCAACGTAGGCCCAGGGTCGTAGGGACGACCCTATCGTCGTCGGAAAATTCGGCGGCGGGCCAACCTAGTCCTGGGGTCGTGGGGACGACCCCGTAGTCGTCGGACATGTCGGCGTCTGGCCAACTATGGCCCGTTGTAGTGGGGACGACCCTATAGTCGTCGGACATGACGGTGGCGGGCCAATCTAGTCCCGGGGTCGTGAGGACGACCCTATAGTCGTCGGACAAGTCGGCGGCGGGCCAACCTAGTCCCGGGGTCGTGGGGACGACCCTACAGTCGTCGGACATGTCGGCGGCTGGTCAACCTAGTCCCGGGGCCGTGGGGACGACCCTATAGACGTCGGACATGTTGGCGTCTGGCCAACCTAGTCCCGGGTTCGTGGGGACGACCCTATAGTCGTCGGAAAAGTCGGCGGCGGGCCAACCTAGTCCCGGGGTCGTGGAGACGACCCTATAGTCGCCGGACATGACGGTGGCGGGGCAATCTATTCCGGGGGTCGTGGGGACGACCCTGTAGTCGACGGACTTGACGGTGGTGGGCTAAACTAGTCCCGGGGTCGTGGGGACGACCCTATAGTCGTCGGACATATCGGCGGCTTGCCAACCTAGTCCCGGGTTCGTGGGGACGACCCTACAGTCGTTGGACATGTCGGCGGCGGGACAACGTAGGCCCGGGGTCGTGGGGACGACCCTATAGCCGTCGGACAAGTCGGCGCCGGGCCATCCTAGTCCCGGGGTCGTGGGGACGACCCTATAGTCGTCGGACATGTCGGCGGCTGGTCAACTTTGGCCCGTGGTCGTGGGGACGAACCTATAGCCGTCGGACATGTCGGCGGCTGGCCAACCTAGCCCCGGGGCCGTGGGGACGACCCTATAGTTGTCGGACATGATAGTGGCGGGCCAATCTAGTCCCGGGTTCGTGGGGACGACCGTATAGTCGTCGGACATGACGGCGGCTGGCCAACTTTGGCCCGTGGTCGTGGGGACGACCCTATAGTCGTCGGACAAGTCGGCGGCTGGTCAACTTTGGCCTTTGGTCGTGGGGACGAACCTATAGCCGTCGCACATGTCGGCGGCTGGCCAACCTAGTCCCGGGGTCGTGGGGACGACCCTATAGTCGTCGGACATGTCGGCGGCTGGTCAACTTTGGCCCGTGGTCGTGGGGACACCCTATAGTCGTCGGGCAAGTCGGCGGCGGGCCAACCTAGTCCCGGGTTCGTGGGGACGACCGTATAGTCGTCGGACATGACGGCGGCTGGCCAACTTTGGCCCGTGGTCGTGGGGACGACACTATAGTCGTCGGACAAGTCGGCGGCTGGACAACTTTCGCCCGTGGTCGTGGGGACGAACCTATAGCCGTCGCACATGTCGGCGGCTGGCCAACCTAGTCCCGGGGTCGTGGAGACGACCCTATAGTCGTCGGACATGCCGGCGGCTGGGCAACTTTGGCCCGTGGTCGTGGGGACGACCCTATAGTCGTCGGACATATCGGCGGCTTGCCAACCTAGTCCCGGGTTCGTGGGGACGACCCTATAGTCGTTGGACATGTCGGCGGCGGGACAACGTAGGCCCGGGGTCGTGGGGACGACCCTATAGTCGTCGGGCAAGTCGGCGCCGGGCCATTCTAGTCCCGGGGTCGTGGGGACGACCCTATAGTCGTCGGACATGTCGGCGGCTGGCCAATCTAGTCCCGGGGTCGTGGGGACGACCCTATAGCCGTCGGATATGTCGGCGGCTGGCCAACCTAGTACCGGGGTGGTAGGCACGACCCTATAGTCGTCGGACAAGTCGGCGCCGGGCCATCCTAGGCCCGGGGTCGTGGGGACGACCCTATAGTCGTCGGACATGACGGTGGCGGGCCAATCTAGTCCCGGGGTCGTGGGGACGACCCTATAGTCTTCGGACATGTCGGCGGCTGGCCAACCTAGTCCCGGGGTCGTGGGAACGACCCTATAGTCGTCGGACATGATGGTGGCGGGCCAATATAGTCCCGGGGTCTTGGGGACGACCCTATAGTTGTCGGACATGACGGTGGCGGGTCAATCTTGTCCCGGGGTCGTTGGGATGACCCTATAGTCGTCGTACATGTCGGCGGCTGGCCAACTTTGGCCTGTGGTCGTGGGGACGACCCTATAGTCGTCGGACATGCCGGCGGCTGGGCAACTTTGGTCCGTGGTCGTGGGGACGACCCAATAGTCGTCGGACATGATGGTGGCGGCCAATCTAGTCCCTGGGGCGTGGGTACGACCCTGTAGTCGTCGGACCAGTCGGCGGCGGGCCAACCTAGTCCCGGGGTCGTGGGGACGACCCTATAGTCGTCGGACATGTCGGCGGCTGGCCAACCTAGTCCCTGGGGCGTGGGTACGACCCTGTAGTCGTCGGACATGTCGGCGGCTGGCCAACCTAGTCCCGGGGTCGTGGGGACGACCCTATAGTCGTCGGACATGTCGGCGGCTGGCCAACCTGGTCCCGGGGTCGTGGGGGCGACCCTATAGTCGTCGGACATGACGGTGGCGGGACAATCTAGCCCCGCGATCGTGGGGACGACCCTATAGTCATCGGACAAGTCGGCGGCGGGCCAACCTAGTCCCGGGGTCGTGGGGACGACCCTATAGTCGTCGGACATGTCGGCGGCTGGGCAACTTTGGTCCGTGGTCGTGGGGACGACCCCATAGTCGTGGGACATGATGGTGGCGGGCCAATCTATTCCCGGGGCCGTGGGGACGACCGTATAGTCGTCGGACATGTCGGCGGCTGGCCAACCTGGTCCCGGGGTCGTGGGGGCGACCCTATAGTCGTCGGACATGTCGGCGGCGGGCCAACGTAGGCCCAGGGTCGTAGGGACGACCCTATCGTCGTCGGAAAATTCGGCGGCGGGCCAACCTTGTCCTGGGGTCGTGGGGACGACCCTACAGTCGTCGTACATGTCGGCGGCTGGCCAACTTTGGCCTGTGGTCGTGGGGACGACCCTATAGTCGTCGGACATGCCGGCGGCTGGGCAACTTTGGTCCGTGGTCGTGGGGACGACCCCATAGTCGTGGGACATGATGGTGGCGGGCCAATCTATTCCCGGGGCCGTGGGGACGACCGTATAGTCGTCGGACATGTCGGCGGCTGGCCAACCTGGTCCCGGGGTCGTGGGGGCGACCCTATAGTCGTCGGACAAGTCGGCGGAGCGCCAACCTTGTCCCGCGGTCGTGGGGACGACCCCGTAGTCGTCGGACATATCGGCGGCTGGTCAACTTTGGCCCGGGGTCGTGGGGACGACCCTATAGTCGTCGGACATGTCGGCGGCGGGCCAACGTAGGCCCAGGGTCGTAGGGACGACCCTATCGTCGTCGGAAAATTCGGCGGCGGGCCAACCTAGTCCTGGGGTCGTGGGGACGACCCCGTAGTCGTCGGACATGTCGGCGTCTGGCCAACTATGGCCCGTTGTAGTGGGGACGACCCTATAGTCGTCGGACATGACGGTGGCGGGCCAATCTAGTCCCTGGGGCGTGGGTACGACCCTGTAGTCGTCGGACATGTCGGCGGCTGGCCAACCTAGTCCCGGGGTCGTGGGGACGACCCTATAGTCGTCGGACATGTCGGCGGCTGGCCAACCTAGTCCCGGGGTCGTGGGGACGACCCTATAGTCGTCGGACATGCCGGCGGCTGTGCAACTTTGGTCCGTGGTGGTGGGGACGACCCTATAGTCATCGGACCAGTCGGCGGCGGGCCAACCTAGTCCCGGGGTCGTGGGGACGACCCTATAGTCGTCGGACATGACGGTGGCGGGACAATCTAGCCCCGCGATCGTGGGGACGACCCTATAGTCATCGGACAAGTCGGCGGCGGGCCAACCTAGTCCCGGGGTCGTGGGGACGACCCTATAGTCGTCGGACATGTCGGCGGCTGGCCAAATTTGGCCCGTAGTCGTGGGGACGATCCTATAGTCGTCGGACATGACGGTGGCGGGCCAATCTAGTCCCAGGGCCGTGGGGACGACCCTATAGTCGTCGGACATGTCGGCGGCTGGCCAACCTAGTCCCGGGGTCGTGGGGACGACCCTATAGTCGTCGGACATGTCGGCGGCTGGCCAACCTAGTCCCGGGTTCGTGGGGAAGACCCTATAGTCGTCGTACTAGCCGGCGGCCGGCCAACGTAGGCCCAGGATCGTAGGGACGACCCTATAATCGTCGGACATGTCGGCGGCTGGCCAACCTGGTCCCGGGGTCGTGGGGACGACCCTATAGTCGTCGGACATGTCCGCGGCTGGCCAAATTTGGCCCGTAGTCGTCGGGACGATCCTATAGTCGTCGGACATGACGGTGGCGGGCCAATCTAGTCCCAGGGCCGCGGGGACGACCCTATAGACTTCGGACATGTCGGCGGCTGGCCAACATTGGCCCGGGGTCGTGGGAACGACCCTATAGTCGTCGGACATGATGGTGGCGGCCAATCTAGTCCCTGGGGCGTGGGTACGACCCTGTAGTCGTCGGACATGTCGGCGGCAGGCCAACTTTGCCCCGTGGGCGTGGGGACGACCCTATAGTCGTCGGATATGTCGGAGGCTGGCCAACCTAGTCCCGGGGTCGTGGGGACGACCCTATAGTCGTCGAACATGTCGGCGGCTGGCCAACTTTGGCCTGTGGTCGTGAGGACGACCCTATAGTCGTCGGACCAGTCGGCGGCGGGCCAACCTAGTCCCGGGGTCGTGGGGACGACCCTATAGTCGTCGGACATGACGGTGGCGGGACAATCTAGCCCCGGGATCGTGGGGACGACCCTATAGTCATCGGACAAGTCGGCGGCGGGCCAACCTAGTCCCGGGGTCGTGGGGACGACCCTATAGTCGTCGGACATGACGGCGGCTGGCCAAATTTGGCCCGTAGTCGTGGGGACGATCCTATAGTCTTCGGACATGACGGTGGCGGGTCAATCTAGTCCCAGGGCCGTGGGGACGACCCTATAGTCGTCGGACATGTCGGCGGCTGGCCAACCTAGTCCCGGGGTCGTGGGGACGACCCTATAGTCGTCGGACATGCCGGCGGCTGGGCAACTTTGGTCCGTGGTGGTGGGGACGACCCTATAGTCGTCGGACCAGTCGGCGGCGGGCCAACCTAGTCCCGGGGTCGTGGGGACGACCCTATAGTCGTCGGACATGACGGTGGCGGGACAATCTAGCCCCGCGATCGTGGGGACGACCCTATAGTCATCGGACAAGTCGGCGGCGGGCCAACCTAGTCCCGGGGTCGTGGGGACGACCCTATAGTCGTTGGACATGTCGGCGGCTGGCCAAATTTGGCCCGTAGTCGTGGGGACGATCCTATAGTCGTCGGACATGACGGTGGCGGGCCAATCTAGTCCCAGGGCCGTGGGGACGACCCTATAGTCGTCGGACATGTCGGCGGCTGGCCAACCTAGTCCCGGGGTCGTGGGGACGACCCTATAGTCGTCGGACATGTCGGCGGCAGGGCAACCTAGTTCCGGGGTCGTGGGGACGACTCTATAGACGTCGGACATGTTGGCGTCTGGCCAACCTAGTCCCGGGTTCGTGGGGACGACCCTATAGTCGTCGGACAAGTCGGCGGCGGGCCAACCTAGTCCCGGGGTGGTGGGGACGACCCTATAGTCGTCGGACATGCCGGCGGCTGGCCAACTATGGCCCGTTGTCGTGGGGACGACCCTATAGTCGTCGGACATGGCGGTGGCGGGCCAACCTAGTCCCGGGGTCGTGGGGACGACCCTACAGTCGTCGGACATGTCGGCGGCTGGCCAAATTTGGCCCGTAGTCGTGGGGACGATCCTATAGTCGTCGGACATAACGGTGGCGGGCCAATCTAGTCCCAGGGCCGTGGGGACGACCCTATAGTCGTCGGACATGTCGGTGGCTGGACAAATTTGGCCCGTAGTCGTGGGGACGACCCTATAGTCTTCGGACATGTCGGCGGCTGGCCAACCTAGCCCCGGGGTCGTGGGGACGACCCAATACTTGTCGGATATGATGGTGGCGGGCCAATCTAGTCCGGGGTCGTGGGGACGACCCTATAGTCGACGGACATGATGGTGGCGGGCCAATATAGTCCCGGGGTCTTGGGGACGACCCTATAGTTGTCGGACATGACGGTGGCGGGCCAATCTTGTCCCGGGGTCGTTGGGATGACCCTATAGTCGTCGGATATGTCGGAGGCTGGCCAACCTAGTCCCGGGGTTGTGGGGACTACCCTATAGTCGTCGGACATGCCGGCGGCTGGCCAACCTAGTCCCGGGGTCGTGGGGACGACCCTATAGTCGTCGGACATGTCGGCGGCGGGCCAAATTTGGCCCGTAGTCGTGGGGACGATCCTATAGTCGTCGGACATGACGGTGGCGGGCCAATCTAGTCCCAGGGCCGTGGGGACGACCCTATAGTCGTCGGACATGTCGGCGGCTGGCCAACCTAGTCCCGGGGTCGTGGCGACGACCCTATAGTTGTCGGACATGTCGGCGGCTGGCCAAATTTGGCCCGTAGTCGTGGGGACGATCCTATAGTCGTCGGACATGACGGTGGCGGGCCAATCTAGTCCCAGGGCCGTGGGGACGACCCTATAGTCGTCGGACATGTCGGCGGCTGGCCAACCTAGTCCCGGGGTCGTGGCGACGACCCTATAGTTGTCGGACATGTCGGCGGCTGGCCAAATTTGGCCCGTAGTCGTGGGGACGATCCTATAGTCGTCGGACATGACGGTGGCGGGCCAATCTAGTTCCAGGGCCGTGGGGACGACCGTATAGTCGTCGGACATGTCGGCGGCTGGCCAAATTTGGCCCGTAGTCGTGGGGACGATCCTATAGTCGTCGGACATGACGGTGGCGGGCCAATCTAGTCCCAGGGCCGTGGGGACGACCCTATAGTCGTCGGACATGTCGACGGCTGGCCAACCTAGTCCCGGGTCGTGGGGACGACCCTATAGTTGTCGGATATGATGGTGGCGGGCCAATCTAGTCCGGGGTCGTGGGGAAGACCCGATAGTCGTCGGACATGATGGTGGCGCCCCAATCTAGTCCCGGGGTCGTGGGGACGACCCTATAGTCGTCGGACATGTCGGCGGCGGGCCAACCTAGTCCCGTAGTCGTGGGGACGACCCTATAGTCGTCGGACACGGTAGTGGCGGGCCATCCTATTCCCGGGTTCGTGGGGACGACCCTATAGTCGTCGGACATGATGGTGGCGCCCCAATCTAGTCCCGGGGTCGTGGGGACGACCCTATAGTCGTCGGACATGTCGGCGGCGGGCCAACTTTGGCCTGTGGTCGTGGGGACGACCCTATAGTCGTCGGACATGTCGGCGGCTGGCCAACCTAGTCCCGGGGTCGTGGGGATGACCCTATAGTCGTCGGACATGATGGTGGCGCCCCAATCTAGTCCCGGGGTCGTGGGGACGACCCTATAGTCGTCGGACATGTCGGCGGCGGGCCAACCTAGTCCCGTAGTCGTGGGGACGACCCTATAGTCGTCGGACACGGTAGTGGCGGGCCATCCTATTCCCGGGTTCGTGAGGACGACCCTATAGTCGTCGGATATGTCGGCGGCGGGCCAACCTAGTCCCGTAGTCGTGGGGACGACCCTATAGTCGTCGGACATGGTGGTGGCGGGCCATCCTATTCCCGGGTTCGTGGGGACGACCCTATAGTCGTCGGATATGTCGGCGGCGGGCCAAGCTAGTCCTGGGGTCGTGGGGACGACCCTATAGTCGTCGGACATGTCGGCGGCTGGCCAATCTAGTCCCGGGGTCGTGGGGACGACCCTATAGTCGTCGGACATGTCGGCGACTGGCCAACCTAGTCCCGGGTTCGTGGGGACGACCCTATAGTCGTCGGACATGTCGGCGGCGGCCAACCTAGTCCCGGGGTCGTGGGGACGACCCTATAGTCGTCGGACATGTCGGCGGCGGGGCAATCTAGTCCGGAGGTCGTGGGGACGACCCTATAGTCGTCGGACATGGCGGTGGCGGGCCAACCTAATCCCGGGTCGTGGGGGACGACCCTATAGTCGTCCGAAAAGTCGGCGGCGGGCCAACCTAGTCCCGGGGTCGTGGGGACGACCCTATAGTCGTCGGATATGATGGTGGCGGGCCAATCTAGTTCCGGGGTCGTGGGGATGACCCGATAGTCGTCGAACATGTCGGCGGCTGGCCACTTTGGCCTGTGGTCGTGGGGACGACCCTATAGTCGTCGGACATGTCGGCGGCTGGCCAACCTAGTCCCGGGGTCGTGGGGACGACCCTATAGTCGTCGGACATGATGGTGGCGCCCCAATCTAGTCCCGGGGTCGTGGGGACGACCCTATAGTCGTCGGACATGTCGGCGGCGGGCCAACCTAGTCCCGTAGTCGTGGGGACGACCCTATAGTCGTCGGACATGGTGGTGGCGGGCCATCCTATTCCCGGGTTCGTGGGGACGACCCTATAGTCGTCGGATATGTCGGCGGCGGGCCAACCTAGTCCGGGGTCGTGGGGACGACCCTATAGTCGTCACACATGTCGGCGGCTGGCCAACTTTGACCCCGTGGTCGTGGGGACGACCCTATAGTCGTCGGACATGTCGGCGACTGGCCAACCTAGTCCCGGGTTCGTGGGGACGACCCTATAGTCGTCGGACATGTCGGCGGCGGGCCAAGCTAGTCCTGGGGTCGTGGGGACGACCCTATAGTCGTCGGACATGTCGGCGGCTGGCCAATCTAGTCCCGGGGTCGTGGGGACGACCCTATAGTAGTCGGATATGTCGGCGGCTGGCCAACCTAGTACCGGGGTGGTAGGCACGACCCTATAGTCGTCACACATGTCGGCGGCTGGCCAACTTTGGCCTGTGGTCATGGGGACGACCCTATAGTCGTCGGACCAGTCGGCGGCGGGCCAACCTAGTCCCGGGGTCGTGGGGACGACCCTATAGTCGTCGGACATGTCGGCGGCGGGGCAATCTAGTCCGGAGGTCGTGGGGACGACCCTATAGTCGTCGGACATGGCGGTGGCGGGCCAACCTAATCCCGGGGTCGTGGGGACGACCCTATAGTCGTCCGAAAAGTCGGCGGCGGGCCAACCTAGTCCCGGGGTCGTGGGGACGACCCTATAGTCGTCGGATATGATGGTGGCGGGCCAATCTAGTTCCGGGGTCGTGGGGATGACCCGATAGTCGTCGAACATGTCGCCGGCTGGCCAACTTTGGCCTGTGGTCGTGGGGACGACCCTATAGTCGTCGGACATGTCGGCGGCTGGCCAACCTAGTCCCGGGGTCGTGGGGACGACCCTATAGTCGTCGGACATGATGGTGGCGCCCCAATCTAGTCCCGGGGTCGTGGGGACGACCCTATAGTCGTCGGACATGACCGTGGCGGGCCAATCTAGTCCCAGGGCCGTGGGGACGACCCTATAGTCGTCGGACATGTCGGCGGCTGGCCAACCTAGTCCCGGGGTCGTGGGGACGATCCTATAGTCGTCGGACATGACGGTGGCGGGCCAATCTAGTCCCGGGGTCGTGGGGACGACCCTATAGTTGTCGGACATGTCGGCGGCTGGCCAACTTTGGCCCGTGGTCGTGGGGATGACCCTATAGTCGTCGGATATGTCGGAGGCTGGCCAACCTAGTCCCGGGGTGGTAGGGACGACCCTATAATCGTCGGACAAGTCGGCGGCGGGCCATCCTAGTCCCGGGGTCGTGGGTTCGCCCCTATACTCGTCGGACATGACGGTGGCGGGCCAATCTAGTTCCGGGGTCGTGGGGACGACCCGATAGTCGTCGAACATGTCGGCGGCTGGCCAACTTTGGCCTGTGGTCGTGGGGACGACCCTATAGTCGTCGGACATGTCGGCGGCTGGCCAACCTAGTCCCGGGGTCGTGGGGACGACCCTATAGTCGTCGGACATGATGGTGGCGCCCCAATCTAGTCCCGGGGTCGTGGGGACGACCCTATAGTCGTCGGCGGGCCAACCTAGTCCCGTAGTCGTGGGGACGACCCTATAGTCGTCGGACATGGTGGTGGCGGGCCAACCTATTCCCGGGTTCGTGGGGACGACCCTATAGTCGTCGGATATGTCGGCGGCGGGCCAACCTAGTCCCGGGGTCGTGGGGACGACCCTATAGTCGTCACACATGTCGGCGGCTGGCCAACTTTGACCCGTGGTCGTGGGGACGACCCTATAGGTCGTCGGACATGTCGGCGACTGACCAACCTAGTCCCGGGTTCGTGGGGACGACCCTATAGTCGTCGGACATGTCGGCGGCGGGCCAACGTATGCCCGGGTTCGTGGGGACGACCCTATATTCGTCGGAATAGCCGGCGGCGGGCCAACGTAGGCCCAGGGTCGTAGGGACGACCCAATAGTCGTCTGAAAAGTCGGCGGCGGGCCAACCTAGTCCCGGGGCCGTGGGGCCGACCCTATAGTCGTCGGACATGTCGGCGGCTGGCCAACCTAGTCCCGGGGTCGTGGGGACGACCCTATAGTCGTCGGACATGATGGTGGCGCCCCAATCTAGTCCCGGGGTCGTGGGGACGACCCTATAGTCGTGGGACATGTCGGCGGCTGGCCAACTTTGGCCCGTGGTCGTGGGGACGACCCTATAGTCGTCGGACATGACGGTGGCGGGCCAATCTAGTCCCGGGGTCGTGGGGACGACCCTATAGCCGTCGGACATGACGGTGGCGGGCCAATCTATCCCCGGGGTCGTGGGAACGACCCTATAGTCGTCGGACATGTCGGCGGCGGGCCAACGTAGGCCCAGGTTCGTAGGGACGACCCTATAGTCGTCGGAGAAGACGGCGGCGGGCCAATCTAGTCCCGGGGTCGTGGGGACTACCCTATAGTCGTCGGACATGTCGGCGGCTGGCCAACCTAGTCCCGGGGCTGTGGGGACGACCCTATAGTCGTCGGGCAAGTCGGCGGCGGGCCAACTTAGTCCCGGGGTCGTGGGGACGACCCTATAGTCGTCGGACATGATGGTGGCGGGCCAATCTAGACCCGGGGTCGTGGGGACGACCCAATAGTCGTCGGAGAAGTCGGCGGCGGGCCAATCTAGTCCCGAGGTCGTGGGGACTACCCTATAGTCGTCGGACATGTCGCTGGCTGGCCAACATAGTTCCGGGGTCGTGGGGACGGCCCTATAGTCGTTGGACAAGTCGGCGGCGGGCCAACCTAGTCCCGGGGTCGTGGGGACGACCCTATAGTCGTCGGACATGTCGGCGGCTGGCCAACCTAGTCCCGGGGCTGTGGGGACGACCCTATAGTCGTCGGACATGTCGGCGGCTGGCCAACTTTGGCCCGTGGTCGTGGGGACGACCCTATAGCCGTCGGACATGACGGTGGCGGGCCAATCTATCCCCGGGGTCGTGGGAACGACCCTATAGTCGTCGGACATGTTGGCGGCGGGCCAACGTAGGCCCAGGTTCGTAGGGACGACCCTATATTCGTCGGAGAAGTCGGCGGCGGGCCAATCTAGTCCCGGGGTCGTGGGGACTACCCTATAGTCGTCGGACATGTCGCTGGCTGGCCAACCTAGTTCCGGGGTCGTGGGGACGACCCTATAGTCGTCGGACATGACGGTGGCGGGCCAATCTAGTCCCGGGGTCGTGGGGACGACCCTATAGTCGTCGGACATGTCGGCGGCTGGCCAACCTAGTCCCGGGGTCGTTGGGATGACCCTATAGTCGTCGTACATGTCGGCGGCTGGCCAACTTTGGCCTGTGGTCGTGGGGACGACCCTATAGTCGTCGGACATGCCGGCGGCTGGGCAACTTTGGTCCGTGGTCGTGGGGACGACCCCATAGTCGTGGGACATGATGGTGGCGGGCCAATCTATTCCCGGGGCCGTGGGGACGACCGTATAGTCGTCGGACATGTCGGCGGCTGGCCAACCTTGTCCCGGGGTCGTGGGGGCGACCCTATAGTCGTCGGACAAGTCGGCGGAGCGCCAACCTTGTCCCGCGGTCGTGGGGACGACCCCGTAGTCGTCGGACATATCGGCGGCTGGTCAACTTTGGCCCGGGGTCGTGGGGACGACCCTATAGTCGTCGGACATGTCGGCGGCGGGCCAACGTAGGCCCAGGGTCGTAGGGACGACCCTATCGTCGTCGGAAAATTCGGCGGCGGGCCAACCTAGTCCTGGGGTCGTGGGGACGACCCCGTAGTCGTCGGACATGTCGGCGTCTGGCCAACTATGGCCCGTTGTAGTGGGGACGACCCTATAGTCGTCGGACATGACGGTGGCGGGCCAATCTAGTCCCGGTGTCGTGAGGACGACCCTATAGTCGTCGGACAAGTCGGCGGCGGGCCAACCTAGTCCCGGGGTCGTGGGGACGACCCTACAGTCGTCGTACATGTCGGCGGCTGGCCAACTTTGGCCTGTGGTCGTGGGGACGACCCTATAGTCGTCGGACATGCCGGCGGCTGGGCAACTTTGGTCCGTGGTCGTGGGGACGACCCTATAGTCGTCGGACATGATGGTGGCGGCCAATCTAGTCCCTGGGGCGTGGGTACGACCCTATAGACTGCGGACATGTCGGCGGCTGGCCAACATTGGCCCGGGGTCGTGGGAACGACCCTATAGTCGTCGGACATGATGGTGGCGGCCAATCTAGTCCCTGGGGCGTGGGTACGACCCTGTAGTCGTCGGACATGTCGGCGGCTGGCCAACCTAGTCCCGGGGTCGTGGGGACGACCCTATAGTCGTCGGACATGTCGGCGGCTGGCCAACCTAGTCCCGGGGTCGTGGGGACGACCCTATAGTCGTCGGACATGCCGGCGGCTGTGCAACTTTGGTCCGTGGTGGTGGGGACGACCCTATAGTCATCGGACCAGTCGGCGGCGGGCCAACCTAGTCCCGGGGTCGTGGGGACGACCCTATAGTCGTCGGACATGACGGTGGCGGGACAATCTAGCCCCGCGATCGTGGGGACGACCCTATAGTCATCGGACAAGTCGGCGGCGGGCCAACCTAGTCCCGGGGTCGTGGGGACGACCCTATAGTCGTCGGACATGTCGGCGGCTGGCCAAATTTGGCCCGTAGTCGTGGGGACGATCCTATAGTCGTCGGACATGACGGTGGCGGGCCAATCTAGTCCCAGGGCCGTGGGGACGACCCTATAGTCGTCGGACATGTCGGCGGCTGGCCAACCTAGTCCCGGGGTCGTGGGGACGACCCTATAGTCGTCGGACATGTCGGCGGCTGGCCAACCTAGTCCCGGGTTCGTGGGGAAGACCCTATAGTCGTCGTACTAGCCGGCGGCCGGCCAACGTAGGCCCAGGATCGTAGGGACGACCCTATAATCGTCGGACATGTTGGCGGCTGGCCAACCTGGTCCCCGGGTCGTGGGGACCACCCTATAGTCGTCGGACAAGTCGGCGGCGGGCCAACGTTGGCCCAGGGTCGTAGGGACGACCCTATAGTCGTCGGACATGTCGGCGGCTGGCCAACCTAGTCCCGGGGTCGTGGGGACGACCCTATAATCGTCGGACATGATGGTGGCGGGCCAATCTAGTCGCGGGGCCGTGGGGACGACCGTATAGTCGTCGGACATGTCCGCGGCTGGCCAAATTTGGCCCGTAGTCGTCGGGACGATCCTATAGTCGTCGGACATGACGGTGGCGGGCCAATCTAGTCCCAGGGCCGCGGGGGACGACCCTATAGACTTCGGACATGTCGGCGGCTGGCCAACATTGGCCCGGGGTCGTGGGAACGACCCTATAGTCGTCGGACATGATGGTGGCGGCCAATCTAGTCCCTGGGGCGTGGGTACGACCCTGTAGTCGTCGGACATGTCGGCGGCAGGCCAACTTTGCCCCGTGGTCGTGGGGACGACCCTATAGTCGTCGGATATGTCGGAGGCTGGCCAACCTAGTCCCGGGGTCGTGGGGACGACCCTATAGTCGTCGAACATGTCGGCGGCTGGCCAACTTTGGCCTGTGGTCGTGAGGACGACCCTATAGTCGTCGGACCAGTCGGCGGCGGGCCAACCTAGTCCCGGGGTCGTGGGGACGACCCTATAGTCGTCGGACATGACGGTGGCGGGACAATCTAGCCCCGGGATCGTGGGGACGACCCTATAGTCATCGGACAAGTCGGCGGCGGGCCAACCTAGTCCCGGGGTCGTGGGGACGACCCTATAGTCGTCGGACATGACGGCGGCTGGCCAAATTTGGCCCGTAGTCGTGGGGACGATCCTATAGTCGTCGGACATGACGGTGGCGGGTCAATCTAGTCCTCAATCTAGTCCCAGGGCCGTGGGGACGACCCTATAGTCGTCGGACATGTCGGCGGCTGGCCAACCTAGTCCCGGGGTCGTGGGGACGACCCTATAGTCGTCGGACATGCCGGCGGCTGGGCAACTTTGGTCCGTGGTGGTGGGGACGACCCTATAGTCATCGGACCAGTCGGCGGCGGGCCAACCTAGTCCCGGGGTCGTGGGGACGACCCTATAGTCGTCGGACATGACGGTGGCGGGACAATCTAGCCCCGCGATCGTGGGGACGACCCTATAGTCATCGGACATGTCGGCGGCTGGCCAACCTAGTCCCGGGTCGTGGGGACGACCCTATAGTCGTCGGACATGTCGGCGGCTGGCCAACCTAGTCCCGGGGTCGTGGCGACGACCCTATAGTCGTCGGACATGTCGGCGGCTGGCCAAATTTGGCCCGTAGTCGTGGGGACGATCCTATAGTCGTCGGACATGACGGTGGCGGGCCAATCTAGTTCCAGGGCCGTGGGGACGACCGTATAGTCGTCGGACATGTCGGCGGCTGGCCAAATTTGGCCCGTAGTCGTGGGGACGATCCTATAGTCGTCGGACATGACGGTGGCGGGCCAATCTAGTCCCAGGGCCGTGGGGACGACCCTATAGTCGTCGGACATGTCGACGGCTGGCCAACCTAGTCCCGGGTCGTGGGGACGACCCTATAGTTGTCGGATATGATGGTGGCGGGCCAATCTAGTCCGGGGTCGTGGGGAAGACCCGATAGTCGTCGGACATGATGGTGGCGCCCCAATCTAGTCCCGGGGTCGTGGGGACGACCCTATAGTCGTCGGACATGTCGGCGGCGGGCCAACCTAGTCCCGTAGTCGTGGGGACGACCCTATAGTCGTCGGACACGGTAGTGGCGGGCCATCCTATTCCCGGGTTCGTGGGGACGACCCTATAGTCGTCGGACATGATGGTGGCGCCCCAATCTAGTCCCGGGGTCGTGGGGACGACCCTATAGTCGTCGGACATGTCGGCGGCGGGCCAACTTTGGCCTGTGGTCGTGGGGACGACCCTATTGTCGTCGGACATGTCGGCGGCTGGCCAACCTAGTCCCGGGGTCGTGGGGATGACCCTATAGTCGTCGGACATGATGGTGGCGCCCCAATCTAGTCCCGGGGTCGTGGGGACGACCCTATAGTCGTCGGACATGTCGGCGGCGGGCCAACCTAGTCCCGTAGTCGTGGGGACGACCCTATAGTCGTCGGACACGGTAGTGGCGGGCCATCCTATTCCCGGGTTCGTGAGGACGACCCTATAGTCGTCGGATATGTCGGCGGCGGGCCAAGCTAGTCCTGGGGTCGTGGGGCGACCCTATAGTCGTCGGACATGTCGGCGGCTGGCCAATCTAGTCCCGGGGTCGTGGGGACGACCCTATAGTCGTCGGACATGTCGGCGACTGGCCAACCTAGTCCCGGGTTCGTGGGGACGACCCTATAGTCGTCGGACATGTCGGCGGCGGGCCAACCTAGTCCCGGGGTCGTGGGGACGACCCTATAGTCGTCGGACATGTCGGCGGCGGGGCAATCTAGTCCGGAGGTCGTGGGGACGACCCTATAGTCGTCGGACATGGCGGTGGCGGGCCAACCTAATCCCGGGGTCGTGGGGACGACCCTATAGTCGTCCGAAAAGTCGGCGGCGGGCCAACCTAGTCCCGGGGTCGTGGGGACGACCCTATAGTCGTCGGATATGATGGTGGCGGGCCAATCTAGTTCCGGGGTCGTGGGGATGACCCGATAGTCGTCGAACATGTCGGCGGCTGGCCAACTTTGGCCTGTGGTCGTGGGGACGACCCTATAGTCGTCGGACATGTCGGCGGCTGGCCAACCTAGTCCCGGGGTCGTGGGGACGACCCTATAGTCGTCGGACATGATGGTGGCGCCCCAATCTAGTCCCGGGGTCGTGGGGACGACCCTATAGTCGTCGGACATGTCGGCGGCGGGCCAACCTAGTCCCGTAGTCGTGGGGACGACCCTATAGTCGTCGGACATGGTGGTGGCGGGCCATCCTATTCCCGGGTTCGTGGGGACGACCCTATAGTCGTCGGATATGTCGGCGGCGGGCCAACCTAGTCCCGGGGTCGTGGGGACGACCCTATAGTCGTCACACATGTCGGCGGCTGGCCAACTTTGACCCGTGGTCGTGGGGACGACCCTATAGTCGTCGGACATGTCGGCGACTGGCCAACCTAGTCCCGGGTTCGTGGGGACGACCCTATAGTCGTCGGACATGTCGGCGGCGGGCCAAGCTAGTCCTGGGGTCGTGGGGACGACCCTATAGTCGTCGGACATGTCGGCGGCTGGCCAATCTAGTCCCGGGGTCGTGGGGACGACCCTATAGTAGTCGGATATGTCGGCGGCTGGCCAACCTAGTACCGGGGTGGTAGGCACGACCCTATAGTCGTCACACATGTCGGCGGCTGGCCAACTTTGGCCTGTGGTCATGGGGACGACCCTATAGTCGTCGGACCAGTCGGCGGCGGGCCAACCTAGTCCCGGGGTCGTGGGGACGACCCTATAGTCGTCGGACATGTCGGCGGCGGGGCAATCTAGTCCGGAGGTCGTGGGGACGACCCTATAGTCGTCGGACATGGCGGTGGCGGGCCAACCTAATCCCGGGGTCGTGGGGACGACCCTATAGTCGTCCGAAAAGTCGGCGGCGGGCCAACCTAGTCCCGGGGTCGTGGGGACGACCCTATAGTCGTCGGATATGATGGTGGCGGGCCAATCTAGTTCCGGGGTCGTGGGGATGACCCGATAGTCGTCGAACATGTCGCCGGCTGGCCAACTTTGGCCTGTGGTCGTGGGGACGACCCTATAGTCGTCGGACATGTCGGCGGCTGGCCAACCTAGTCCCGGGGTCGTGGGGACGACCCTATAGTCGTCGGACATGATGGTGGCGCCCCAATCTAGTCCCGGGGTCGTGGGGACGACCCTATAGTCGTCGGACATGACCGTGGCGGGCCAATCTAGTCCCAGGGCCGTGGGGACGACCCTATAGTCGTCGGACATGTCGGCGGCTGGCCAACCTAGTCCCGGGGTCGTGGGGACGATCCTATAGTCGTCGGACATGACGGTGGCGGGCCAATCTAGTCCCGGGGTCGTGGGGACGACCCTATAGTTGTCGGACATGTCGGCGGCTGGCCAACTTTGGCCCGTGGTCGTGGGGATGACCCTATAGTCGTCGGATATGTCGGAGGCTGGCCAACCTAGTCCCGGGGTGGTAGGGACGACCCTATAATCGTCGGACAAGTCGGCGGCGGGCCATCCTAGTCCCGGGGTCGTGGGTTCGCCCCTATACTCGTCGGACATGACGGTGGCGGGCCAATCTAGTTCCGGGGTCGTGGGGACGACCCGATAGTCGTCGAACATGTCGGCGGCTGGCCAACTTTGGCCTGTGGTCGTGGGGACGACCCTATAGTCGTCGGACATGTCGGCGGCTGGCCAACCTAGTCCCGGGGTCGTGGGGACGACCCTATAGTCGTCGGACATGATGGTGGCGCCCCAATCTAGTCCCGGGGTCGTGGGGACGACCCTATAGTCGTCGGCGGGCCAACCTAGTCCCGTAGTCGTGGGGACGACCCTATAGTCGTCGGACATGGTGGTGGCGGGCCAACCTATTCCCGGGTTCGTGGGGACGACCCTATAGTCGTCGGATATGTCGGCGGCGGGCCAACCTAGTCCCGGGGTCGTGGGGACGACCCTATAGTCGTCACACATGTCGGCGGCTGGCCAACTTTGACCCGTGGTCGTGGGGACGACCCTATAGGTCGTCGGACATGTCGGCGACTGACCAACCTAGTCCCGGGTTCGTGGGGACGACCCTATAGTCGTCGGACATGTCGGCGGCGGGCCAACGTATGCCCGGGTTCGTGGGGACGACCCTATATTCGTCGGAATAGCCGGCGGCGGGCCAACGTAGGCCCAGGGTCGTAGGGACGACCCAATAGTCGTCTGAAAAGTCGGCGGCGGGCCAACCTAGTCCCGGGGCCGTGGGGCCGACCCTATAGTCGTCGGACATGTCGGCGGCTGGCCAACCTAGTCCCGGGGTCGTGGGGACGACCCTATAGTCGTCGGACATGATGGTGGCGCCCCAATCTAGTCTCGGGGTCGTGGGGACGACCCTATAGTCGTGGGACATGTCGGCGGCTGGCCAACTTTGGCCCGTGGTCGTGGGGACGACCCTATAGTCGTCGGACATGACGGTGGCGGGCCAATCTAGTCCCGGGGTCGTGGGGACGACCCTATAGCCGTCGGACATGACGGTGGCGGGCCAATCTATCCCCGGGGTCGTGGGAACGACCCTATAGTCGTCGGACATGTCGGCGGCGGGCCAACGTAGGCCCAGGTTCGTAGGGACGACCCTATAGTCGTCGGAGAAGACGGCGGCGGGCCAATCTAGTCCCGGGGTCGTGGGGACTACCCTATAGTCGTCGGACATGTCGGCGGCTGGCCAACCTAGTCCCGGGGCTGTGGGGACGACCCTATAGTCGTCGGGCAAGTCGGCGGCGGGCCAACTTAGTCCCGGGGTCGTGGGGACGACCCTATAGTCGTCGGACATGATGGTGGCGGGCCAATCTAGACCCGGGGTCGTGGGGACGACCCAATAGTCGTCGGAGAAGTCGGCGGCGGGCCAATCTAGTCCCGAGGTCGTGGGGACTACCCTATAGTCGTCGGACATGTCGCTGGCTGGCCAACATATTTCCGGGGTCGTGGGGACGGCCCTATAGTCGTTGGACAAGTCGGCGGCGGGCCAACCTAGTCCCGGGGTCGTGGGGACGACCCTATAGTCGTCGGACATGTCGGCGGCTGGCCAACCTAGTCCCGGGGCTGTGGGGACGACCCTATAGTCGTCGGACATGTCGGCGGCTGGCCAACTTTGGCCCGTGGTCGTGGGGACGACCCTATAGCCGTCGGACATGACGGTGGCGGGCCAATCTATCCCCGGGGTCGTGGGAACGACCCTATAGTCGTCGGACATGTTGGCGGCGGGCCAACGTAGGCCCAGGTTCGTAGGGACGACCCTATAGTCGTCGGAGAAGTCGGCGGCGGGCCAATCTAGTCCCGGGGTCGTGGGGACTACCCTATAGTCGTCGGACATGTCGCTGGCTGGCCAACCTAGTTCCGGGGTCGTGGGGACGGCCCTATAGTCGTTGGACAAGTCGGCGGCGGGCCAACCTAGTCCCTGGGTCGTGGGGACGACCCCATAGTCGTGGGACATGATGGTGGCGGGCCAATCTATTCCCGGGGCCGTGGGGACGACCGTATAGTCGTCGGACATGTCGGCGACTGGCCAACCTGGTCCCGGGGTCGTGGGGGCGACCCTATAGTCGTCGGACAAGTCGGCGGAGCGCCAACCTTGTCCCGCGGTCGTGGGGACGACCCCGTAGTCGTCGGACATATCGGCGGCTGGCCAACTTTGGCCCGGGGTCGTGGGGACGACCCTATAGTCGTCGGACATGTCGGCGGCGGGCCAACGTAGGCCCAGGGTCGTAGGGACGACCCAATAGTCGTCTGAAAAGTCGGCGGCGGGCCAACCTAGTCCCGGGGCCGTGGGGCCGACCCTATAGTCGTCGGACATGTCGGCGGCTGGCCAACCTAGTCCCGGGGTCGTGGGGACGACCCTATAGTCGTCGGACATGATGGTGGCGCCCCAATCTAGTCCCGGGGTCATGGGGACGACCCTATAGTCGTCGGACATGTCGGCGGCTGGCCAACTTTGGCCCGTGGTCGTGGGGACGACCCTATAGTCGTCGGACATGACGGTGGCGGGCCAATCTAGTCCCGGGGTCGTGGGGACGACCCTATAGCCGTCGGACATGACGGTGGCGGGCCAATCTATCCCCGGGGTCGTGGGAACGACCCTATAGTCGTCGGACATGTCGGCGGCGGGCCAACGTAGGCCCAGGTTCGTAGGGACGACCCTATAGTCGTCGGAGAAGACGGCGGCGGGCCAATCTAGTCCCGGGGTCGTGGGGACTACCCTATAGTCGTCGGACATGTCGGCGGCTGGCCAACCTAGTCCCGGGGCTGTGGGGACGACCCTATAGTCGTCGGGCAAGTCGGCGGCGGGCCAACTTAGTCCCGGGGTCGTGGGGACGACCCTATAGTCGTCGGACATGATGGTGGCGGGCCAATCTAGACCCGGGGTCGTGGGGACGACCCAATAGTCGTCGGACATGTTGGCGGCGGGCCAACGTAGGCCCAGGTTCGTAGGGATGACCCTATAGTCGTCGGAGAAGTCGGCGGCGGGCCAATCTAGTCCCGGGGTCGTGGGAACTACCCTATAGTCGTCGGACATGTCGCTGGCTGGCCAACCTAGTTCCGGGGTCGTGGGGACGGCCCTATAGTCGTTGGACAAGTCGGCGGCGGGCCAACCTAGTCCCTGGGTCGTGGGGACGACCCCATAGTCGTGGGACATGATGGTGGCGGGCCAATCTATTCCCGGGGCCGTGGGGACGACCGTATAGTCGTCGGACAAGTCGGCGGCTGGTCAACTTTGGCCTTTGGTCGTGGGGACGAACCTATAGCCGTCGCACATGTCGGCGGCTGGCCAACCTAGTCCCGGGGTCGTGGGGACGACCCTATAGTCATCGGACATGTCGGCGGCTGGTCAACTTTGGCCCGTGGTCGTGGGGACACCCTATAGTCGTCGGGCAAGTCGGCGGCGGGCCAACCTAGTCCCGGGTTCGTGGGGACGACCGTATAGTCGTCGGACATGACGGCGGCTGGCCAACCTAGTCCCGGGTTCGTGGGGACGACCCTATAGTCGTCGGAAAAGTCGGCGGCGGGCCAACTTTGGCCCGTGGTCGTGGGGACACCCTATAGTCGTCGGGCAAGACGGCGGCGGGCCAACTTAGTCCCGGGGTCGTGGGGACGACCCTATAGTCGTCGGACATGATGGTGGCGGGCCAATCTAGACCCGGGGTCGTGGGGACGACCCAATAGTCGTCGGAGAAGTCGGCGGCGGGCCAATCTAGTCCCGAGGTCGTGGGGACTACCCTATAGTCGTCGGACATGTCGCTGGCTGGCCAACATAGTTCCGGGGTCGTGGGGACGGCCCTATAGTCGTTGGACAAGTCGGCGGCGGGCCAACCTAGTCCCGGGGTCGTGGGGACGACCCTATAGTCGTCGGACATGTCGGCGGCTGGCCAACCTAGTCCCGGGGCTGTGGGGACGACCCTATAGTCGTCGGACATGTCGGCGGCTGGCCAACTTTGGCCCGTGGTCGTGGGGACGACCCTATAGCCGTCGGACATGACGGTGGCGGGCCAATCTATCCCGGGGGTCGTGGGAACGACCCTATAGTCGTCGGACATGTTGGCGGCGGGCCAACGTAGGCCCAGGTTCGTAGGGACGACCCTATAGTCGTCGGAGAAGTCGGCGGCGGGCCAATCTAGTCCCGGGGTCGTGGGGACTACCCTATAGTCGTCGGACATGTCGCTGGCTGGCCAACCTAGTTCCGGGGTCGTGGGGACGGCCCTATAGTCGTTGGACAAGTCGGCGGCGGGCCAACCTAGTCCCTGGGTCGTGGGGACGACCCCATAGTCGTGGGACATGATGGTGGCGGGCCAATCTATTCCCGGGGCCGTGGGGGACGACCGTATAGTCGTCGGACATGTCGGCGACTGGCCAACCTGGTCCCGGGGTCGTGGGGGCGACCCTATAGTCGTCGGACAAGTCGGCGGAGCGCCAACCTTGTCCCGCGGTCGTGGGGACGACCCCGTAATCGTCGGACATATCGGCGGCTGGCCAACTTTGGCCCGGGGTCGTGGGGACGACCCTATAGTCGTCGGACATGTCGGCGGCGGGCCAACGTAGGCCCAGGGTCGTAGGGACGACCCAATAGTCGTCTGAAAAGTCGGCGGCGGGCCAACCTAGTCCCGGGGCCGTGGGGGCCGACCCTATAGTCGTCGGACATGTCGGCGGCTGGCCAACCTAGTCCCGGGGTCGTGGGGACGACCCTATAGTCGTCGGACATGATGGTGGCGCCCCAATCTAGTCCCGGGGTCATGGGGACGACCCTATAGTCGTCGGACATGTCGGCGGCTGGCCAACTTTGGCCCGTGGTCGTGGGGACGACCCTATAGTCGTCGGACATGACGGTGGCGGGCCAATCTAGTCCCGGGGTCGTGGGGACGACCCTATAGCCGTCGGACATGACGGTGGCGGGCCAATCTATCCCCGGGGTCGTGGGAACGACCCTATAGTCGTCGGACATGTCGGCGGCGGGCCAACGTAGGCCCAGGTTCGTAGGGACGACCCTATAGTCGTCGGAGAAGACGGCGGCGGGCCAATCTAGTCCCGGGGTCGTGGGGACTACCCTATAGTCGTCGGACATGTCGGCGGCTGGCCAACCTAGTCCCGGGGCTGTGGGGACGACCCTATAGTCGTCGGGCAAGTCGGCGGCGGGCCAACTTAGTCCCGGGGTCGTGGGGACGACCCTATAGTCGTCGGACATGATGGTGGCGGGCCAATCTAGACCCGGGGTCGTGGGGACGACCCAATAGTCGTCGGACATGTTGGCGGCGGGCCAACGTAGGCCCAGGTTCGTAGGGACGACCCTATAGTCGTCGGAGAAGTCGGCGGCGGGCCAATCTAGTCCCGGGGTCGTGGGAACTACCCTATAGTCGTCGGACATGTCGCTGGCTGGCCAACCTAGTTCCGGGGTCGTGGGGACGGCCCTATAGTCGTTGGACAAGTCGGCGGCGGGCCAACCTAGTCCCTGGGTCGTGGGGACGACCCCATAGTCGTGGGACATGATGGTGGCGGGCCAATCTATTCCCGGGGCCGTGGGGACGACCGTATAGTCGTCGGACAAGTCGGCGGCTGGTCAACTTTGGCCTTTGGTCGTGGGGACGAACCTATAGCCGTCGCACATGTCGGCGGCTGGCCAACCTAGTCCCGGGGTCGTGGGGACGACCCTATAGTCATCGGACATGTCGGCGGCTGGTCAACTTTGGCCCGTGGTCGTGGGGACACCCTATAGTCGTCGGGCAAGTCGGCGGCGGGCCAACCTAGTCCCGGGTTCGTGGGGACGACCGTATAGTCGTCGGACATGACGGCGGCTGGCCAACCTAGTCCCGGGTTCGTGGGGACGACCCTATAGTCGTCGGAAAAGTCGGCGGCGGGCCAACTTTGGCCCGTGGTCGTGGGGACACCCTATAGTCGTCGGGCAAGACGGCGGCGGGCCAACTTAGTCCCGGGGTCGTGGGGACGACCCTATAGTCGTCGGACATGATGGTGGCGGGCCAATCTAGACCCGGGGTCGTGGGGACGACCCAATAGTCGTCGGAGAAGTCGGCGGCGGGCCAATCTAGTCCCGAGGTCGTGGGGGACTACCCTATAGTCGTCGGACATGTCGCTGGCTGGCCAACATAGTTCCGGGGTCGTGGGGACGGCCCTATAGTCGTTGGACAAGTCGGCGGCGGGCCAACCTAGTCCCGGGGTCGTGGGGACGACCCTATAGTCGTCGGACATGTCGGCGGCTGGCCAACCTAGTCCCGGGGCTGTGGGGACGACCCTATAGTCGTCGGACATGTCGGCGGCTGGCCAACTTTGGCCCGTGGTCGTGGGGACGACCCTATAGCCGTCGGACATGACGGTGGCGGGCCAATCTATCCCCGGGGTCGTGGGAACGACCCTATAGTCGTCGGACATGTTGGCGGCGGGCCAACGTAGGCCCAGGTTCGTAGGGACGACCCTATAGTCGTCGGAGAAGTCGGCGGCGGGCCAATCTAGTCCCGGGGTCGTGGGGACTACCCTATAGTCGTCGGACATGTCGCTGGCTGGCCAACCTAGTTCCGGGGTCGTGGGGACGGCCCTATAGTCGTTGGACAAGTCGGCGGCGGGCCAACCTAGTCCCTGGGTCGTGGGGACGACCCCATAGTCGTGGGACATGATGGTGGCGGGCCAATCTATTCCCGGGGCCGTGGGGACGACCGTATAGTCGTCGGACATGTCGGCGGCTGGCCAACCTGGTCCCGGGGTCGTGGGGGCGACCCTATAGTCGTCGGACAAGTCGGCGGAGCGCCAACCTTGTCCCGCGGTCGTGGGGACGACCCCGTAGTCGTCAGACATATCGGCGGCTGGTCAACTTTGGCCCGGGGTCGTGGGGACGACCCTATAGTCGTCGGACATGTCGGCGGCGGGCCAACGTAGGCCCAGGTCGTAGGGACGACCCTATCGTCGTCGGAAAATTCGGCGGCGGGCCAACCTAGTCCTGGGGTCGTGGGGACGACCCCGTAGTCGTCGGACATGTCGGCGTCTGGCCAACTATGGCCCGTTGTAGTGGGGACGACCCTATAGTCGTCGGACATGACGGTGGCGGGCCAATCTAGTCCCGGGGTCGTGAGGACGACCCTATAGTCGTCGGACAAGTCGGCGGCGGGCCAACCTAGTCCCGGGGTCGTGGGGACGACCCTACAGTCGTCGGACATGTCGGCGGCTGGTCAACCTAGTCCCGGGGCCGTGGGGACGACCCTATAGACGTCGGACATGTTGGCGTCTGGCCAACCTAGTCCCGGGTTCGTGGGGACGACCCTATAGTCGTCGGAAAAGTCGGCGGCGGGCCAACCTAGTCCCGGGGTCGTGGAGACGACCCTATAGTCGCCGGACATGACGGTGGCGGGGCAATCTATTCCGGGGGTCGTGGGGACGACCCTGTAGTCGACGGACTTGACGGTGGTGGGCTAAACTAGTCCCGGGGTCGTGGGGACGACCCTATAGTCGTCGGACATATCGGCGGCTTGCCAACCTAGTCCCGGGTTCGTGGGGACGACCCTACAGTCGTTGGACATGTCGGCGGCGGGACAACGTAGGCCCGGGGTCGTGGGACGACCCTATAGTCGTCGGACAAGTCGGCGCCGGGCCATCCTAGTCCCGGGGTCGTGGGGACGACCCTATAGTCGTCGGACATGTCGGCGGCTGGTCAACTTTGGCCCGTGGTCGTGGGGACGAACCTATAGCCGTCGGACATGTCGGCGGCTGGCCAACCTAGCCCCGGGGCCGTGGGGACGACCCTATAGTTGTCGGACATGATAGTGGCGGGCCAATCTAGTCCCGGGTTCGTGGGGACGACCGTATAGTCGTCGGACATGACGGCGGCTGGCCAACTTTGGCCCGTGGTCGTGGGGACGACCCTATAGTCGTCGGACAAGTCGGCGGCTGGTCAACTTTGGCCTTTGGTCGTGGGGACGAACCTATAGCCGTCGGACATGTCGGCGGCTGGTCAACTTTGGCCCGTGGTCGTGGGGACACCCTATAGTCGTCGGGCAAGTCGGCGGCGGGCCAACCTAGTCCCGGGTTCGTGGGGACGACCGTATAGTCGTCGGACATGACGGCGGCTGGCCAACTTTGGCCCGTGGTCGTGGGGACGACACTATAGTCGTCGCACATGTCGGCGGCTGGCCAACCTAGTCCCGGGGTCGTGGGGACGACCCTATAGTCGTCGGACATGTCGGCGGCTGGTCAACTTTGGCCCGTGGTCGTGGGGACACCCTATAGTCGTCGGGCAAGTCGGCGGCGGGCCAACCTAGTCCCGGGTTCGTGGGGACGACCGTATAGTCGTCGGACATGACGGCGGCTGGCCAACTTTGGCCCGTGGTCGTGGGGACGACACTATAGTCGTCGGACAAGTCGGCGGCTGGACAACTTTCGCCCGTGGTCGTGGGGACGAACCTATAGCCGTCGCACATGTCGGCGGCTGGCCAACCTAGTCCCGGGGTCGTGGAGACGACCCTATAGTCGTCGGACATGCCGGCGGCTGGGCAACTTTGGCCCGTGGTCGTGGGGACGACCCTATAGTCGTCGGACATATCGGCGGCTTGCCAACCTAGTCCCGGGTTCGTGGGGACGACCCTATAGTCGTTGGACATGTCGGCGGCGGGACAACGTAGGCCCGGGGTCGTGGGGACGACCCTATAGTCGTCGGGCAAGTCGGCGCCGGGCCATTCTAGTCCCGGGGTCGTGGGGACGACCCTATAGTCGTCGGACATGTCGGCGGCTGGCCAATCTAGTCCCGGGGTCGTGGGGACGACCCTATAGCCGTCGGATATGTCGGCGGCTGGCCAACCTAGTACCGGGGTGGTAGGCACGACCCTATAGTCGTCGGACAAGTCGGCGCCGGGCCATCCTAGGCCCGGGGTCGTGGGGACGACCCTATAGTCGTCGGACATGACGGTGGCGGGCCAATCTAGTCCCGGGGTCGTGGGGACGACCCTATAGTCGTCGGACATGTCGGCGGCTGGCCAACCTAGTCCCGGGGTCGTTGGAACGACCCTATAGTCGTCGGACATGATGGTGGCGGGCCAATATAGTCCCGGGGTCTTGGGGACGACCCTATAGTTATCGGACATGACGGTGGCGGGTCAATCTTGTCCCGGGGTCGTTGGGATGACCCTATAGTCGTCGTACATGTCGGCGGCTGGCCAACTTTGGCCTGTGGTCGTGGGGACGACCCTATAGTCGTCGGACAAGCCGGCGGCTGGGCAACTTTGGTCCGTGGTCGTGGGGACGACCCAATAGTCGTCGGACATGATGGTGGCGGCCAATCTAGTCCCTGGGGCGTGGGTACGACCCTGTAGTCGTCGGACCAGTCGGCGGCGGGCCAACCTAGTCCCGGGGTCGTGGGGACGACCCTATAGTCGTCGGACATGTCGGCGGCTGGCCAACCTAGTCCCTGGGGCATGGGTACGACCCTGTAGTCGTCGGACATGTCGGCGGCTGGCCAACCTAGTCCCGGGGTCGTGGGGACGACCCTATAGTCGTCGGACATGTCGGCGGCTGGCCAACCTGGTCCCGGGGTCGTGGGGGCGACCCTATAGTCGTCGGACATGACGGTGGCGGGACAATCTAGCCCCGCGATCGTGGGGACGACCCTATAGTCATCGGACAAGTCGGCGGCGGGCCAACCTAGTCCCGGGGTCGTGGGGACGACCCTATAGTCGTCGGACATGTCGGCGGCTGGGCAACTTTGGTCCGTGGTCGTGGGGACGACCCCATAGTCGTGGGACATGATGGTGGCGGGCCAATCTATTCCCGGGGCCGTGGGGACGACCGTATAGTCGTCGGACATGTCGGCGGCTGGCCAACCTGGTCCCGGGGTCGTGGGGGCGACCCTATAGTCGTCGGACATGTCGGCGGCGGGCCAACGTAGGCCCAGGGTCGTAGGGACGACCCTATCGTCGTCGGAAAATTCGGCGGCGGGCCAACCTAGTCCTGGGGTCGTGGGGACGACCCTACAGTCGTCGTACATGTCGGCGGCTGGCCAACTTTGGCCTGTGGTCGTGGGGACGACCCTATAGTCGTCGGACATGCCGGCGGCTGGGCAACTTTGGTCCGTGGTCGTGGGGACGACCCCATAGTCGTGGGACATGATGGTGGCGGGCCAATCTATTCCCGGGGCCGTGGGGACGACCGTATAGTCGTCGGACATGTCGGCGGCTGGCCAACCTGGTCCCGGGGTCGTGGGGGCGACCCTATAGTCGTCGGACAAGTCGGCGGAGCGCCAACCTTGTCCCGCGGTCGTGGGGACGACCCCGTAGTCGTCGGACATATCGGCGGCTGGTCAACTTTGGCCCGGGGTCGTGGGGACGACCCTATAGTCGTCGGACAAGTCGGCGGAGCGCCAACCTTGTCCCGCGGTCGTGGGGACGACCCCGTAGTCGTCGGACATATCGGCGGCTGGCCAACTTTGGCCCGGGGTCGTGGGGACGACCCTATAGTCGTCGGACATGTCGGCGGCGGGCCAACGTAGGCCCAGGGTCGTAGGGACGACCCAATAGTCGTCTGAAAAGTCGGCGGCGGGCCAACCTAGTCCCGGGGCCGTGGGGCCGACCCTATAGTCGTCGGACATGTCGGCGGCTGGCCAACCTAGTCCCGGGGTCGTGGGGACGACCCTATAGTCGTCGGACATGATGGTGGCGCCCCAATCTAGTCCCGGGGTCGTGGGGACGACCCTATAGTCGTCGGACATGTCGGCGGCTGGCCAACTTTGGCCCGTGGTCGTGGGGACGACCCTATAGTCGTCGGACATGACGGTGGCGGGCCAATCTAGTCCCGGGGTCGTGGGGACGACCCTATAGCCGTCGGACATGACGGTGGCGGGCCAATCTATCCCCGGGGTCGTGGGAACGACCCTATAGTCGTCGGACATGTCGGCGGCGGGCCAACGTAGGCCCAGGTTCGTAGGGACGACCCTATAGTCGTCGGAGAAGACGGCGGCGGGCCAATCTAGTCCCGGGGTCGTGGGGACTACCCTATAGTCGTCGGACATGTCGGCGGCTGGCCAACCTAGTCCCGGGGCTGTGGGGACGACCCTATAGTCGTCGGGCAAGTCGGCGGCGGGCCAACTTAGTCCCGGGGTCGTGGGGACGACCCTATAGTCGTCGGACATGATGGTGGCGGGCCAATCTAGACCCGGGGTCGTGGGGACGACCCAATATTCGTCGGACATGTTGGCGGCGGGCCAACGTAGGCCCAGGTTCGTAGGGACGACCCTATAGTCGTCGGAGAAGTCGGCGGCGGGCCAATCTAGTCCCGGGGTCGTGGGAACTACCCTATAGTCGTCGGACATGTCGCTGGCTGGCCAACCTAGTTCCGGGGTCGTGGGGACGGCCCTATAGTCGTCGGACAAGTCGGCGGCGGGCCAACCTAGTCCCGGGGTCGTGGGGACGCCCCTATAGTCGTCGGACAACTCGGCGTCGGGCCAACCTAGTGCCGGGGTCGTGGAGACGACCCTATAGTCGTCGGACATGACGGTGGCGGGCCAACCTAGTCCCGGGGTCGTGGAGACGACCCTATAATCGTCGGACATGACGGTGGCGGGCCAATCTAGTCCCGGGTTCGTGGGGACGACCCCATAGTCGTCGAACATGTCGGCGGCTGGCCAACCTAGTCCCGGGGTCGTGGGGACGCCCCTATAGTCGTCGGACATGTCGGCGGCTGACCAATCTAGTCCCGGTGTCGTGGGGACGACCCTATAGTCGTCGGACAACTCGGCCGCGGGCCAACCTAGTCCCGGTGTCGTGGGGACGACCCTATAGTCGTCGGACAACTCGGCGTCGGGCCAACCTAGTGCCGGGGTCGTGGAGACGACCCTATAGTCGTCGGACATGACGGTGGCGGGGCAATCTAGTCCCGGGGTCGTGGGTACGGCCCTATAGTCGTCGGACATGTCGGCGGCTGATCAACTTTGGCCCGTGGTCGTGGGGACGACCCTATCGTCGTCGGACATGACGGTGGCGGGCCAATCTAGCCCCGGGGTTGTGGGGACGACCCTATAGTCGTCGGACATGTCGGCGGCTGGCGAACCTAGTCCCGGGGTGGTAGGGACGACCCTATCGTCGTCGGACATGACGGTGGCGGGCCAATCTAGCCCCGGGGTTGTGGGGACGACCCTATAGTCGTCGGACATGTCGGCGGCTGGCGAACCTAGTCCCGGGGTGGTAGGGACGACCCTATAGTCGTCGGACAAGTCGGCGGCCGGCCAACCTAGTCCCGGGGTCGTGGGGACGACCCTATAGTCGTCGGACATGTCGGCGGCAGGGCAACTTTGGCCCGTGGTCGTGGGGACGACCCTATAGTCGTCGGACATGGCGGTGGCGGGCCAATCTACCCCGGGGGTCGTAGGACGACCCTATAGTCGTCGGACATGTTGGTGGCGGGCCAACCTAGTCCCGGGGTCGTGGGGACGACCCTATAGTCGTCGGACAAGTCGGCGGCGGGCCAACCTAGTCCCGGGCTCGTGGGGACGACCCCATAGTCGTCGAACATGTCGGCGGCTGGCCAACCTAGTCCCGGGGTCGTGGGGACGCCCCTATAGTCGGCGGACATGTCGGCGGCTGACCAATCTAGTCCCGGTGTCGTGGGGACGACCCTATAGTCGTCGGACATGTCGGTGACTGGCCAACCTAGTCCCGGGGTCGTGGAGACGACCCTATAGTCGTCGGACAAGTCGGCGGCGGGCCAACCTAGTCCCGGGGTCGTGGGGACGACCCTATAGTCGGCGGACATGTCGGCGGCAGGGCAACTTTGGCCCGTGGTCGTGGGGACGACCCTATAGTCGTCGGACAAGTCGGCGGCGGGCCGACCTAGTCCCGGGTTCGTGGGGACGACCCTATAGTCGTCGGACATGTCGGCGGCTGACCAACTTTGGGCCGGGGCGTGGGGACGAACCTATAGTCGTCGGACATGTCGGCGGCGGGCCAACCTAGTCCCGGGGTCGTGGGGACGACCCTATAGTCGTCGGACAAGTCGGCGGCGGGCCAACCTAGTCCCGGGCTCGTGGGGACGACCCCATAGTCGTCGAACATGTCGGCGGCTGGCCAACCTAGTCCCGGGGTCGTGGGGACGCCCCTATAGTCGGCGGACATGTCGGCGGCTGACCAATCTAGTCCCGGTGTCGTGGGGACGACCCTATAGTCGTCGGACATGTCGGTGACTGGCCAACCTAGTCCCGGGGTCGTGGAGACGACCCTATAGTCGTCGGACAAGTCGGCGGCGGGCCAACCTAGTCCCGGGGTCGTGGAGACGACCCTATAGTCGTCGGACATGACGGTGGCGGGCCAATCTAGTCCCGGGCTCGTGGGGACGACCCCATAGTCGTCGAACATGTCGGCGGCTGGCCAACCTAGTCCCGGGGTCGTCGGGACGCCCCTATAATCGTCGGACATGTCGGCGGCTGACCAATCTAGTCCCGGTGTCGTGGGGACGACCCCATAGTCGTCGAACATGTCGGCGGCTGGCCAACCTAGTCCCGTGGTCGTGGGGACGCCCCTGTAGTCGTCGGACATGTCGGCGGCTGGGCAACTTTGGCCAGTGGTCGTGGGGACGACCCTATAGTCGTCGGACATGTCGGCGGCTGACCAATCTAGTCCCGGTGTCGTGGGGACGACCCTATAGTCGTCGGACATGTCGGTGACTGGCCAACCTAGTCCCGGGGTCGTGGAGACGACCCTATAGTCGTCGGACAAGTCGGCGGCGGGCCAACCTAGTCCCGGGGTCGTGGGGACGACCCTATAGTCGGCGGACATGTCGGCGGCAGGGCAACTTTGGCCCGTGGTCGTGGGGACGACCCTATAGTCGTCGGACAAGTCGGCGGCGGGCCGACCTAGTCCCGGGTTCGTGGGGACGACCCTATAGTCGTCGACATGTCGGCGGCTGACCAACTTTGGGCCGGGGCGTGGGGACGAACCTATAGTCGTCGGACATGTCGGCGGCGGGCCAACCTAGTCCCGGGGTCGTGGGGACGACCCTATAGTCGTCGGACATGTCGGCGGCTGGGCAACTTTGGCCAGTGGTCGTGGGGACGACCCTATAGTCGTCGGACAAGTCGGCGGCGGGCCAAGCTAGTCCCGGGGTCGTGGAGACGACCCTATAGTCGTCGGACATGACGGTGGCGGGCCAATCTAGTCCCGGGCTCGTGGGGACGACCCCATAGTCGTCGAACATGTCGGCGGCTGGCCAACCTAGTCCCGGGGTCGTGGGGACGCCCCTATAGTCGTCGTACATGTCGGCGGCTGGGCAACTTTGGCCAGTGGTCGTGGGGACGACCCTATAGTCGTCGGAAAAGTCGGCGGCGGGCCAACCTAGTCCCGGGGTCGTGGGGACGCCCCTATAGTCGTCGGACATGTCGGCGGCTGACCAACCTAGTCCCGGGCTCGTGGGGACGACCCCATAGTCGTCGAACATGTCGGCGGCTGGCCAACCTAGTCCCGGGGTCGTGGGGACGCCCCTATAGTCGTCGGACATGTCGGCGGCTGACCAATCTAGTCCCGGTGTCGTGGGGACGACCCTATAGTCGTCGGACATGTCGGTGACTGGCCAACCTAGTCCCGGGGTCGTGGAGACGACCCTATAGTCGTCGGACAAGTCGGCGGCGGGCAAACCTAGTCCCGGGGTCGTGGGGACGACCCTATAGTCGGCGGACATGTCGGCGGCAGGGCAACTTTGGCCCGTGGTCGTGGGGACGACCCTATAGTCGTCGGACATGTCGGCGGCTGGCCAACTTTGGGCCGGGGCGTGGGGACGACCCTATAGTCGTCGGACATGTCGGCCGCGGGCCAACCTAGTCCCGGGGTCGTGGGGACGACCCTATAGTCGTCGGACATGTCGGCGGCAGGGCAACTTTGGCCCGTGGTCGTGGGGACGCCCCTATAGTCGTCGGACATGTCGGCGGCTGACCAATCTAGTCCCGGTGTCGTGGGGACGACCCTATAGTCGTCGGACATGTCGGTGACTGGCCAATCTAGTCCCGGGGTCATGGAGACGACCCTATAGTCGTCGGACAAGTCGGCGGCGGGCCAACCTAGTCCCGGGGTCGTGGGGACGCCCCTATAGTCGTCGGACAACTCGGCGTCGGGCCAACCTAGTGCCGGGGTCGTGGAGACGACCCTATAGTCGTCGGACATGACGGTGGCGGGCCAACCTAGTCCCGGGGTCGTGGAGACGACCTTATAATCGTCGGACATGACGGTGGCGGGCCAATCTAGTCCCGGGCTCGTGGGGACGACCCCATAGTCGTCGAACATGTCGGCGGCTGGCCAACCTAGTCCCGGGGTCGTCGGGACGCCCCTATAATCGTCGGACATGTCGGCGGCTGACCAATCTAGTCCCGGTGTCGTGGGGACGACCCCATAGTCGTCGAACATGTCGGCGGCTGGCCAACCTAGTCCCGTGGTCGTGGGGACGCACCTATAGTCGTCGGACATGTCGGCGGCTGGGCAACTTTGGCCAGTGGTCGTGGGGACGACCCTATAGTCGTCGGACATGTCGGCGGCTGACCAATCTAGTCCCGGTGTCGTGGGGACGACCCTATAGTCGTCGGACATGTCGGTGACTGGCCAACCTAGTCCCGGGGTCGTGGAGACGACCCTATAGTCGTCGGACAAGTCGGCGGCGGGCCAACCTAGTCCCGGGGTCGTGGGGACGACCCTATAGTCGGCGGACATGTCGGCGGCAGGGCAACTTTGGCCCGTGGTCGTGGGGACGACCCTATAGTCGTCGGACAAGTCGGCGGCGGGCCGACCTAGTCCCGGGTTCGTGGGGACGACCCTATAGTCGTCGGACATGTCGGCGGCTGACCAACTTTGGGCCGGGGCGTGGGGACGAACCTATAGTCGTCGGACATGTCGGCGGCGGGCCAACCTAGTCCCGGGGTCGTGGGGACGACCCTATAGTCGTCGCACATGTCGGCGGCTGGGCAACTTTGGCCAGTGGTCGTGGGGACGACCCTATAGTCGTCGGACAAGTCGGCGGCGGGCCAAGCTAGTCCCGGGGTCGTGGAGACGACCCTATAGTCGTCGGACATGACGGTGGCGGGCCAATCTAGTCCCGGGCTCGTGGGGACGACCCCATAGTCGTCGAACATGTCGGCGGCTGGCCAACCTAGTCCCGGGGTCGTGGGGACGCCCCTATAGTCGTCGTACATGTCGGCGGCTGGGCAACTTTGGCCAGTGGTCGTGGGGACGACCCTATAGTCGTCGGAAAAGTCGGCGGCGGGCCAACCTAGTCCCGGGGTCGTGGAGACGACCCTATAGTCGTCGGACATGACGGTGGCGGGCCAATCTAGTCCCGGGCTCGTGGGGACGACCCCATAGTCGTCGAACATGTCGGCGGCTGGCCAACCTAGTCCCGGGGTCGTCGGGACGCCCCTATAATCGTCGGACATGTCGGCGGCTGACCAATCTAGTCCCGGTGTCGTGGGGACGACCCCATAGTCGTCGAACATGTCGGCGGCTGGCCAACCTAGTCCCGTGGTCGTGGGGACGCCCCTATAGTCGTCGGACATGTCGGCGGCTGACCAACCTAGTCCCGGGCTCGTGGGGACGACCCCATAGTCGTCGAACATGTCGGCGGCTGGCCAACCTAGTCCCGGGGTCGTGGGGACGCCCCTATAGTCGTCGGACATGTCGGCGGCTGACCAATCTAGTCCCGGTGTCGTGGGGACGACCCTATAGTCGTCGGACATGTCGGTGACTGGCCAACCTAGTCCCGGGGTCGTGGAGACGACCCTATAGTCGTCGGACAAGTCGGCGGCGGGCAAACCTAGTCCCGGGGTCGTGGGGACGACCCTATAGTCGGCGGACATGTCGGCGGCAGGGCAACTTTGGCCCGTGGTCGTGGGGACGACCCTATAGTCGTCGGACAAGTCGGCGGCGGGCCGACCTAGTCCCGGGGTCGTGGGGACGACCCTATAGTCGTCGGACATGTCGGCGGCAGGGCAACTTTGGCCCGTGGTCGTGGGGACGACCCTATAGTCGTCGGACAAGTCGGCGGCGGGCCGACCTAGTCCCGGGGTCGTGGGGACGACCCTATAGTCGTCGGACATGTCGGCGGCTGACCAACTTTGGGCCGGGGCGTGGGGACGAACCTACAGGGTGTCCCAAAAATGTCGGACTTCCTTGAAAGGGGTTACACAGGGGGTGATTTGAAACAACTTTTTCCTTAGCGAAAATATTGTCCGAAGCTTCGTTAAGGAGATATTAAGCAAAAACCCCGACCAATCAGAGCGCGCGCCGTCCGCCTGAGTTCCCGCGGTAGCGTTGGCTACGAGGTAGGCGACCGCGCTTGTGCTACGAACGTACGAACAAGCAAGTCGGCATGCATCGAAGGAAACCGCGTTACACATTTTTTTTTTTAAAGCAGAATCTTAAATAAGAATAATTTGAAGTGAGAGGACAAGAAGTACGTAAATTTCGTTTTTAAATAAGGCATAAACGAAAAGCTAACGTAACAGAAAATGTACGACAAGTGATCGTAATTCGTTATTGAGGTAAAAATCCGTAGTTTAACAACGGCCAACACAACTAAATTTAAAAAATAATATTAAGTGTATGAATAAATTCTTTCCGACTGGAATTTCTATCGCGGTGGTATTCAGAAGCTGCCAGAAAAACGGCAAAAGGTAATTAACAATAATGGAAATTATTTCGATGATCGAGTTGTTTTCATATTTTTTAAATCGAACCGTTATTGTACCCTACAATCGGAAAGAATTTATTTTCACAACTAATAATCACCAATAAATTAAATAAAACTCACCCTTTCGGACATTCCTTTCCTTGCTTTCCTTCCCTTTTCGGAAACCTGTGTCACTGGGTCACTGTACCGATCCTGGTTATCGGTGGACGAAAAGATTTATGGTTGGGTAGCGCCCAGTGCTCAGCTGATCACACTGCGTCCGGGTTAATGTACCGAATATTCACTTCACTGCACGGCTACTAACACTGATCACTGAATTTATTTTTCACGGAACGTGTTGTTCCTACGTTATAAAAATTGGTGGCTGCGAAAGGGGCCGATTACTGTTAATTACTGGGACGAGATTACTACTATTACCCGGCGAAAAGAAATTGCGTGGCAGACTGTCTCGGGCTGTGCAGTCCGCTGCTGTGACGATTGGTCGAGTCACCTATTTGGGCACACTTTTAAAGACGGGACACACGTATTTTGGTTATTGGCTGAAGTTGCCACATACATTGTCGCACCGCGCGACGAAGAGATCGAACGAAACATGAGATCGAGTGGGATAGAGCGATTTGACCAAGCGTAGCCTACGCTTTTGTTTTGACGATCGTCGGTCGGATCCGTATCTGATCGCTGCACAGCAGCGGACTGCACAGCCCGAGACAGTCTGCCACGAGTTTTCTTTTTGCCGGGTAATAGTAGTAATCTCGTCCCACTAATTAACAGTAATCGGCCCCTTTCGCGGCCACCAATTTTTATAACGTAGGAACAACACGTTCCGTGAAAAATAAATTCAGTGATCAGTGTTAGTAGCCGTGCAGTGAAGTGAATATTCGGTACATTGACCCTGCGATCAGCTGAGCACTGGACGCCGATGACCAGGATCGGTACAGTGCCCTACTGACACAGGTTTCCGAAAAGGGAAGGAAAGCAAGGAAAGGAATGTCCGAAAGGGTGAGTTTTATTTAATTTATTGGTGATTATTAGGTGTGAAAATAAATTCTTTCCGATTTTAGGGTACAATAACGGTTCGATTTAAAAAATATGAAAACAACTCGATCATCGAAATAATTTCCATTATTGTTAATTACCTTTTGCCATTTTTCTGGCAGCTTCTGAATACCACCGCGATAGAAATTCCAGTCGGAAAGAATTTATTCATACACCTAATATTATTTTTTAAATTTAGTTGTGTTGGCCGTTGTTAAACTACGGATTTTTACCTCAATAACGAATTACGATCACTTGTCGTACATTTTCTGTTACGTTACCTTTTCGTTTAGGCCTTATTTAAAAACGAAATTTACGTACTTCTTGTCCTCTCACTTCAAATTATTCTTATTTAAGATTCTGCTTTAAAAAAAAAAAATGTGTAACGCGGTTTCCTTCGATGCATGCCGACTTGCTTGTTCGTACGTTCGTAGCACAAGCGCGGTCGCCTACCTCGTAGCCAACGCTACCGCGTTAACTCAGGCGGAAGGCGCGCGCTCTGATTGGTCGGGGTTTTTGCTTAATATCTCCTTAACGAAGCTTCGGACAATATTTTCGCTAAGGAAAAAGTTGTTTCAAATCACCCCCTGAGTAACCCCTTTCAAGGAAGTCCGACATTTTTGGGACACCCTGTATAGTCGTCGGACATGTCGGCGGCCGGCCAAGCTAGTCCCGGGGTCGTGGGGACGACCCTATAGTCGTCGGACATGTCGGCGGCAGGGCAACTTTGGCCCGTGGTCGTGGGGACGACCCTATAGTCGTCGGACATGGCGGTGGCGGGCCAATCTAGCCCGGGGGTCGTAGGACGACCCTATAGTCGTCGGACATGTCGGTGGCGGGCCAACCTAGTCCCGGGGTCGTGGGGACGACCCTATAGTCGTCGGACAAGTCGGCGGCAGGCCAACCTAGTCCCGGGCTCGTGGGGACGACCCCATAGTCGTCGAACATGTCGGCGGCTGGCCAACCTAGTCCCGGGGTCGTGGGGACGCCCCTATAGTCGTCGGACATGTCGGCGGCTGACCAATCTAGTCCCGGTGTCGTGGGGACGACCCTATAGTCGTCGGACATGTCGGTGACTGGCCAACCTAGTCCCGGGGTCGTGGAGACGACCCTATAGTCGTCGGACAAGTCGGCGGCGGGCCAACCTAGTCCCGGGGTCGTGGGGACGACCCTATAGTCGGCGGACATGTCGGCGGCAGGGCAACTTTGGCCCGTGGTCGTGGGGACGACCCTATAGTCGTCGGACAAGTCGGCGGCGGGCCGACCTAGTCCCGGGTTCGTGGGGACGACCCTATAGTCGTCGGACATGTCGGCGGCTGACCAACTTTGGGCCGGGTCGTGGGGACGAACCTATAGTCGTCGGACATGTCGGCGGCGGGCCAACCTAGCCCCGGGGTCGTGGGGACGACCCTATAGTCGTCGGACATGTCGGCGGCTGGGTAACTTTGGCCAGTGGTCGTGGGGACGACCCTATAGTCGTCGGACAAGTCGGCGGCGGGCCAACCTAGTCCCGGGGTCGTGGAGACGACCCTATAGTCGTCGGACATGACGGTGGCGGGCCAATCTAGTCCCGGGCTCGTGGGGACGACCCCATAGTCGTCGAACATGTCGGCGGCTGGCCAACCTAGTCCCGGGGTCGTGGGGACGCCCCTATAATCGTCGGACATGTCGGCGGCTGACCAATCTAGTCCCGGTGTCGTGGGGACGACCCCATAGTCGTCGAACATGTCGGCGGCTTGCCAACCTAGTCCCGGGGTCGTGGGGACGCCCCTATAGTCGTCGGACATGTCGGCGGCTGACCAACCTAGTCCCGGGCTCGTGGGGACGACCCCATAGTCGTCGAACATGTCGGCGGCTGGCCAACCTAGTCCCGGGGTCGTGGGGACGCCCCTATAGTCGTCGGACATGTCGGCGGCTGACCAATCTAGTCCCGGTGTCGTGGGGACGACCCTATAGTCGTCGGACATGTCGGTGACTGGCCAACCTAGTCCCGGGGTCGTGGAGACGACCCTATAGTCGTCGGACAAGTCGGCGGCGGGCAAACCTAGTCCCGGGGTCGTGGGGACGACCCTATAGTCGGCGGACATGTCGGCGGCAGGGCAACTTTGGCCCGTGGTCGTGGGGACGACCCTATAGTCGTCGGACAAGTCGGCGGCGGGCCGACCTAGTCCCGGGGTCGTGGGGACGACCCTATAGTCGTCGGACATGTCGGCGGCTGACCAACTTTGGGCCGGGGCGTGGGGACGAACCTATAGTCGTCGGACATGTCGGCGGCGGGCCAACCTAGTCCCGGGGTCGTGGAGACGACCCTATAGTCGCCGGACATGACGGTGGCGGGCCAATCTAGTCCCGGGCTCGTGGGGACGACCCCATAGTCGTCGAACATGTCGGCGGCTGGCCAACCTAGTCCCGGGGTCGTGGGGACGCCCCTATAATCGTCGGACATGTCGGCGGCTGACCAATCTAGTCCCGGTGTCGTGGGGACGACCCTATAGTCGTCGGACAACTCGGCGGCGGGCCACCCTAGTCCCGGTGTCGTGGGGACGACCCTATAGTCGTCGGACATTCGGCGTCGGGCCAACCTAGTGCCGGGGTCGTGGAGACGACCCTATAGTCGTCGGACATGACGGTGGCGGGGCAATCTAGTCCCGGGGTCGTGGGGACGGCCCTATAGTCGTCGGACATGTCGGCGGCTGATCAACTTTGGCCCGTGGTCGTGGGGACGACCCTATCGTCGTCGGACATGACGGTGGCGGGCCAATCTAGCCCCGGGGTTGTGGGGACGACCCTATAGTCGTCGGACATGTCGGCGGCTGGCGAACCTAGTCCCGGGGTGGTAGGGACGACCCTATAGTCGTCGGACAAGTCGGCGGCGGGCCAACCTAGTCCCGGGGTCGTGGGGACGACCCTATAGTCGTCGGACATGACGGTGGAGGGCCAATCTAGTCCCGGGGTCGTGGGGACGACCCTATAGTCGTCGGACATGACGGCGGCTGACCAATCTATTCCCGGTGTCGTGGGGGACGACCCTATAGTCGTCGGACATGTCGGCGGCTGGCCAACTTTGGCCCGGGGTCGTGGGGACGACCCTATAGTCGTCGGACAAGTCGGCGGCGGGCCATCCTAGTCCCGGGGCCGTGGAGACGACCCTATAGTCGTCGGACACGTCGGCGGCGGGCCAACCTAGTCCCGGGGTCGTGGGGACGACCCTATAGTCGTCGGACATGTCGGCGGCTGGCCAACATTGGGCCGTGGTCGTGGGGACGACCCTATAGTCGTCAGATATGTCGGAGGCTGGCCAACCTATTCCCGGGGTGGTAGGCACGACCCTATAGTCGTCGGACAATTCGGCAGCGGGCCAACCTAGTCCCGTGGTCGTGGGGACGACCCTATAGTCGTCGGACATGATGGTGGCGGGCCAATCAGGTCCCGGGGTGGTAAGCACGACCCTATAGTCGTCGGACAAGTCGGCGGCGGGCCAACCTAGTCCCGGGGTCGTGGGGACGACCCTACAGTCGTCGGACATTTCGGCGGCAGGGCAACTTTGGCCCGTGGTCGTGGGGACGACCCTATAGTCGTCGGACAAGTCGGCGGCGGGCCGACCTAGTCCCGGGGTCGTGGGGACGACCCTATAGTCGTCGGACATGACGGTGGCGGGCCAATCTAGTCCCGGGCTCGTGGGGACGGCCCCATAGTCGTCGAACATGTCGGCGGCTGGCCAACCTAGTCCCGGGGTCGTGGGGACGCCCCTGTAGTCGTCGGACATGTCGGCGGCTGACCAATCTAGTCCCGGTGTCGTGGGGACGACCCTATAGTCGTCGGACAAGTCGGCGGCGGGCCAACCTAGTCCCGGGGTCGTGGGGACGACCCTATAGTCGTCGGACATGACGGTGGCGGGCCAATCTAGTCCCGGGGTCGTGGGGACGACCCTATAGTCGTCGGACATGATGGTGGCGGGCCAATCTAGTCCCGGGGTCGTGGGGACGAATCCTATAGTCGTCGGACAAGTCGGCGGCAGGCCAATCTAGTCCCGGGGTCGTGGGGGCGACCCTATAGTCGTCGGATATGATGGTGGCGCGCCAATCTAGTCCCGGGGTCGTGGGGACGACCCTATAGTCGTCGGACAAGTCGGCGGCGAGCCAACCTAGTCCCGGGGTCGTGGGGACGACCCTACAGTCGTCGGACATGTCGGAGGTTGGGCAACTTTGGCCCGTGGTCGTGGGGACGACCCTATAGTCGTCGGACAAGTCGGCGGCGGGCCAACCTAGTCCCGGGGTCGTGGAGACGACCCCATAGTCGTCGAACATGTCGGCGGCTGGCCAACCTAGTCCCGGGGTCGTCGGGACGCCCCTATAATCGTCGGACATGTCGGCGGCTGGCCAACCTAGTCCCGTGGTCGTGGGGACGCCCCTATAGTCGTCGGACATGTCGGCGGCTGACCAATCTAGTCCCGGTGTCGTGGGGACGACCCTATAGTCGTCGGACATGTCGGTGACTGGCCAACCTAGTCCCGGGGTCGTGGAGACGACCCTATAGTCGTCGGACAAGTCGGCGGCGGGCAAACCTAGTCCCGGGGTCGTGGGGACGACCCTATAGTCGGCGGACATGTCGGCGGCAGGGCAACTTTGGCCCGTGGTCGTGGGGACGACCCTATAGTCGTCGGACAAGTCGGCGGCGGGCCGACCTAGTCCCGGGGTCGTGGGGACCACCCTATAGTCGTCGGACATGTCGGCGGCTGACCAACTTTGGGCCGGGGCGTGGGGACGAACCTATAGTCGTCGGACATGTCGGCGGCGGGCCAACCTAGTCCCGGGGTCGTGGAGACGACCCTATAGTCGTCGGACATGACGGTGGCGGGCCAATCTAGTCCCGGGCTCGTGGGGACGACCCCCTAGTCGTCGAACATTTCGGCGGCTGGCCAACCTAGTCCCGGGGTCGTGGGGACGCCCCTATAATCGTCGGACATGTCGGCGGCTGACCAATCTAGTCCCGGTGTCGTGGGGACGACCCCATAGTCGTCGAACATGTCGGCGGCTGGCCAACCTAGTCCCGGGGTCGTGGGGACGCCCCTATAGTCGTCGGACATGTCGGCGGCTGACCAACATAGTCCCGGGCTCGTGGGGACGACCCCATAGTCGTCGAACATGTCGGCGGCTGGCCAACCTAGTCCCGGGGTCGTGGGGACGCCCCTATAGTCGTCGGACATGTCGGCGGCTGACCAATCTAGTCCCGGTGTCGTGGGGACGACCCTATAGTCGTCGGACATGTCGGTGACTGGCCAACCTAGTCCCGGGGTCGTGGAGACGACCCTATAGTCGTCGGACAAGTCGGCGGCGGGCAAACCTAGTCCCGGGGTCGTGGGGACGACCCTATAGTCGGCGGACATGTCGGCGGCAGGGCAACTTTGGCCCGTGGTCGTGGGGACGACCCTATAGTCGTCGGACAAGTCGGCGGCGGGCCGACCTAGTCCCGGGGTCGTGGGGACGACCCTATAGTCGTCGGACATGTCGGCGGCTGACCAACTTTGGGCCGGGGCGTGGGGACGAACCTATAGTCGTCGGACATGTCGGCGGCGGGCCAACCTAGTCCCGGGGTCGTGGAGACGACCCTATAGTCGTCGGACATGACGGTGGCGGGCGAATCTAGTCCCGGGCTCGTGGGGACGACCCCATAGTAGTCGAACATGTCGGCGGCTGGCCAACCTAGTCCCGGGGTCGTGGGGACGCCCCTATAATCGTCGGACATGTCGGCGGCTGACCAATCTAGTCCCGGTGTCGTGGGGACGACCCTATAGTCGTCGGACAACTCGGCGGCGGGCCAACCTAGTCCCGGTGTCGTGGGGACGACCCTATAGTCGTCGGACATTCGGCGTCGGGCCAACCTAGTGCCGGGGTCGTGGAGACGACCCTATAGTCGTCGGACATGCCGGTGGCGGGGCAATCTAGTCCCGGGGTCGTGGGGACGGCCCTATAGTCGTCGGACATGTCGGCGGCTGATCAACTTTGGCCCGTGGTCGTGGGGACGACCCTATCGTCGTCGGACATGACGGTGGCGGGCCAATCTAGCCCCGGGGTTGTGGGGACGACCCTATAGTCGTCGGACATGTCGGCGGCTGGCGAACCTTGTCCCGGGGTGGTAGGGACGACCCCATAGTCGTCGGACAAGTCGGCGGCGGGCCAACCTAGTCCCGGGGTCGTGGGGACGACCCTATAGTCGTCGGACATGACGGTGGCGGGCCAATCTAGACCCGGGGTCGTGGGGACGACCCTATAGTCGTCGGACATGACGGCGGCTGACCAATCTAGTCCCGGTGTCGTGGGGACGACCCTATAGTCGTCGGACATGTCGGCGGCAGGGCAACTTTGGCCCGTGGTCGTGGGGACGTCCCTATAGTCGTCGGACAATTCGGCGGCGGGCCAACCTAGTCCCGGGGTCGTGGGGACGACCCTATAGTTGTCGGACATTTCGGCGGCAGGGCAACTTTGGCCCGTGGTCGTGGGGACGACCCTATAGTCGTCGGACAATTCGGCAGCGGGCCAACCTAGTCCCGTGGTCGTGGGGACGACCCTATAGTCGTCGGACATGATGGTGGCGGGCCAATCAGGTCCCGGGGTGGTAAGCACGACCCTATAGTCGTCGGACAAGTCGGCGGCGGGCCAACCTAGTCCCGGGGTCGTGGGGACGACCCTATAGTTGTCGGATATTTCGGCGGCAGGGCAACTTTGGCCCGTGGTCGTGGGGACGACCCTATAGTCGTCGGACATGTCGGCGGCTGGCCAACCTAGTCCCGGGGTCGTGGGGACGACCCTATATTCGTCGGACATGTCGGCGGCTGGCCAACCTAGTCCAGGGGTCGTGGGGACGAACCTATAGTCGTCGGACAAGTCGGCGGCAGGCCAACCTAGTCCCGGGGTCGTGGGGGCGACCCTATAGTCGTCGGACATGATGGTGGCGGGCCAATCTAGTCCCGGGGTCGTGGGGACGAATCCTATAGTCGTCGGACAAGTCGGCGGCAGGCCAATCTAGTCCCGGGGTCGTGGGGGCGACCCTATAGTCGTCGGATATGATGGTGGCGCGCCAATCTAGTCCCGGGGTCGTGGGGACGACCCTATAGTCGTCGGACAAGTCGGCGGCGAGCCAACCTAGTCCCGGGGTCGTGGGGACGACCCTACAGTCGTCGGACATGTCGGAGGTTGGGCAACTTTGGCCCGTGGTCGTGGGGACGACCCTATAGTCGTCGGACAAGTCGGCGGCGGGCCAACCTAGTCCCGGGGTCGTGGAGACGACCCTATAGTCGTCGGACGTGACGGTGGCGGGCCAATCTAGTCCCGGGGTCGTGGGGACGACCCTATAGTCGTCGGACATGTCGGCGGCAGGGCAACTTTGGCCCGTGGTCGTGGGGACGACCCTATAGTCGTCGGACATGTCGGTGACAGGCCAACCTAGTCGCGGGTTCGTGGGGACGACCCTATAGTCGTCGGACATGTCGGCGGCAGGCCAACATATGCCCAGGGTCGTAGGGACGAACCTATAGTCGTCGGACATGACGGTGGCGGGCCAATCTAGTCCCGGGGTCGTGCGGACGACCCTACAGTCGTCGGACGTGTCGGAGGTTGGGCAACTTTGGCCCGTGGTCGTGGGGACGACCCTATGGTCGTCGGACATGACGGTGGCGGGCCAATCTAGTCCCGGGGTCGTGGGGACGACCCTATATTCGTCGGACATGTCGGCGGCAGGCCAACCTAGTCCCGGGGTCGTGGGGACGACCCTGTAGTCGTCGGACATGACGGTGGCGGGCCAATCTAGTCCCGGGGTCGTGGGGACGACCCTATAGTCGTCGGACATGTCGGCGGCAGGGCAACTTTGGCCCGTGGTCGTGGGGACGACCCTATAGTCGTCGGACAAGTCGGCGGCGGGCCAACCTAGTCGCGGGTTCGTGCGGAAGACCCTATAGTCGTCGGACAAGTCGGCGGCGGGCCAACCTAGTCCCGGGGTCGTGGGGACGACCCTATAGTCGTCGGACATGACGGTGGCCGGGCAATCTATTCCAGGGGCCGTGGGGACGACCCTATAGTCGTCGGACATGTCGGCGGCTGGCCAACCTAGTCCCGGGGTGGTAGGGACGACCCTATAGTTGTCAGATATTTCGGCGGCAGGACAACTTTGGCCCGTGGTCGTGGGGACGACCCTATAGTCGTCGGACATGTCGGCGGCTGGCCAACCTAGTCCCGGGGTCGTGGGGACGACCCTATAGTCGTCGGACATGACGGTGGCGGGCCAATCTAGTCCCGGGGTCGTGGGTACGACCCTATATTCGTCGGACATGTCGGCGGCTGGCCAACCTAGACCCGGGGTCGTGGGGACGACCCTATAGTCGTCGGACAAGTCGGCGGCAGGCCAACCTAGTCCCGGGGTCGTGGGGGCGACCCTATAGTCGTCGGACATGATGGTGGCGGGCCAATCTAGTCCCGGGGTCGCGGGGACGAACCTATAGTCGTCGGACAAGTCGGCGGCAGGCCAACCTAGTCCCGGGGTCGTGGGGGCGACCCTATAGTCGTCGGACATGATGGTGGCGCGCCAATCTAGTCCCGGGGTCGTGGGGACGACCCTATAGTCGTCGGACAAGTCGGCGGCGAGCCAACCTAGTCCCGGGGTCGTGGGGACGACCCTACAATCGTCGGCCATGGCGGAGGTTGGGCAACCTTGGCCCGTGGTCGTGGGGACGACCCTATAGTCGTCGGACAAGTCGGCGGCGGGCCAACCTAGTCCCGGGGTCGTGGAGACGACCCTATAGTCGTCGGACGTGACGGTGGCGGGCCAATCTAGTCCCGGGGTCGTGGGGACGACCCTATAGTCGTCGGACATGTCGGCGGCAGGGCAACTTTGGCCCGTGGTCGTGGGGACGACCCTATAGTCGTCGGACAAGTCGGCGGCGGGCCAACCTAGTCCCGGGGTCGTGGGGACGACCCTATAGTCGTCGGACATGACGGTGGCCGGGCAATCTATTCCCGGGGCCGTGGGGACGACCCTATAGTCGTCGGACATGTCGGCGGCTGGCCAACCTAGTCCCGGGGTGGTAGGGACGACCCTATAGTTGTCAGACATTTCGGCGGCGAGCCAACCTAGTCCCGGGGTCGTGGGGACGACCCTACAATCGTCGGACATGTCGGAGGTTGGGCAACATTGTCCCGTGGTCGTGGGGACGACCCTATAGTCGTCGGACAAGTCGGCGGCGGGCCAACCTAATCCCGGGGTTGTGGAGACGACCCTATAGTCGTCGGACATGACGGTGGCGGGGCAATCTACTCCTGGGGTCGTGGGGACGACCCTATAGTCGTCGGACAAGTCGGCGGCGGGCCAACCTAGTCCCGGGGTCGTGGGGACGATCCTATAGTCGTCGGACATGTCGGCAGCTGGCCAACCTAGTCCCGGGGTCGTAGGGACGACCTTATAGTCATCGGACAAGTCGGCGGGAGGCCAACCTAGTCCCGGGGTCGTGGGGGCGACCCTATAGCCGTCGGACATGATGGTGGCGCGCCAATCTAGTCCCGGGGTCGTGGGGACGACCCTATAGTCGTCGGACAAGTCGGCGGCGAGCCAACCTAGTCCCGGGGTCGTGGAGACGACCCTATAGTCGTCGGACGTGACGGTGGCGGGCCAATCTAGTCCCGGGGTCGTGGGGACGACCCTATAGTCGTCGGACATGTCGGCGGCAGGGCAACTTTGGCCCGTGGTCGTGGGGACGACCCTATAGTCGTCGGACAAGTCGGCGGCGGGCCAACCTAGTCCCGGGGTCGTGGGGACGACCCTATAGTCGTCGGACATGACGGTGGCCGGGCAATCTATTCCCGGGGCCGTGGGGACGACCCTATAGTCGTCGGACATGTCGGCGGCTGGCCAACCTAGTCCCGGGGTGGTAGGGACGACCCTATAGTTGTCAGACATTTCGGCGGCGAGCCAACCTAGTCCCGGGGTCGTGGGGACGACCCTACAATCGTCGGACATGTCGGAGGTTGGGCAACATTGTCCCGTGGTCGTGGGGACGACCCTATAGTCGTCGGACAAGTCGGCGGCGGGCCAACCTAATCCCGGGGTTGTGGAGACGACCCTATAGTCGTCGGACATGACGGTGGCGGGGCAATCTACTCCTGGGGTCGTGGGGACGACCCTATAGTCGTCGGACAAGTCGGCGGCGGGCCAACCTAGTCCCGGGGTCGTGGGGACGATCCTATAGTCGTCGGACATGTCGGCAGCTGGCCAACCTAGTCCCGGGGTCGTAGGGACGACCTTATAGTCATCGGACAAGTCGGCGGGTGGCCAACCTAGTCCCGGGGTCGTGGGGGCGACCCTATAGCCGTCGGACATGATGGTGGCGCGCCAATCTAGTCCCGGGGTCGTGGGGACGACCCTATAGTCGTCGGACAAGACGGCGGCGAGCCAACCTAGTCCCGGGGTCGTGGGGACGACCCTATAGTCGTCGGACAAGTCGGCGGCGAGCCAACCTAGTCCCGGGGTCGTGGGGACGACCCTATAGTCGTAGGACATGATGGTGGCGCGCCAATCTAGTCCCGGGGTCGTGGGGACGACCCTATAGTCGTCGGACAAGTCGGCGGCGAGCCAACCTAGTCCCGGGGTCGTGGGGACGACCCTATAGTCGTCGGACATTCGGCGTCGGGCCAACCTAGTGCCGGGGTCGTGGAGACGACCCTATAGTCGTCGGACATGACGGTGGCGGGGCAATCTAGTCCCTGGGTCGTGGGGACGGCCCTATAGTCGTCGGACATGTCGGCGGCTGATCAACTTTGGCCCGTGGTCGTGGGGACGACCCTATCGTCGTCGGACATGACGGTGGCGGGCCAATCTAGCCCCGGGGTTGTGGGGACGACCCTATAGTCGTCGGACATGTCGGCGGCTGGCGAACCTTGTCCCGGGGTGGTAGGGACGACCCCATAGTCGTCGGACAAGTCGGCGGCGGGCCAACCTAGTCCCGGGGTCGTGGGGACGACCCTATAGTCGTCGGACATGACGGTGGCGGGCCAATCTAGACCCGGGGTCGTGGGGACGACCCTATAGTCGTCGGACATGACGGCGGCTGACCAATCTAGTCCCGGTGTCGTGGGGGACGACCCTATAGTCGTCGGACATGTCGGCGGCAGGGCAACTTTGGCCCGTGGTCGTGGGGACGTCCCTATAGTCGTCGGACAAGTCGGCGGCGGGCCAACCTAGTCCCGGGGTCGTGGGGACGACCCTATAGTTGTCGGACATTTCGGCGGCAGGGCAACTTTGGCCCGTGGTCGTGGGGACGACCCTATAGTCGTCGGACAATTCGGCAGCGGGCCAACCTAGTCCCGTGGTCGTGGGGACGACCCTATAGTCGTCGGACATGATGGTGGCGGGCCAATCAGGTCCCGGGGTGGTAAGCACGACCCTATAGTCGTCGGACAAGTCGGCGGCGGGCCAACCTAGTCCCGGGGTCGTGGGGACGACCCTATAGTTGTCGGACATTTCGGCGGCAGGGCAACTTTGGCCCGTGGTCGTGGGGACGACCCTATAGTCGTCGGACATGTCGGCGGCTGGCCAACCTAGTCCCGGGGTCGTGGGGACGACCCTATATTCGTCGGACATGTCGGCGGCTGGCCAACCTAGTCCAGGGGTCGTGGGGACGAACCTATAGTCGTCGGACAATTCGGCAGCGGGCCAACCTAGTCCCGTGGTCGTGGGGACGACCCTATAGTCGTCGGACATGATGGTGGCGGGCCAATCAGGTCCCGGGGTGGTAAGCACGACCCTATAGTCGTCGGACAAGTCGGCGGCGGGCCAACCTAGTCCCGGGGTCGTGGGGACGAATCCTATAGTCGTCGGACAAGTCGGCGGCAGGCCAATCTAGTCCCGGGGTCGTGGGGGCGACCCTATAGTCGTCGGATATGATGGTGGCGCGCCAATCTAGTCCCGGGGTCGTGGGGACGACCCTATAGTCGTCGGACAAGTCGGCGGCGAGCCAACCTAGTCCCGGGGTCGTGGGGACGACCCTACAGTCGTCGGACATGTCGGAGGTTGGGCAACTTTGGCCCGTGGTCGTGGGGACGACCCTATAGTCGTCGGACAAGTCGGCGGCGGGCCAACCTAGTCCCGGGGTCGTGGAGACGACCCTATAGTCGTCGGACGTGACGGTGGCGGGCCAATCTAGTCCCGGGGTCGTGGGGACGACCCTATAGTCGTCGGACATGTCGGCGGCAGGGCAACTTTGGCCCGTGGTCGTGGGGACGACCCTATAGTCGTCGGACATGTCGGTGACAGGCCAACCTAGTCGCGGGTTCGTGGGGACGACCCTATAGTCGTCGGACATGTCGGCGGCAGGCCAACATATGCCCAGGGTCGTAGGGACGAACCTATAGTCGTCGGACATGACGGTGGCGGGCCAATCTAGTCCCGGGGTCGTGCGGACGACCCTACAGTCGTCGGACGTGTCGGAGGTTGGGCAACTTTGGCCCGTGGTCGTGGGGACGACCCTATGGTCGTCGGACATGACGGTGGCGGGCCAATCTAGTCCCGGGGTCGTGGGGACGACCCTATATTCGTCGGACATGTCGGCGGCAGGCCAACCTAGTCCCGGGGTCGTGGGGACGACCCTGTAGTCGTCGGACATGACGGTGGCGGGCCAATCTAGTCCCGGGGTCGTGGGGACGACCCTATAGTCGTCGGACATGTCGGCGGCAGGGCAACTTTGGCCCGTGGTCGTGGGGACGACCCTATAGTCGTCGGACAAGTCGGCGGCGGGCCAACCTAGTCGCGGGTTCGTGCGGAAGACCCTATAGTCGTCGGACAAGTCGGCGGCGGGCCAACCTAGTCCCGGGGTCGTGGGGACGACCCTATAGTCGTCGGACATGACGGTGGCCGGGCAATCTATTCCAGGGGCCGTGGGGACGACCCTATAGTCGTCGGACATGTCGGCGGCTGGCCAACCTAGTCCCGGGGTGGTAGGGACGACCCTATAGTTGTCAGATATTTCGGCGGCAGGGCAACTTTGGCCCGTGGTCGTGGGGACGACCCTATAGTCGTCGGACATGTCGGCGGCTGGCCAACCTAGTCCCGGGGTCGTGGGGACGACCCTATAGTCGTCGGACATGACGGTGGCGGGCCAATCTAGTCCCGGGGTCGTGGGTACGACCCTATATTCGTCGGACATGTCGGCGGCTGGCCAACCTAGACCCGGGGTCGTGGGGACGACCCTATAGTCGTCGGACAAGTCGGCGGCAGGCCAACCTAGTCCCGGGGTCGTGGGGGCGACCCTATAGTCGTCGGACATGATGGTGGCGGGCCAATCTAGTCCCGGGGTCGTGGGGACGACCCTATAGTCGTCGGACAAGTCGGCGGCAGGCCAACCTAGTCCCGGGGTCGTGGGGGCGACCCTATAGTCGTCGGACATGATGGTGGCGCGCCAATCTAGTCCCGGGGTCGTGGGGACGACCCTATAGTCGTCGGACAAGTCGGCGGCGAGCCAACCTAGTCCCGGGGTCGTGGGGACGACCCTACAATCGTCGGCCATGGCGGAGGTTGGGCAACCTTGGCCCGTGGTCGTGGGGACGACCCTATAGTCGTCGGACAAGTCGGCGGCGGGCCAACCTAGTCCCGGGGTCGTGGAGACGACCCTATAGTCGTCGGACGTGACGGTGGCGGGCCAATCTAGTCCCGGGGTCGTGGGGACGACCCTATAGTCGTCGGACATGTCGGCGGCAGGGCAACTTTGGCCCGTGGTCGTGGGGACGACCCTATAGTCGTCGGACAAGTCGGCGGCGGGCCAACCTAGTCCCGGGGTCGTGGGGACGACCCTATAGTCGTCGGACATGACGGTGGCCGGGCAATCTATTCCCGGGGCCGTGGGGACGACCCTATAGTCGTCGGACATGTCGGCGGCTGGCCAACCTAGTCCCGGGGTGGTAGGGACGACCCTATAGTTGTCAGACATTTCGGCGGCGAGCCAACCTAGTCCCGGGGTCGTGGGGACGACCCTACAATCGTCGGACATGTCGGAGGTTGGGCAACATTGTCCCGTGGTCGTGGGGACGACCCTATAGTCGTCGGACAAGTCGGCGGCGGGCCAACCTAATCCCGGGGTTGTGGAGACGACCCTATAGTCGTCGGACATGACGGTGGCGGGGCAATCTACTCCTGGGGTCGTGGGGACGACCCTATAGTCGTCGGACAAGTCGGCGGCGGGCCAACCTAGTCCCGGGGTCGTGGGGACGATCCTATAGTCGTCGGACATGTCGGCAGCTGGCCAACCTAGTCCCGGGGTCGTAGGGACGACCTTATAGTCATCGGACAAGTCGGCGGGAGGCCAACCTAGTCCCGGGGTCGTGGGGGCGACCCTATAGCCGTCGGACATGATGGTGGCGCGCCAATCTAGTCCCGGGGTCGTGGGGACGACCCTATAGTCGTCGGACAAGTCGGCGGCGAGCCAACCTAGTCCCGGGGTCGTGGGGACGACCCTATAGTCGTAGGACATGATGGTGGCGCGCCAATCTAGTCCCGGGGTCGTGGGGACGACCCTATAGTCGTTGGACAAGTCGGCGGCGAGCCAACCTAGTCCCGGGGTCGTGGGGACGACCCTACAATCGTCGGACATGTCGGAGGTTGGGCAGCTTTGGCCCGTGGTCGTGGGGACGACCCTATAGTCGTCGGACAAGTCGGCGGCGGGCCAACCTAGTCCCGGGGTCGTGGAGACGACCCTATAGTCGTCGGACGTGACGGTGGCGGGCCAATCTAGTCCCGGGGTCGTGGGGACGACCCTATAGCCGTCGGACATGTCGGCGCCAGGGCAACTTTGGCCCGTGGTCGTGGGGACGACCCTATAGTCGTCGGACAAGTCGGCGGCGGGCCAACCTAGTCCCGGGGTCGTGGGGACGACCCTATAATCGTCGGACATGACGGTGGCCGGGCAATCTATTCCCGGGGCCGTGGGGACGACCCTATAGTCGTCGGACATGTCGGCGGCTGGCCAACCTAGTCCCGGGGTGGTAGGGACGACCCTATAGTTGTCAGACATTTCGGCGGCGAGCCAACCTAGTCCCGGGGTCGTGGGGACGACCCTACAATCGTCGGACATGTCGGAGGTTGGGCAACATTGTCCCGTGGTCGTGGGGACGACCCTATAGTCGTCGGACAAGTCGGCGGCGGGCCAACCTAATCCCGGGGTTGTGGAGACGACCCTATAGTCGTCGGACATGACGGTGGCGGGGCAATCTACTCCTGGGGTCGTGGGGACGACCCTATAGTCGTCGGACAAGTCGGCGGCGGGCCAACCTAGTCCCGGGGTCGTGGGGACGATCCTATAGTCGTCGGACATGTCGGCAGCTGGCCAACCTAGTCCCGGGGTCGTAGGGACGACCTTATAGTCATCGGACAAGTCGGCGGGAGGCCAACCTAGTCCCGGGGTCGTGGGGGCGACCCTATAGCCGTCGGACATGATGGTGGCGCGCCAATCTAGTCCCGGGGTCGTGGGGACGACCCTATAGTCGTCGGACAAGACGGCGGCGAGCCAACCTAGTCCCGGGGTCGTGGGGACGACCCTATAGTCGTCGGACAAGTCGGCGGCGAGCCAACCTAGTCCCGGGGTCGTGGGGACGACCCTATAGTCGTAGGACATGATGGTGGCGCGCCAATCTAGTCGCGGGGTCGTGGGGACGACCCTATAGTCGTCGGACAAGTCGGCGGCGAGCCAACCTAGTCCCGGGGTCGTGGGGACGACCCTATAGTCGTCGGACATGCCGGTGGCGGGCCAATCTAGTCCCGGGGTCGTGGAGACGACCCTATAGTCGTCGGACATGTCGGCGGCGGGCCAACCTAGTCCCGGGGTCGTGGGGACGACCCTATAGTCGTCGGACATGTCGGAGGTTGGGCAACATTGTCCCGTGGTCGTGGGGACGACCCTATAGTCGTCGGACAAGTCGGCGGCGGGCCAACCTAATCCCGGGGTTGTGGAGACGACCCTATAGTCGTCGGACATGACGGTGGCGGGGCAATCTACTCCTGGGGTCGTGGGGACGACCCTATAGTCGTCGGACAAGTCGGCGGCGGGCCAACCTAGTCCCGGGGTCGTGGGGACGATCCTATAGTCGTCGGACATGTCGGCAGCTGGCCAACCTAGTCCCGGGGTCGTAGGGACGACCTTATAGTCATCGGACAAGTCGGCGGGAGGCCAACCTAGTCCCGGGGTCGTGGGGGCGACCCTATAGCCGTCGGACATGATGGTGGCGCGCCAATCTAGTCCCGGGGTCGTGGGGACGACCCTATAGTCGTCGGACAAGTCGGCGGCGGGCCAACCTAGTCCCGGGGTCGTGGGGACGACCCTATAGTCGTCGGACATGACGGTGGCGGGCCAATCTAGTCCCGGGGTCGTGCGGACAACCCTACAGTCGTCGGACATGTCGGAGGTTGGGCAACTTTGGCCCGTGGTCGTGGGGACGACCCTATAGTCGTCGGACAAGTCGGCGGCGGGCCAACCTAGACCCGGGGTCGTGGAGACGACCCTATAGTCGTCGGACATGTCGGTGACTGGTCAACCTAGTCGCGGGTTCGTGGGGACGACCCTATAGTCGTCGGACATGTCGGCGGCTGGCCAACGTATGCCCAGGGTCGTAGGGACGAACCTATAGTCGTCGGACATGACGGTGGCGGACCAATCTAGTGCCGGGGTCATGCGGACGACCCTACAGTCGTCGGACATGTCGGAGGTTGGGCTACTTTGGCCTGTGGTCGTGGGGACGACCCTATGGTCGTCTGACATGACGGTGGCGGGCCAATCTAGTCCCGGGGTCGTGGGGGCGACCCTATAGTCGTCGGACATGATGGTGGCGCGCCAATCTAGTCCCGGGGTCGTGGGGACGACCCTATAGTCGTCGGACAAGTCGGCGGCGAGCCAACCTAGTCCCGGGGTCGTGGGGACGACCCTACAATCGTCGGACATGTCGGAGGATGGGCAGCTTTGGCCCGTGGTCGTGGGGACGACCCTATAGTCGTCGGAAAAGTCGGCGGCGGGCCAACCTAGTCCCGGGGTCGTGGAGACGACCCTATAGTCGTCGGACGTGACGGTGGCGGGCCAATCTAGTCCCGGGGTCGTGGGGACGACCCTATAGCCGTCGGACATGTCGGCGGCAGGGCAACTTTGGCCCGTGGTCGTGGGGACGACCCTATAATCGTCGGACAAGTCGGCGGCGGGCCAACCTAGTCCCGGGGTCGTGGGGACGACCCTATAATCGTCGGACATGACGGTGGCCGGGCAATCTATTCCCGGGGCCGTGGGGACGACCCTATAGTCGTCGGACATGTCGGCGGCTGGCCAACCTAGTCCCGGGGTGGTAGGGACGACCCTATAGTTGTCAGACATTTCGGCGGCGAGCCAACCTAGTCCCGGGGTCGTGGGGACGACCCTACAATCGTCGGACATGTCGGAGGTTGGGCAACATTGTCCCGTGGTCGTGGGGACGACCCTATAGTCGTCGGACAAGTCGGCGGCGGGCCAACCTAATCCCGGGGTTGTGGAGACGACCCTATAGTCGTCGGACATGACGGTGGCGGGGCAATCTACTCCTGGGGTCGTGGGGACGACCCTATAGTCGTCGGACAAGTCGGCGGCGGGCCAACCTAGTCCCGGGGTCGTGGGGACGATCCTATAGTCGTCGGACATGTCGGCAGCTGGCCAACCTAGTCCCGGGGTCGTAGGGACGACCTTATAGTCATCGGACAAGTCGGCGGGAGGCCAACCTAGTCCCGGGGTCGTGGGGGCGACCCTATAGCCGTCGGACATGATGGTGGCGCGCCAATCTAGTCCCGGGGTCGTGGGGACGACCCTATAGTCGTCGGACAAGACGGCGGCGAGCCAACCTAGTCCCGGGGTCGTGGGGACGACCCTATAGTCGTCGGACAAGTCGGCGGCGAGCCAACCTAGTCCCGGGGTCGTGGGGACGACCCTATAGTCGTAGGACATGATGGTGGCGCGCCAATCTAGTCCCGGGGTCGTGGGGACGACCCTATAGTCGTCGGACAAGTCGGCGGCGAGCCAACCTAGTCCCGGGGTCGTGGGGACGACCCTATAGTCGTCGGACATGCCGGTGGCGGGCCAATCTAGTCCCGGGGTCGTGGAGACGACCCTATAGTCGTCGGACATGTCGGCGGCGGGCCAACCTAGTCCCGGGGTCGTGGGGACGACCCTATAGTCGTCGGACATGACGGTGGCCGGGCAATCTATTCCCGGGGCCGTGGGGACGACCCTATAGTCGTCGGACATGTCGGCGGCTGGCCAACCTAGTCCCGGGGTGGTAGGGACGACCCTATAGTTGTCAGATATTTCGGCGGCAGGGCAACTTTGGCCCGTGGTCGTGGGGACGACCCTATAGTCGTCGGACAAGTCGGCGGCGAGCCAACCTAGTCCCGGGGTTGTGCGGACAACCCTACAGTCGTCGGACATGTCGGAGGTTGGGCAACTTTGGCCCGTGGTCGTGGGGACGACCCTATAGTCGTCGGACAAGTCGGCGGCGGGCCAACCTAGTCGCGGGTTCGTGCGGACGACCCTATAGTCGTCGGACAAGTCGGCGGCGGGCCAACCTAGTCCCGGGGTCGTGGGGACGACCCTATAGTCGTCGGACATGACGGTGGCCGGGCAATCTATTCCCGGGGCCGTGGTGACGACCCTATAGTCGTCGGACATGTCGGCGGCTGGCCAACCTAGTCCCGGGGTCGTGGGGACGACCCTATAGTCGTCGGACAAGTCGGCGGCAGGCCAACCTAGTCCCGGGGTCGTGGGGGCGACCCTATAGTCGTCGGACATGATGGTGGCGGTCCAATCTAGACCCGGGGTCGTGGGGACGACCCTTTAGTCGTCGGACAAGTCGGCGGCGAGCCAACCTAGTCCCGGGGTCGTGGGGACGACCCTATAGTCGTCGGACATGCCGGTGGCGGGCCAATCTAGTCCCGGGGTCGTGGAGACGACCCTATAGTCGTCGGACATGTCGGCGGCGGGCCAACCTAGTCCCGGGGTCGTGGGGACGACCCTATAGTCGTCGGACATGACGGTGGCCGGGCAATCTATTCCCGGGGCCGTGGGGACGACCCTATAGTCGTCGGACATGTCGGCGGCTGGCCAACCTAGTCCCGGGGTGGTAGGGACGACCCTATAGTTGTCAGACATTTCGGCGGAGAGCCAACCTAGTCCCGGAGTCGTGGGGACGACCCTACAATCGTCGGACATGTCGGAGGTTGGGCAACATTGTCCCGTGGTCGTGGGGACGACCCTATAGTCGTCGGACAAGTCGGCGGCGGGCCAACCTAATCCCGGGGTTGTGGAGACGACCCTATAGTCGTCGGACATGACGGTGGCGGGGCAATCTACTCCTGGGGTCGTGGGGACGACCCTATAGTCGTCGGACAAGTCGGCGGCGGGCCAACCTAGTCCCGGGGTCGTGGGGACGATCCTATAGTCGTCGGACATGTCGGCAGCTGGCCAACCTAGTCCCGGGGTCGTAGGGACGACCTTATAGTCATCGGACAAGTCGGCGGGAGGCCAACCTAGTCCCGGGGTCGTGGGGGCGACCCTATAGCCGTCGGACATGATGGTGGCGCGCCAATCTAGTCCCGGGGTCGTGGGGACGACCCTATAGTCGTCGGACAAGTCGGCGGCGAGCCAACCTAGTCCCGGGGACGTGGAGACGAACCTATAGTCGTCGGACAAGTCGGCGGCGGGCCAACCTAATCCCGGGGTCGTGGGGACGACCCTATAGTCGTCGGACAAGTCGGCGGCGAGCCAACTTTGGCCCGGGGTCGTGGGGACGACCCTATAGTCGTCGACAGGTCGGCGGCGAGCCAACTTTGGCCCGGGGTCGTGGGGACGACCCTATAGTCGTCGGACATGACGGTGGCGGGCCAATCTAGTCCCGGGGTCGTGGGGACGAACCTATAGTCGTCGGACAAGTCGGCGGCGGGCCAACCTATTCCCGGGGTCGTGGGGATGACCCTATAGTCGTCGGACATGACGGTGGCAGGCCAATCTAGTCCCGGGTTCGTGGGGACGACCCTATAGTCGTCGGACATGTCGGCGGCAGGGCAACTTTGGCCCGTGGTCTTGGGGACGACCCTATAGTCGTCGGACATGTCGGCGGCTGGCCAACTTTGGCCCGGGGCGTGGGGACGACCCTATAGTCGTCGGACATGTCGGCGGCGGGCCAACCTAGTCCCGGGGTCGTGGGGACGACCCTATAGTCGTCGGACATGTCGGCGGCTGGGCAACTTTGGCCAGTGGTCGTGGGGACGACCCTATAGTCGTCGGACATGTCGGTGACTGGCCAAACTAGTCCCGGGTTCGTGGGGACGACCCTATAGTCGTCGGACATGTCGGTGACTGGACAACCTAGTCCCGGGTTCGTGGGGACGACCCTATAGTCGTCGGACATGTCGGCGGCTGGGCAACTTTGGCCAGTGGTCGTGGGGACGACCCTATAGTCGTCGACAGGTCGGCGGCGAGCCAACTTTGGCCCGGGGTCGTGGGGACGACCCTATAGTCGTCGGACATGACGGTGGCGGGCCAACCTAGTCCCGCAGTGGTGGGGACGACCCAATAGTCGTCGGACATGACGGTGGCGGGTCAACCTAGCCCTGGGGTCGTGCGGACGAACCTATAGTCGTCGGACATGTCCGCGGCTGGCCAACTTTGGCCCGGGGTCGTGGGGACGACCCTATAGTCGTCGGACATGACGGTGGCGGGCCAATCTAGTCCCGGGGTCGTGGAGACGAACCTATAGTCGTCGGACAAGTCGGCGGCGGGCCAACCTAATCCCGGGGTCGTGGGGACGACCCTATAGTCATGGGACATGACGGTGGCGGGCCAATCTAGTCCCGGGGTGGTGCGGACGAACCTATAGTCGTCGGACATGTCGGCTGCTGGCCGACTTTGGCCCGGGGTCGTGGGGACGACCTTATAGTCGTCGACTGGTCGGCGGCGAGCCAACTTTGGCCCGGGGTCGTGGGGACGACCCTATAGTCGTCGACAGGTCGGCGGCGAGCCAACTTTGGCCCGGGGTCGTGGGGACGACCCTATAGTCGTCGGACATGACGGTGGCGGGCCAATCTAGTCCCGGGGTCGTGGGGACGAACCTATAGTCGTCGGACAAGTCGGCGGCGGGCCAACCTATTCCCGGGGTCGTGGGGATGACCCTATAGTCGTCGGACATGACGGTGGCAGGCCAATCTACTCCCGGGTTCGTGGGGACGACCCTATAGTCGTCGGACATGTCGGCGGCAGGGCAACTTTGGCCCGTGGTCTTGGGGACGACCCTATAGTCGTCGGACATGTCGGCGGCTGGCCAACTTTGGCCCGGGGCGTGGGGACGACCCTATAGTCGTCGGACATGTCGGCGGCGGGCCAACCTAGTCCCGGGGTCGTGGGGACGACCCTATAGTCGTCGGACATGTCGGCGGCTGGGCAACTTTGGCCAGTGGTCGTGGGGACGACCCTATAGTCGTCGGACATGTCGGTGACTGGCCAAACTAGTCCCGGGTTCGTGGGGACGACCCTATAGTCGTCGGACATGTCGGCGGCTGGCCAACCTAGTCCCGGGGTCGTGGGGATGACCCTATAGTCGTCGGACATGACGGTGGAGGGCCAATCTAGTCCCGGGGTCCTGGAGACGAACCTATAGTCGTCGGACATATCGGCGGCTGGGCAACTATTGCCCGTGGTCGTAGGAACGACCCAATAGTCTTCGGACTAGTCGGCGGCGGGCCAACCTAGTCCTGGGGTCGTGGGGACGACCCTATAGTCGTCGGACATGTCGGCGGCTGGCCAACTTTGGCCCGGGGTCGTGGGAACGACCCTATAGTCGTCGGACATGACGGTGGCGGGCCAATCTAGTCCCGGGGTCGTGCAGACGAACCTATAGCCGTCGGACATGACGGTGGCGGGCCAATCTGGTCCCGGGGTCCTGGAGACGAACCTATAGTCGTCGGACAAGCCGGCGGCGGGCCAACCTAGTCCTGGGGTCGTGGGGACGACCCTATAGTCGTCGGACATGTCGGCGGCTGGCCAACCTAGTCCTGGGGTCGTGGGGACGACCCTATAGTCGTCGGACATGACGGTGGCGGGCCAATCTAGTCCCGGGGTCGTAGGGACGACCCTATAGTCGTCGACATGTCGGCGGCGAGCCAACCTAGTCCCGGGGTCGTGGAGACGACCCTATAGTCGTGGGACATGACGGCGGCGGGCCAACGTAGGCCCAGGGTCGTAGGGTTGACCCAATAGGTTTCGGACTTGTTGGCGGCGGGCCAATCTAGTCCCGGGGTCGTGGAGACGAACCTATAGTCGTCGGACAAGCCGGCGGCGGGCCAACCTATTCCCGGGGTCGTGGGGACGACCCTATATTCGTCGGACATGTCGGCGGTAGGCCAACTTTGCCCCGTGGTCGTGGGGACGACCCTATAGTCGTCGGACATGACGGTGGCGGGACAATCTATTCCTGGGGTCGTAGGGACGACCCTATAGTCGTCGACATGTCGGCGGCTGGCCAACTTTGGCCCGGGGTTGTGGGGACGACCCTATAGTCGTCGGACCTGTCGGCGGCTGGCCAACATAGCCCCGGGTTCGTGCGGACGACCCTATAGTCGTCGGACATGTCCGCGGCAGGCCAACTTTGGCCCGTGGTCGTGGAGACGAACCTATAGTCGTCGGACATGTCGGCGGCTGGCCAACTGTGGCCCGGGGTCGTAGGGACGACCCTATAGTCGTCGACATGTCGGCGGCTGGCCAACTTTGGCCCGGGGTTGTGGGGACGACCCTATAGTCGTCGGACCTGTCGGCGGCTGGCCAACATAGTCCCGGGTTCGTGCGGACGACCCTATAGTCGTCGGACATGTCCGCGGCAGGACAACTTTGGCCCGTGGTCGTGGAGACGAACCTATAGTCGTCGGACATGTCGGCGGCAGGGCAACTTTGGCCCGTGGTCGTGGGGACGACCCTATAGTCGTCGGACAAGTCGGCGGCGGGCCAACCTAGTCCCGGGGTCGTGGGGACGACCCTATAGTCGTCGGAAATGTCGGCGGCGGGGCAACTTTGGCCAGTGGTCGTGGGGACGACCCTATTGTCGTCGGACATGTCGCTGACTGGCCAACCTAGTCCCGGGTTCGTGGGGACGACCCTATAGTCGTCGGACATGTCGGCGGCTGGCCAACCTAGTCCCGGGTTCGTGCGGACGACCCTATAGACGTCGGACATGTCGGCGGCCAGCCAACTTTGGCCCGTGGTCGTGGGGACGACCCTATAGTCGTCGGACATTTCGGCAGCTAGCCAACCTAGTCCCGGGGTCGTGGGGACGACCCTAGAGTCGTCGGACATGACGGTGGCGGGCCAATCTAGTCCCGGGGTCGTGGAGACGAACCTATAGTCGTCGGACAAGCCGGCGGCGGGCCAACCTAGTCCTGGGGTCGTGGGGACGACCCTATAGTCGTCAGACATGTCGGCGGCGGGCCAACGTAGTCCCGGGCTCGTGCGGACGACCCTATAGTCGTCGGACATGTCGGCGGCTGGCCAACTTTGGCCCGGGGTCGTGGGGACAACCCTATAGTCGTCGGACATGTGGGCGGCTGGCCAACCTATTCCCGGGGTCGTGGGGACGACCCTATAGTCGTCGGACATGACGGTGGCGGGACAATCTAGTCCCGGGGTCGTGGGGACGACCCTATATTCGTCGGACATGTCGGCGGCAGGCCAACTTTGGCCCGTGGTCGCGGGGACGACCCTATAGTGGTCGGACATGACGGTGGCGGGCCAATCTAGTCCCGGGGTCCTGGAGACGACCCTATAGTCGTCGGACATGTCGGCGGCTGGCCAACTTTGGCCCGGGGTCGTGGGGAGGACCCTATAGTCGTCGGACATGTCGGCGGCTGGCCAACCTAGTCCTGGGGTCGTGGGGACGACCCTATAGTCGTCGGACATGTCGGCGGTTGGCCAACGTAGTCCTAGGGTCGTGGGGACGACCCTATAGTCGTCAGACATGTCGGCGGCTGGCCAACTTTGGCCCGGGGTCGTGGGGACGACCCTATAGTCGTCGGACATGTCGGCGGCTGGCCAACCTAGTCCCGGGCTCGTGCGGACGACGCTATAGTCGTCGGACATGTCGGCGGCTGGCCATCTTTGGCCCGGGGTTGTGGGGACGACCCTATAGTCGTCGGACATGTCGGCGGCTGGCCAACCTAGTCCCGGGGTCGTGGGAATGACCCTATAGTCGTCGGACATGACGGTGACGGGCCAATCTAGTCCCGGGGTCCTGGAGACGAACCTATAGTCGTCGGACAAGCCGGCGGCGGGCCAACCTAGTCCTGGGGTCGTGGGGACGACCCTATAGTCGTCGGACATGTCGGCGGCTGGCCAACCTAGTCCTGGGGTCGTGGGGACGCCCCTATAATCGTCGGACATGACGGTGGCGGGACAATCTAGTCCCGGGGTCGTGCGGACGAACCTATAGTCGTCGGACATGTCGGCTGCTGGCCAACCTAGACCCGGGGTGGTGGGGACGACCCTATAGTCGTCGGACATGTCGGCAGCAGGGCAACTTTGGCCCGTGGTCGTGGGGACGACCCTATAGTCGTCGGACATGTCGGCGGCGGGACAATCTAGTCCTGGGGTCGTAGGGACGACCCTATAGTCGTCGGACATGTCGGCGGCTGGCCAACTTTGGCCCGGGGCGTGGGGACGACCCTATAGTCGTCGGACATGTCGGCGGCGGGCCAACCTAGTCCCGGGGTCGTGGGGACGACCCTATAGTCGTCGGACATGTCGGCGGCTGGGCAACTTTGGCCAGTGGTCGTGGGGACGACCCTATAGTCGTCGGACCTGTCGGCGGCAGGCCAACCTAGTCCCGGGGTCGTGGGGACGACCGTATAGTCGTCGGACATGACGGTGGCGGGCCAATCTTGTCCCGGGGTCGTGGGGACGACCCTATAGTCGTCGGACATGTCGGCGGCTGGCCAACCTTGGCCCGGGACGTGGGGACGACCCTATAGTCGTCGGACATGTCGGCGGCGGGCCAACCTAGTCCCGTGGTCGTGGGGACGACCCTATAGTCGACGGACATGTCGGCGGCAGTGCAACTTTGGCCCGTGGTCGTGGGGACGACCCTATAGTCGTCGGACATGTCGGCGGCTGGGCAACTTTGGCCAGTGGTCGTGGGGACGACCCTATAGTCGTCGGACATGTCGGCGGCAGGGCAACTTTGGCCCGTGGTCGTGGGGACGACCCTATAGTCGTCGGACAAGTCGGCGGCGGGCCAACCTAGTCCCGGGGTCGTGGGGACGACCCTATAGTCGTCGGAAATGTCGGCGGCGGGGCAACTTTGGCCAGTGGTCGTGGGGACGACCCTATTGTCGTCGGACATGTCGCTGACTGGCCAACCTAGTCCCGGGTTCGTGGGGACGACCCTATAGTCGTCGGACCTGTCAGCGGCAGGCCAACCTAGTCCCGGGGTCGTGGGGACGACCGTATAGTCGTCGGACATGACGGAGGCGGGCCAATCTTGTCCCGGGGTCGTGGGGACGACCCTATAGTCGTCGGACATGTCGGCGGCTGGCCAACTTTGGCCCGGGGCGTGGGGACGACCCTATAGTCGTCGGACATGTCGGCGGCGGGCCAACCTAGGCCCGTGGTCGTGGGGACGACCCTATAGTCGTCGGACATGTCGGCGGCAGTGCAACTTTGGCCCATGGTCGTGGGGACGACCCTATAGTCGTCGGACATGTCGGCGGCTGGGCAACTTTGGCCAGTGGTCGTGGGGACGACCCTATAGTCGTCGGACATGTCGGTGACTGGCCAACCTAGTCCCGGGTTCGTGGGGACGACCCTATACTCGTCGGACATGTCGGCGGCAGGCCAACCTAGACCCGGGGTCGTGGGGACGACCCTAAAGTCGTCGGACATGTCGGCGGCTGGCCAACTTTGGCCCCGGTCGTGGGGACGACCCTATAGTCGTCGGACAAGTCGGCGGCGGGCCAACCTATTCCCGGGGTCGTGGGGACGACCCTATAGTCGTCGGACATGTCGGCGGCTGGGCAACTTTGGCCAGTGGTCGTGGGGACGACCCTATAGTCGTCGGACATGTCGGTGACTGGCCAACCTAGTCCCGGGTTCGTGGGGACGACCCTATAGTCGTTGGACATGTCGGCGACAGGCCAACCTAGTCCCGGGGTCGTGGGGACGACCCTATAGTCGTCGGACATGTCGGCGGCAGGTCAACTTTGGCCAGTGGTCGTGGGGACGACCCTATAGTCGTCGGATATGTCGGCGGCAGGGCAACTTTGGCCCGTGGTCGTGGGGACGACCCTATAGTCGTCGGACATGTCGGCGGCTGGGCAACATTGGCCAGTGGTCGTGGGGACGACCCTATAGTCGTCGGACATGTCGGCGGCAGGGCAACTTTGGCCCGTGGTCGTGGGGACGACCCTATAGTCGTCGGACATGTCGGCGGCTGGGCAACTTTGGCCAGTGGTCGTGGGGACGACCCTATAGTCGTCGGACATGTCGGTGACTGGCCAACCTAGTCCCGGGTTCGTGGGGACGACCCTATACTCGTCGGACATGTCGGCGGCAGGCCAACCTAGACCCGGGGTCGTGGGGACGACCCTAAAGTCGTCGGACATGTCGGCGGCTGGCCAACTTTGGCCCCGGTCGTGGGGACGACCCTATAGTCGTCGGACAAGTCGGCGGCGGGCCAACCTATTCCCGGGGTCGTGGGGACGACCCTATAGTCGTCGGACATGTCGGCGGCTGGGCAACTTTGGCCAGTGGTCGTGGGGACGACCCTATAGTCGTCGGACATGTCGGTGACTGGCCAACCTAGTCCCGGGTTCGTGGGGACGACCCTATAGTCGTTGGACATGTCGGCGACAGGCCAACCTAGTCCCGGGGTCGTGGGGACGACCCTATAGTCGTCGGACATGTCGGCGGCAGGTCAACTTTGGCCCGGGTCGTGGGGACGACCCTATAGTCTTCGGACATGTCGGTGACTGGCCAACCTAGTCCCGGGTTCGTGGGGACGACCCTATAGTCGTCGGACATGTCGGCGGCTGGGCAACTTTGGCCAGTGGTCGTGGGGACGACCCTATAGTCGTCGGACATGTCGGTGACTGGCCAAACTAGTCCCGGGTTCGTGGGGACGACCCTATAGTCGTCGGACATGTCGGTGACTGGACAACCTAGTCCCGGGTTCGTGGGGACGACCCTATAGTCGTCGGACATGTCGGCGGCTGGGCAACTTTGGCCAGTGGTCGTTCGGTCGACCCTATAGACGTCGGACATGTCGGTGACTGGCCAACCTAGTCCCGGGTTCGTGGGGATGACCCTATAGTCGTCGGACATGTCGGCGGCAGGGCAACTTTGGCCCGTGGTCTTGGGGACGACCCTATAGTCGTCGGACATGTCGGCGGCTGGCCAACTTTGGCCCGGGGCGTGGGGACGACCCTATAGTCGTCGGACATGTCGGCGGCGGGCCAACCTAGTCCCGGGGTCGTGGGGACGACCCTATAGTCGTCGGACATGTCGGCGGCTGGGCAACTTTGGCCAGTGGTCGTGGGGACGACCCTATAGTCGTCGGACATGTCGGTGACTGGCCAAACTAGTCCCGGGTTCGTGGGGACGACCCTATAGTCGTCGGACATGTCGGTGACTGGACAACCTAGTGCCGGGTTCGTGGGGACGACCCTATAGTCGTCGGACATGTCGGCGGCTGGGCAACTTTGGCCAGTGGTCGTGGGGTCGACCCTATAGACGTCGGACATGTCGGTGACTGGCCAACCTAGTCCCGGGTTCGTGGGGACGACCCTATAGTCGTCGGACATGTCGGCGGCTGGCCAACTTTGGCCCGGGGCGTGGGGACGACCCTATAGTCGTCGGACTTGTCGGCGGCGGGCCAACCTAGTCCCGGGGTCGTGGGGACGACCCTATAGTCGTCGGATATGTCGGCGGCTGGGCAACTTTGGCCAGTGGTCGTGGGGCCGACCCTATAGTCGTCGGACATGTCGGCGGCTGGCCAACTTTGACCCGGGTCGTGGGGACGACCCTATAGTCGTCGGACAAGTCGGCGGCGGGCCAACCTAGTCCCGGGGTCGTGGGGACGACCCTATAGTCGTCGGACATGTCGGCGGCGGGGCAACTTTGGCCAGTGGTCGTGGGGACGACCCTATTGTCGTCGGACATGTCGGTGACTGGCCAAACTAGTCCCGGGTTCGTGGGGACGACCCTATAGTCGTCGGACATGTCGGTGACTGGACAACCTAGTCCCGGGTTCGTGGGGACGACCCTATAGTCGTCGGACATGTCGGCGGCTGGGCAACTTTGGCCAGTGGTCGTGGGGTCGACCCTATAGACGTCGGACATGTCGGTGACTGGCCAACCTAGTCCCGGGTTCGTGGGGATGACCCTATAGTCGTCGGACATGTCGGCGGCAGGGCAACTTTGGCCCGTGGTCTTGGGGACGACCCTATAGTCGTCGGACATGTCGGCGGCTGGCCAACTTTGGCCCGGGGCGTGGGGACGACCCTATAGTCGTCGGACAAGTCGGCGGCGGGCCAACCTAGTCCCGGGGTCGTGGGGACGACCCTATAGTCGTCGGACATGTCGGCTGCGGGGCAACTTTGGCCAGTGGTCGTGGGGACGACCCTATTGTCGTCGGACATGTCGGTGACTGGCCAACCTAGTCCCGGGTTCGTGGGGACGACCCTATAGTCGTCGGACCTGTCGGCGGCAGGCCAACCTAGTCCCGGGGTCGTGGGGATGACCCTATAGCCGTGGGACATGACGGTGGCAGGCCAATCTAGTCCCGGGGTCGTGGAGACGAACCTATATTCGTCGGACATGTCGGTGACTGGCCAACCTAGTCCCGGGTTCGTGGGGACGACCCTATACTCGTCGGACATGTCGGCGGCAGGCCAACCTAGACCCGGGGTCGTGGGGACGGCCCTATACTCGTCGGACATGTCGGCGGCAGGCCAACCTAGACCCGGGGTCGTGGGGACGACCCTATAGTCGTCGGACATGTCGGCGGCGGGGCAACTTTGGCCAGTGGTCGTGGGGACGACCCTATTGTCGTCGGACATGTCGGTGACTGGCCAAACTAGTCCCGGGTTCGTGGGGACGACCCTATAGTCGTCGGACATGTCGGTGACTGGACAACCTAGTCCCGGGTTCGTGGGGACGACCCTATAGTCGTCGGACATGTCGGCGGCTGGGCAACTTTGGCCAGTGGTCGTGGGGTCGACCCTATAGACGTCGGACATGTCGGTGACTGGCCAACCTAGTCCCGGGTTCGTGGGGATGACCCTATAGTCGTCGGACATGTCGGCGGCAGGGCAACTTTGGCCCGTGGTCTTGGGGACGACCCTATAGTCGTCGGACATGTCGGCGGCTGGCCAACTTTGGCCCGGGGCGTGGGGACGACCCTATAGTCGTCGGACAAGTCGGCGGCGGGCCAACCTAGTCCCGGGGTCGTGGGGACGACCCTATAGTCGTCGGACATGTCGGTGACTGGCCAAACTAGTCCCGGGTTCGTGGGGACGACCCTATAGTCGTCGGACATGTCGGTGACTGGACAACCTAGTGCCGGGTTCGTGGGGACGACCCTATAGTCGTCGGACATGTCGGCGGCTGGGCAACTTTGGCCAGTGGTCGTGGGGTCGACCCTATAGACGTCGGACATGTCGGTGACTGGCCAACCTAGTCCCGGGTTCGTGGGGACGACCCTATAGTCGTCGGACATGTCGGCGGCTGGCCAACTTTGGCCCGGGGCGTGGGGACGACCCTATAGTCGTCGGACATGTCGGCGGCGGGCCAACCTAGTCCCGGGGTCGTGGGGACGACCCTATAGTCGTCGGATATGTCGGCGGCTGGGCAACTTTGGCCAGTGGTCGTGGGGACGACCCTATAGTCATCGGACATGTCGGCGGCTGGCCAACTTTGACCCGGGTCGTGGGGAGGACCCTATAGTCGTCGGACAAGTCGGCGGCGGGCCAACCTAGTCCCGGGGTCGTGGGGACGACCCTATAGTCGTCGGACATGTCGGCTGCGGGGCAACTTTGGCCAGTGGTCGTGGGGACGACCCTATTGTCGTCGGACATGTCGGTGACTGGCCAACCTAGTCCCGGGTTCGTGGGGACGACCCTATAGTCGTCGGACCTGTCGGCGGCAGGCCAACCTAGTCCCGGGGTCGTGGGGATGACCCTATAGCCGTCGGACATGACGGTGGCAGGCCAATCTAGTCCCGGGGTCGTGGAGACGAACCTATATTCGTCGGACATATCGGCGGCTGGGCAACTATTGCCCGTGGTCGTAGGAACGACCCAATAGTCTTCGGACTAGTCGGCGGCGGGCCAATCTAGTCCCGGGGTCGTGGAGACGACCCTATAGTCGTCGGACATGTCGGTGACTGGCCAAACTAGTCCCGGGTTCGTGGGGACGACCCTATAGTCGTCGGACATGTCGGTGACTGGCCAACCTAGTCCCGGGTTCGTGGGGACGACCCTATACTCGTCGGACATGTCGGCGGCAGGCCAACCTAGACCCGGGGTCGTGGGGACGACCCTATAGTCGTCGGACATGACGGTGGCGGGACAATCTAGTCCCGGGGTCGTGGAGACGAACCTATATTCGTCGGACATATCGGCGGCTGGGCAACTATTGCCCGTGGTCGTAGGAACGACCCAATAGTCTTCGGACTAGTCGGCGGCGGGCCAACCTAGTCCTGGGGTCGTGGGGACGACCCTATAGTCGTCGGACATGTCGGTGACTGGCCAAACTAGTCCCGGGTTCGTGGGGACGACCCTATAGTCGTCGGACATGTCGGTGACTGGCCAACCTAGTCCCGGGTTCGTGGGGACGACCCTATACTCGTCGGACATGTCGGCGGCAGGCCAACCTAGACCCGGGGTCGTGGGGACGACCCTATAGTCGTCGGACATGACGGTGGCGGGACAATCTATTCCTGGGGTCGTAGGGACGACCCTATAGTCGTCGGATATGTCGGCGGCTGGGCAACTTTGGCCAGTGGTCGTGGGGACGACCCTATAGTCGTCGGCCATGTCGGCGGCTGGCCAACTTTGACCCGGGTCGTGGGGACGACCCTATAGTCGTCGGACAAGTCGGCGGCGGGCCAACCTAGTCCCGGGGTCGTGGGGACGACCCTATAGTCGTCGGACATGTCGGCTGCGGGGCAACTTTGGCCAGTGGTCGTGGGGACGACCCTATTGTCGTCGGACATGTCGGCGGCTGGGCAACTTTGGCCAGTGGTCGTGGGGTCGACCCTATAGACGTCGGACATGTCGGTGACTGGCCAACCTAGTCCCGGGTTCGTGGGGACGACCCTATAGTCGTCGGACATGTCGGCGGCTGGCCAACTTTGGCCCGGGGCGTGGGGACGACCCTATAGTCGTCGGACTTGTCGGCGGCGGGCCAACCTAGTCCCGGGGTCGTGGGGACGACCCTATAGTCGTCGGATATGTCGGCGGCTGGGCAACTTTGGCCAGTGGTCGTGGGGACGACCCTATAGTCGTCGGACATGTCGGCGGCGGGCCAACTTTGACCCGGGTCGTGGGGACGACCCTATAGTCGTCGGACAAGTCGGCGGCGGGCCAACCTAGTCCCGGGGTCGTGGGGACGACCCTATAGTCGTCGGACATGTCGGCGGCGGGGCAACTTTGGCCAGTGGTCGTGGGGACGACCCTATTGTCGTCGGACATGTCGGTGACTGGCCAACCTAGTCCCGGGTTCGTGGGGACGACCCTATAGTCGTCGGACCTGTCGGCGGCAGGCCAACCTAGTCCCGGGGTCGTGGGGATGACCCTATAGCCGTCGGACATGACGGTGGCAGGCCAATCTAGTCCCGGGGTCGTGGAGACGAACCTATATTCGTCGGACATATCGGCGGCTGGGCAACTATTGCCCGTGGTCGTAGGAACGACCCAATAGTCTTCGGACTAGTCGGCGGCGGGCCAACCTAGTCCTGGGGGCGTGGGGACGACCCTATAGTCGTCGGACATGTCGGCGGCTGGCCAACTTTGGCCCGGGGTCGTGGGGACGACCCTATAGTCGTCGGACATGACGGTGGCGGGCCAATCTTGTCCCGGGGTCGTGGAGACGAACCTATAGTCGTCGGACAAGTCGGCGGCGGGCCAACCTAATCCCGGGGTCGTGGGGACGACCCTATAGTCATGGGACATGACGGTGGCGGGCCAATCTAGTCCCGGGGTCGTGCGGACGAACCTATAGTCGTCGGACATGTCGGCTGCTGGCCGACTTTGGCCGGGGTCGTGGGGACGACCATATAGTCGTCGACAGGTCGGCGGCGAGCCAACTTTGGCCCGGGGTCGTGGGGACGACCCTATAGTCGTCGACAGGTCGGCGGCGAGCCAACTTTGGCCCGGGGTCGTGGGGACGACCCTATAGTCGTGGGACATGACGGCGGCGGGCCAACGTAGGCCCAGGGTCGTAGTGTTGACCCAATAGTCTTCGGACTTGTTGGCGGCGGGCCAACCTAGTCCTGGGGTCGTGGGGACGACCCTATAGTAGTGGGACATGACGGCGGCGGGCCAACGTAGGCCCAGGGTCGTAGGGTCGACCCAATAGTCTTCGGACTAGTCGGCGGCGGGCCAACCTAGCCCTGGGGTCGTGCGGACGAACCTATAGTCGTCGGACATGTCGGGGGCAGGCCAACTTTGGCCCGTGGTCGTGGGGACGACCCAATAGTCGTCGGACATGACGGTGGCGGGCCAATCTAGTCCCGGGGTCGTAGGGACGACCCTATAGTCGTCGGACATGACGGTGGCGGGCCAATCTAGTCCCGGGGTCGTGGGGACGAACCTATAGTCGTCGGACAAGTCGGCGGCGGGCCAACCTATTCCCGGGGTCGTGGGGATGACCCTATAGCCGTCGGACATGACGGTGGCAGGCCAATCTATTCCCGGGGTCGTGGAGACGAACCTATATTCGTCGGACATATCGGCGGCTGGGCAACTATTGCCCGTGGTCGTACGGACGACCCAATAGTCTTCGGACTAGTCGGCGGCGGGACAACCTAGTCCTGGGGTCGTGGGGACGACCCTATAGTCGTCGGAAATGTCGGCGGCTGGCCAACTTTGGCCCGGGGTCGTGGGGACGACCCTATAGTCGTCGGACATGTCGGCGGCTGGCCAACCTAGTCCCGGGGTCGTGGGGACGACCCTATAGTCGTCGGACATGTCGGCGGCTGGCCAACTTTGGCCCGGGGTCGTGGGGACGACCTTATAGTCGTCGGACATGTCGGCGGCTGGCCAACCTAGTCCTAGGGTCGTGGGGACGACCCTATAGTCGTCGGAAATGTCGGGGGCAGGCCAACTTTGGCCCGTGGTCGTGGGGACGACCCAATAGTCGTCGGACATGACGGTGGAGGGCCAATCTAGTCCCGGGGTCCTGGAGACGAACCTATAGTCGTCGGACATGTCGGCGGCTGGCCAACCTAGTCCTAGGGTCGTGGGGACGACCCTATAGTCGTCGGACATGTCGGCGGCTGGCCAACTTTGGCCCGGGGTCGTGGGGACGACCTTATAGTCGTCGGACATGTCGGCGGCTGGCCAACCTAGTCCTAGGGTCGTGGGGACGACCCTATAGTCGTCGGAAATGTCGGCGGCTGGCCAACTTTGGCCCGGGGTCGTGGGGACGACCCTATAGTCGTCGGACATGTCGGCGGCTGGCCAACCTAGTCCCGGGGTCGTGGGGATGACCCTATAGTCGTCGGACATGACGGTGGAGGGCCAATCTAGTCCCGGGGTCCTGGAGACGAACCTATAGTCGTCGGACATGTCGGCGGCTGGCCAACCTAGTCCTAGGGTCGTGGGGACGACCCTATAGTCGTCGGACATGTCGGCGGCTGGCCAACTTTGGCCCGGGGTCGTGGGGACGACCTTATAGTCGTCGGACATGTCGGCGGCTGGCCAACCTAGTCCCGGGGTCGTGGGGACGACCCTACAATCGTCGGACATGACGGTGGCGGGCCAATCTAGTTCCGGGGTCGGGAGGACGACCCTATAGTCGTCGGACATGTCTGCGGCTGGCCAACTTGGTCCCGGGGTCGTGGGGACAACCCTATAGTCGTCGGACATGTCGGCGGCTGGCCAACTTTGGCCCGGGGTTGTGGGGACGACCCTATAGTCGTCGGACATGTCGGCGGCTGGCCATCTTTCGCCCGGGGTTGTCGGGACGACCCTATAGTTGTCGGACATGACGGTGGCGGGCCAACCTAGTCCCGGGGTCGTGGGGACGACGCTATATTCGTCGGATATGTCGGCGGCTGGCCAACTTTGGCCCGGGGTTGTGGGGCCGACCCAATAGTCGTCGGACATGTCGGCGGCTGGACAACCTAGTCCCGGGTTCGTGGGGACGACCCTATAGTCGACGGACATGTCGGCGGCTGGCCGACTTTGGCCCGGGGTCGTGGGGACGACCCTATAGTCATCGACATGTCGGTGTCTGGCCAACCTATTCCCGGGGTAGTGGGGACGACCCTACAATCGTCGGACATGACGGTGGCGGGCCAGTCTAGTTCCGGGGTCGGGAGGACGACCCTATAGTCTTCGGACATGTCGGCGGCTGGCCAACCTAGTCCCGGGTTCGTGGGGACGACGCTATATTCGTCGGACATGTCGGCGGCTGGCCAACTTTGGCCCGGGGTTGTGGGGACGACCCTATAGTCGTCGGACATGTCGGCGGCTGGCCAACCTAGTCCCGGGTTCGTGGGGACGACCCTATAGTTGTCGGACATGTCGGCGGCTGGCCAACTTTGGCCCGGGGTCGTGGGGACGACCCTATAGTCGTCGAAATGTCGGCGGCTGGCCAACCTAGTCCCGGGTTCGTGCGGACGACCCTATAGTCGTCGGACATGTTGGCAGCGGGCCAACGTAGGCCCAGGGTCGTGGGGACGACCCTACAGTCGTCGGAAATGTCGGTGGCGGGCCAATCTAGTCCCGGGTTCGTGGGGACGACCCTATAGTCGTCGGACATGTCGGCGCCTGGCCAACATATTCCCGGGGTCGTGGGGACGACCCTGTAGTCGCCGGACACGACGGTGGCGGGCCAATCTAGTCCTGGGGCCGTGTGGACGACCCTATAGTCGTCGGACATGTTGGCAGCGGGCGAACGTAGGCCCAGGGTCGTGGGGTCGACCCTATAGTCGTCGGACATGACGGTGGCGGGCCAATCTATTCCCGGGGCCGTGGGGACGACCCTATAGTCGTCGGACATGTTGGCAGCGGGCCAACGTAGGCCCAGGGTCGTGGGGACGACCCTACAGTCGTCGGACATGACGGTGGCGGGCCAATCTAGTCCCGGGCCGTGGGGACGACCGTATAGTCGTCGGACTAGCCGGCGGCGGGCCAACGTAGGCCCAGGGTCGTAGGGAGGACCCTATAGTCGTCGGACATGTCGGCGGCTGTCCAACCTAGTCCCGGGTTCGTGGGGACGATCCTATAGTCGTCGGACTAGCCGGCGGCAGGCCAACGTAGGCCCAGGGTCGTGGGGTCGACCCTATAGTCGTCGGACATGACGGTGGCGGGCCAATCTATTCCCGGGGCCGTGGGGACGACCCTATAGTCGTCGGACATGTTGGCAGCGGGCCAACGTAGGCCCAGGGTCGTGGGGACGACCCTACAGTCGTCGGACATGACGGTGGCGGGCCAATCTAGTCCCGGGGCCGTGGGGACGACCGTATAGTCGTCGGACATGTCGGCGGCTGGCCAACCTAGTCCCGGGGTCGTGGGGACGAGCCTATAGTCGTCGGACAAGTCGGCGGCGGGCCAACCTAGTCCCGGGGTGGTAGGGACGACCCTATAGTCGTCGGACATGTCGGCGCCTGGCCAACGTATTCCCGGGGTCGTGGGGACGACCCTGTAGTCGCCGGACATGACGGTGGCGGGCCAATCTAGTCCCGGGGCCGTGTGGACGACCGTATAGTCGTCGGACTAGCCGGCGGCGGGCCAACGTAGGCCCAGGGTCGTAGGGAGGACCCTATAGTCGTCGGACATGTCGGCGGCTGTCCAACCTAGTCCCGGGTTCGTGGGGACGATCCTATAGTCGTCGGACTAGCCGGCGGCGGGCCAACGTAGGCCCAGGGTCGTACGGACGACCCTATAGTCGTCGGACAATTCGGCGGCAGGCCAACCTAGTCCCGCGTTCGTGGGGTCGACCCTATAGTCGTCGGACATGTCGGCGGCTGGCCAATCTAGTCCCGGGGTCGTGGGGTCGACCCTATAGTCGTCGGACATGTCGGCGGCTGGCCAGCTTTGTCCCGGGGTCGTGGGGACGACCCTATAGTCGTCGGACTAGCCGGCGGCGGGCCAACGTAGGCCCAGGGTCGTAGGGACGACCCTATAGTCGTCGGAAAAGTCGGCGGCGGGCCAACCTAATCCCGGGGTCGTGGGGACGACCGTATAGTCGTCGGACAAGTCGGCGGCGGGCCAACCTAGTAGCGGGGTCGTGGGGACGACCGTATAGTCGTCGGACAAGTCGGCGGCGGGCCAACGTAGGCCCAGGGTCGTGGGGACGACCATATAGTCGTCGGACATTTCGGTGGCGGGCCAACGTAGGCACAGGGTCGTGGGGACGACCCTATAATCGTCGGACATGACGGTGGCGGGCCAATTTAGTCCCGGGGCCGTGAGGACGACCCTATACTCGTCGGACATGTTGGCAGCGGGCCAACGTAGGCCCAGGATCGTGGCGACGACCCTACAGTCGTCGGAAATGACGGTGGCGGGCCAATCTAGTCCCGGGTTCGTGGGGACGACCCTATAGTCGTCGGACAAGTCGGCGGCGGGCCAACCTAGTCCCGGGGTCGTGGGGACGACCCTATAGTCGTCGGACATGTTGGCAGCGGGCCAACGTAGGCCCAGGGTCGTGGGGACGACCCTACAGTCGTCGGACATGACGGTTGCGGGCCAATCTAGTCCCGGGGACGTGGGGACGACCGTATAGTCGTCGGACATGTCGGCGGCTGGCCAACCTAATCCCGGGGTCGTGGGGACGACCGTATAGTCGTCGGACAAGTCGGCGGCGGGCCAACCTAGTAGCGGGGTCGTGGGGACGACCGTATAGTCGTCGGACAAGTCGGCGGCGGGCCAACCTAGTAGCGGGGTCGTTGGGACAACCCTGTAGTCGTCGGACAAGTCGCCGACGGGCCAACCTAGTACCGGGGTCGTGGGGACGATCCTGTAGTCGTAGGACATGACGGTGGCGGGCCAATCTAGTCCCGGGGTCGTGGGGACGACCCTATAGTCGTCGGACAAGTCGGCGGCGGGCCAACCTAGTCCCGGGGTCGTGGGGACGACCCTATAGTCGTCGGACATGTTGGCAGCGGGCCAACCTAGTCCTGGGGTCGTGGGGACGACACTATAGTCGTCGGACATGTCGGCGGCTGGCCAACCTAGTCCTAGGGTCGTGGGGACGACCCTATAGTCGTCGGAAATGTCGGCGGCTGGCCAACTTTGGCCCGGGGTCGTGGGGACGACCCTATAGTCGTCGGACATGTCGGCGGCTGGCCAACCTAGTCCCGGGGTCGTGGGGATGACCCTATAGTCGTCGGACATGACGGTGGAGGGCCAATCTAGTCCCGGGGTCCTGGAGACGAACCTATAGTCGTCGGACATGTCGGCGGCTGGCCAACCTAGTCCTAGGGTCGTGGGGACGACCCTATAGTCGTCGGACATGTCGGCGGCTGGCCAACTTTGGCCCGGGGTCGTGGGGACGACCTTATAGTCGTCGGACATGTCGGCGGCTGGCCAACCTAGTCCCGGGGTCGTGGGGACGACCCTACAATCGTCGGACATGACGGTGGCGGGCCAATCTAGTTCCGGGGTCGGGAGGACGACCCTATAGTCGTCGGACATGTCTGCGGCTGGCCAACTTGGTCCCGGGGTCGTGGGGACAACCCTATAGTCGTCGGACATGTCGGCGGCTGGCCAACTTTGGCCCGGGGTTGTGGGGACGACCCTATAGTCGTCGGACATGTCGGCGGCTGGCCATCTTTCGCCCGGGGTTGTCGGGACGACCCTATAGTTGTCGGACATGACGGTGGCGGGCCAACCTAGTCCCGGGGTCGTGGGGACGACGCTATATTCGTCGGATATGTCGGCGGCTGGCCAACTTTGGCCCGGGGTTGTGGGGCCGACCCAATAGTCGTCGGACATGTCGGCGGCTGGACAACCTAGTCCCGGGTTCGTGGGGACGACCCTATAGTCGACGGACATGTCGGCGGCTGGCCGACTTTGGCCCGGGGTCGTGGGGACGACCCTATAGTCATCGACATGTCGGTGTCTGGCCAACCTATTCCCGGGGTAGTGGGGACGACCCTACAATCGTCGGACATGACGGTGGCGGGCCAGTCTAGTTCCGGGGTCGGGAGGACGACCCTATAGTCTTCGGACATGTCGGCGGCTGGCCAACCTAGTCCCGGGTTCGTGGGGACGACGCTATATTCGTCGGACATGTCGGCGGCTGGCCAACTTTGGCCCGGGGTTGTGGGGACGACCCTATAGTCGTCGGACATGTCGGCGGCTGGCCAACCTAGTCCCGGGTTCGTGGGGACGACCCTATAGTTGTCGGACATGTCGGCGGCTGGCCAACTTTGGCCCGGGGTCGTGGGGACGACCCTATAGTCGTCGAAATGTCGGCGGCTGGCCAACCTAGTCCCGGGTTCGTGCGGACGACCCTATAGTCGTCGGACATGTTGGCAGCGGGCCAACGTAGGCCCAGGGTCGTGGGGACGACCCTACAGTCGTCGGAAATGTCGGTGGCGGGCCAATCTAGTCCCGGGTTCGTGGGGACGACCCTATAGTCGTCGGACATGTCGGCGCCTGGCCAACCTATTCCCGGGGTCGTGGGGACGACCCTGTAGTCGCCGGACACGACGGTGGCGGGCCAATCTAGTCCTGGGGCCGTGTGGACGACCCTATAGTCGTCGGACATGTTGGCAGCGGGCGAACGTAGGCCCAGGGTCGTGGGGTCGACCCTATAGTCGTCGGACATGACGGTGGCGGGCCAATCTATTCCCGGGGCCGTGGGGACGACCCTATAGTCGTCGGACATGTTGGCAGCGGGCCAACGTAGGCCCAGGGTCGTGGGGACGACCCTACAGTCGTCGGACATGACGGTGGCGGGCCAATCTAGTCCCGGGCCGTGGGGACGACCGTATAGTCGTCGGACTAGCCGGCGGCGGGCCAACGTAGGCCCAGGGTCGTAGGGAGGACCCTATAGTCGTCGGACATGTCGGCGGCTGTCCAACCTAGTCCCGGGTTCGTGGGGACGATCCTATAGTCGTCGGACTAGCCGGCGGCAGGCCAACGTAGGCCCAGGGTCGTGGGGTCGACCCTATAGTCGTCGGACATGACGGTGGCGGGCCAATCTATTCCCGGGGCCGTGGGGACGACCCTATAGTCGTCGGACATGTTGGCAGCGGGCCAACGTAGGCCCAGGGTCGTGGGGACGACCCTACAGTCGTCGGACATGACGGTGGCGGGCCAATCTAGTCCCGGGGCCGTGGGGACGACCGTATAGTCGTCGGACATGTCGGCGGCTGGCCAACCTAGTCCCGGGGTCGTGGGGACGAGCCTATAGTCGTCGGACAAGTCGGCGGCGGGCCAACCTAGTCCCGGGGTGGTAGGGACGACCCTATAGTCGTCGGACATGTCGGCGCCTGGCCAACGTATTCCCGGGGTCGTGGGGACGACCCTGTAGTCGCCGGACATGACGGTGGCGGGCCAATCTAGTCCCGGGGCCGTGTGGACGACCGTATAGTCGTCGGACTAGCCGGCGGCGGGCCAACGTAGGCCCAGGGTCGTAGGGAGGACCCTATAGTCGTCGGACATGTCGGCGGCTGTCCAACCTAGTCCCGGGTTCGTGGGGACGATCCTATAGTCGTCGGACTAGCCGGCGGCGGGCCAACGTAGGCCCAGGGTCGTACGGACGACCCTATAGTCGTCGGACAATTCGGCGGCAGGCCAACCTAGTCCCGCGTTCGTGGGGTCGACCCTATAGTCGTCGGACATGTCGGCGGCTGGCCAATCTAGTCCCGGGGTCGTGGGGTCGACCCTATAGTCGTCGGACATGTCGGCGGCTGGCCAGCTTTGTCCCGGGGTCGTGGGGACGACCCTATAGTCGTCGGACTAGCCGGCGGCGGGCCAACGTAGGCCCAGGGTCGTAGGGACGACCCTATAGTCGTCGGAAAAGTCGGCGGCGGGCCAACCTAATCCCGGGGTCGTGGGGACGACCGTATAGTCGTCGGACAAGTCGGCGGCGGGCCAACCTAGTAGCGGGGTCGTGGGGACGACCGTATAGTCGTCGGACAAGTCGGCGGCGGGCCAACGTAGGCCCAGGGTCGTGGGGACGACCATATAGTCGTCGGACATTTCGGTGGCGGGCCAACGTAGGCACAGGGTCGTGGGGACGACCCTATAATCGTCGGACATGACGGTGGCGGGCCAATTTAGTCCCGGGGCCGTGAGGACGACCCTATACTCGTCGGACATGTTGGCAGCGGGCCAACGTAGGCCCAGGATCGTGGCGACGACCCTACAGTCGTCGGAAATGACGGTGGCGGGCCAATCTAGTCCCGGGTTCGTGGGGACGACCCTATAGTCGTCGGACAAGTCGGCGGCGGGCCAACCTAGTCCCGGGGTCGTGGGGACGACCCTATAGTCGTCGGACATGTTGGCAGCGGGCCAACGTAGGCCCAGGGTCGTGGGGACGACCCTACAGTCGTCGGACATGACGGTTGCGGGCCAATCTAGTCCCGGGGACGTGGGGACGACCGTATAGTCGTCGGACATGTCGGCGGCTGGCCAACCTAATCCCGGGGTCGTGGGGACGACCGTATAGTCGTCGGACAAGTCGGCGGCGGGCCAACCTAGTAGCGGGGTCGTGGGGACGACCGTATAGTCGTCGGACAAGTCGGCGGCGGGCCAACCTAGTAGCGGGGTCGTTGGGACAACCCTGTAGTCGTCGGACAAGTCGCCGACGGGCCAACCTAGTACCGGGGTCGTGGGGACGATCCTGTAGTCGTAGGACATGACGGTGGCGGGCCAATCTAGTCCCGGGGTCGTGGGGACGACCCTATAGTCGTCGGACAAGTCGGCGGCGGGCCAACCTAGTCCCGGGGTCGTGGGGACGACCCTATAGTCGTCGGACATGTTGGCAGCGGGCCAACGTAGGCCCAGGGTCGTGGGGACGACCCTACAGTCGTCGGACATGACGGTGGCGGGCCAATCTAGTCCCGGGGCCGTGGGGACGACCCTATAGTCGTCGGACAAGCCGGCGCCTGGCCAACCTAGTCCCGGGATCGTGGGGACGACCCTATAGTCGTCGGACATGTTGGCAGCGGGCCAACGTAGGCCCAGGGTCGTGGGGACGACCCTATAGTCGTCGGACAAGCCGGCGCCTGGCCAACCTAGTCCCGGGGTCGTGGGGACGACCGTATAGTCGTCGGACATGTTGGCAGCGGGCCAACGTAGGCCCAGGGTCGTGGGGACGACCCTACAGTCGTCGGACATGACGGTGGCGGTCCAATCTAGTCCAGGGGTGGTAGGGTCGACCCTATAGTCGTCGGACACGTCGGCGGCGGTCCAACCTAGTCCCGGGTTCGTGGGGACGACCCTATAGTCGTCGGACATGTCGGCGGCGGGCCAACGTAGGCCCAGGGTCGTTGGGTCGACCCTATAGTCGTCGGACATGACGGTGGCGGGCCAATCTAGCCCCGGGGTCGTGGGGACGACCCTATAGTCGTCGGACATGTTGGCAGCGGGCCAACGTAGGCCCAGGGTCGTGGGGACGACCCTACAGTCGTCGGACATGACGGTGGCGGGCCAATCTAGTCCCGGGGTCGTAGGGACTACCCTATAGTCGTCGGACATGTCGGCGGCGGGCCCACCTAGTCCCGGGGTCGTGGGGACGACCGTATAGTCGTCGGACAAGTCGGCGGCGGGCCAACGTAGGCACACGGTCGTGGGGACGACCCTATAATCGTCGGAAATGACGGTGGCGGGCCTATCTGGTCCTGGGGCCGTGGGGACGACCCTATTGTCGTCGGACATGTTGGCAGCGGGTTAACGTAGGCCCAGGGTCGTGGGGACGACCCTAAAGTCGTCGGACTAGCCGACGGCGGGCCAACGTAGGCCCAGGGTCGTAGGGACGACCCTATAGTCGTCGGAAAAGTCGGCGGCGGGCCAACCTAGTCCCGGGGTCGTAGGGACTACCCTATAGTCGTCGGACATGTCGGCGGCGGGCCCACCTAGTCCCGGGGCCGTGTGGACGACCGTATAGTCGTCGGACTAGCCGGCGGCGGGCCAACGTAGGCCCAGGGTCGTAGGGAGGACCCTATAGTCGTCGGACATGTCGGCGGCTGTCCAACCTAGTCCCGGGTTCGTGGGGACGATCCTATAGTCGTCGGACTAGCCGGCGGCGGGCCAACGTAGGCCCAGGGTCGTACGGACGACCCTATAGTCGTCGGACAATTCGGCGGCAGGCCAACCTAGTCCCGCGTTCGTGGGGTCGACCCTATAGTCGTCGGACATGTCGGCGGCTGGCCAATCTTGTCCCGGGGTCGTGGGGTCGACCCTATAGTCGTCGGACATGTCGGCGGCTGGCCAGCTTTGTCCCGGGGTCGTGGGGTCGACCCTATAGTTGTCGGACTAGCCGACGGCGGGCCAACGTAGGCCCAGGGTCGTAGGCACGACCCTATAGTCGTCGGAAAAGTCGGCGGCGGGCCAACCTAGTCCCGGGGTCGTAGGGACTACCCTATAGTCGTCGGACATGTCGGCGGCGGGCCCACCTAGTCCCGGGGTCGTGGGGACGACCCTATAGTCGTCGGACAAGTCGGCGGCGGGCCCACCTAGTCCCGGGGTCGTGGGGACGACCCTATAATCGTCGGACATGACGGTGGCGGGCGAATCTAGTCCCGGGGTCGTGGGGACGACCGTATAGTCGTCGGACATGTCGGCGGCTGGCCAACCTAGTCCCGGGGTCGTGGGGACGACCCTATAGTCGTCGGACATGTCGGCGGCGGGCCCACCTAGTCCCGGGGTCGTGGGGACGACCCTATAGTCGTCGGACAAGTCGGCGGCGGGCCCACCTAGTCCCGGGGTCGTGGGGACGACCCTATAGTCGTCGGACATGACGGTGGCGGGCGAATCTAGTCCCGGGGTCGTGGGGACGACCGTATAGTCGTCGGACATGTCGGCGGCTGGCCAACCTAGTCCCGGGGTCGTGGGGACGACCCTATAGTCTTCGGACATGTCGGCGGCTGGCCAACCTAGTCCCGGGTTCGTGGGGACGACGCTATATTCGTCGGACATGTCGGCGGCTGGCCAACTTTGGCCCGGGGTTGTGGGGACGACCCTATAGTCGTCGGACATGTCGGCGGCTGGCCAACCTAGTCCCGGGTTCGTGGGGACGACCCTATAGTTGTCGGACATGTCGGCGGCTGGCCAACTTTGGCCCGGGGTCGTGGGGACGACCCTATAGTCGTCGAAATGTCGGCGGCTGGCCAACCTAGTCCCGGGTTCGTGCGGACGACCCTATAGTCGTCGGACATGTTGGCAGCGGGCCAACGTAGGCCCAGGGTCGGGGGGACGACCCTACAGTCGTCGGAAATGTCGGTGGCGGGCCAATCTAGTCCCGGGTTCGTGGGGACGACCCTATAGTCGTCGGACATGTCGGCGCCTGGCCAACCTATTCCCGGGGTCGTGGGGACGACCCTGTAGTCGCCGGACACGACGGTGGCGGGCCAATCTAGCCCTGGGGCCGTGTGGACGACCCTATAGTCGTCGGACATGTTGGCAGCGGGCGAACGTAGGCCCAGGGTCGTGGGGTCGACCCTATAGTCGTCGGACATGACGGTGGCGGGCCAATCTATTCCCGGGGCCGTGGGGACGACCCTATAGTCGTCGGACATGTTGGCAGCGGGCCAACGTAGGCCCAGGGTCGTGGGGACGACCCTACAGTCGTCGGACATGACGGTGGCGGGCCAATCTAGTCCCGGGCCGTGGGGACGACCGTATAGTCGTCGGACTAGCCGGCGGCGGGCCAACGTAGGCCCAGGGTCGTAGGGAGGACCCTATAGTCGTCGGACATGTCGACGGCTGTCCAACCTAGTCCCGGGTTCGTGGGGACGATCCTATAGTCGTCGGACTAGCCGGCGGCGGGCCAACGTAGGCCCAGGGTCGTGGGGTCGACCCTATAGTCGTCGGACATGACGGTGGCGGGCCAATCTATTCCCGGGGCCGTGGGGACGACCCTATAGTCGTCGGACATGTTGGCAGCGGGCCAACGTAGGCCCAGGGTCGTGGGGACGACCCTACAGTCGTAGGACATGACGGTGGCGGGCCAATCTAGTCCCGGGGCCGTGGGGACGACCGTATAGTCGTCGGACATGTCGGCGGCTGGCCAACCTAGTCCCGGGGTCGTGGGGACGACCCTATAGTCGTCGGACAAGTCGGCGGCGGGCCAACCTAGTCCCGGGGTGGTAGGGACGACCCTATAGTCGTCGGACATGTCGGCGCCTGGCCAACGTATTCCCGGGGTCGTGGGGACGACCCTGTAGTCGCCGGACATGACGGTGGCGGGCCAATCTAGTCCCGGGGCCGTGTGGACGACCGTATAGTCGTCGGACTAGCCGGCGGCGGGCCAACGTAGGCCCAGGGTCGTAGGGAGGACCCTATAGTCGTCGGACATGTCGGCGGCTGTCCAACCTAGTCCCGGGTTCGTGGGGACGATCCTATAGTCGTCGGACTAGCCGGCGGCGGGCCAACGTAGGCCCAGGGTCGTACGGACGACCCTATAGTCGTCGGACAATTCGGCGGCAGGCCAACCTAGTCCCGCGTTCGTGGGGTCGACCCTATAGTCGTCGGACATGTCGGCGGCTGGCCAATCTAGTCCCGGGGTCGTGGGGTCGACCCTATAGTCGTCGGACATGTCGGCGGCTGGCCAGCTTTGTCCCGGGGTCGTGGGGACGACCCTATAGTCGTCGGACTAGCCGGCGGCGGGCCAACGTAGGCCCAGGGTCGTAGGGACGACCCTATAGTCGTCGGAAAAGTCGGCGGCGGGCCAACCTAATCCCGGGGTCGTGGGGACGACCGTATAGTCGTCGGACAAGTCGGCGGCGGGCCAACCTAGTAGCGGGGTCGTGGGGACGACCGTATAGTCGTCGGACAAGTCGGCGGCGGGCCAATGTAGGCCCAGGGTCGTGGGGACGACCATATAGTCGTCGGACATTTCGGTGGCGGGCCAACGTAGGCACAGGGTCGTGGGGACGACCCTATAATCGTCGGACATGACGGTGGCGGGCCAATTTAGTCCCGGGGCCGTGAGGACGACCCT
>CAMITZ010000124.1:30000-31249 GCA_946251845.1 Andrena fulva | reverse complement strand
GAGACTCTCGCGGAACGAGCACCGGTTTTTACTTTAACGTCCGTCCGCTATATTAGCTTTGAGATTCCGCTGTCCCTCACACGCCGTGTGACTCGAGCAGAGGGAACCGCCGAAAAATAAGCTTTTCCGTGGACTGGACGACCGGTGAGACGCGCGGTGGTCTCGTACACGATCGACCAACAACGCGACAAAGACAATGTGGGGCGCGATCGGGGAGACTCGTTCTTCCATTCTACGAAGGAGAGTCTCTCCCTCTCTTGCACATTTCGCGCGGCATCAGCGCCTTTCGGTTCGTCAAAAGTTCCAGAATTCGCCCAGCCGCGCCAAGGAGGATTCCGGGGGTACAGAAACGTTTAGAGAAGCGACGAGTGGAGCAATCTCTCTTCATCGGATGTTTGGCGCAAACACTCTTTTGTGTGTCGACGGAACGTGGCCATAGGGAGAAAATGAATAATAGGGCTAGGCGAGGACACGCGCAACTACGGGGAAATACATCGACCCGATATCCTGTTGACGCGTGGTTTATTTATCATCCCGCACAGCGCCTCTATTTTCTCATTGTAGACCCTTGGATCTTCACGGCGTCCCGAAGAACGAGTGTGTGTTGTGCCCCTCGGTGTTATATAGAGATTGACTGACAACACTTCTCACTTGTCAACGACGACCCTCCTCTTTATAAAATCCCTGGGGCCGCGTGAACCCGACGATATAGATCGATCGGCGCACGATATGCCGCGCACTGCTCTTTCCTCTCTTCTCTATCATCTCTCGCTGCTCTCCCCTTCTTCTTTTCGGTCTCTTTCTCAGGACAAATTTTTCATTTCAGGCGACGTCGGGAGCACGGTAGAAGATCTCGCGCGGAACGTGAAGTCAAATCTACACACTCACCCCGGTGCGAGCGGAGAGGCTGCTCTGTGTGTGATGATCCAGGGAGCGGTGCCAAGCACACGGGCGGTCGTTGTAAAACAACGACGCGCGACGCCGTGAAAGCACGCACGCGAGTCCGCACGATCATTCTCATCACATTCGCCTCTCTCTGCTTCTCGCACGGGAGAGAGATAGAGAGTACACGCTTCACGCGAGCCGTGGCAAACACCGACGAACGGCCCAACTTTCGCTCGTACGTCGCGTATCTCGCGTGTACCATCGACCCGACTCCGAAACGCGTTACATCGTCGGAAACGCGAGACGGCGAGGATGATATTATATACGGAGAACCGACGCAAGCAGTCTTTTGTATGCGATAACG
>CAMITZ010000124.1:0-7500 GCA_946251845.1 Andrena fulva | reverse complement strand
GTAGGAACGAGCGAGTGCCAGCTATCCTGAGGGAAACTTCGGAGGGAACCAGCTACTAGATGGTTCGATTAGTCTTTCGCCCCTATACCCAGTTCCGACGATCGATTTGCACGTCAGAATCGCTACGGACCTCCATCAGGGTTTCCCCTGACTTCGTCCTGACCAGGCATAGTTCACCATCTTTCGGGTCCCAACGTGTACGCTCTAGGTGCGCCTCTTCTCGCAATGAGAACGAGACGCCCCGGGAGTGCGAGGCCGCATCGTAACGCGGCCGATCCTCCCTCGGTCGACGCGAAGGTCGACCTTCACTTTCATTCCGCCTTTAGGTTTCTTTCTCCCAATGACTCGCGCACATGTTAGACTCCTTGGTCCGTGTTTCAAGACGGGTCCTGAGAGTACCCAAAGCAGTAGCGTCGCCGACCGGTAATTCGAAGCTTGGCCAGTCCAAGGACACCGCCTGCTAACAGCTGGCCAGGCCCGGGGACGGCACCAGGTCCGTGCCTCCGGGTAAGAACTGACCGGGCTTGCGGCGGGCCTGACGCACACACATTCGAAAATGGATTTTGGTTGCGGCCCGATACCGTCAGAGTACCGTCGCGCAGCCGGCCGGGCGGCCGAGGGTCTGTCGCGTGCTCTGGGAGCAACGAAACAGGCAACCGCTCGGGCCGTAGACCGACACGCAACGGGTCGCGACGTTCTACTAGGGGAGAAGTGCACGACTACGTGGCCGGAACATTCGCCGCCGGTGGTGTACCCTCGCTAATGGAACCACTAATGGTCCACACCCGGAGTATCGCGCACCGACGGGAGCCAGCCTCGTCGACGATGAATCTCCCCATTCGATCTTTTGGGTTTCTCAGGTTTACCCCTGAACGGTTTCACGTACTCTTGAACTCTCTCTTCAAAGTTCTTTTCAACTTTCCCTCACGGTACTTGTTCGCTATCGGTCTCGTGGTTGTATTTAGCCTTAGATGGAGTTTACCACCCACTTAGGGTTGCACTCTCAAGCAACCCGACTCTATGGAGAGATCCTCCCGAAACGCGTACCGGTCGCTACGGGCCTGGCACCCTCTGCGGGTAAGTGGCCCCATTCAAGATGGACTTGGACGCGGTGCGACGTCACGGGATAAACGGATCCTCCTGAACACTACAATTCCCTGCGGCGGAACCGCGGGATTCAGTGCTGGGCTAATTCCTGTTCGCTCGCCGCTACTAAGGAAATCCTTGTTAGTTTCTTTTCCTCCGCTTAGTAATATGCTTAAATTCAGCGGGTAATCTCGCCTACTCTGAGGTCGTCGTCAATCGTTTTATTATATATATATAAATAAATTTGTGCCACCAGAGAAAAAAAGGCTGAGAGAGGAGACCGTGAAACGGAGAGAAGATATTTTGGAGAAGCGCGCGCGCGCGCGCGCGCGCGCGCTGCCTCCGGAATTATAAAATCGTGCTCCCTCTTTTGGATATTATTGTACACCTCGAACGGGTCTCCCGGCGGGAGTACGGGGTGTGCGCGTATTGCGTATCATCCCCGTACACACATCCCGGCTCGTAGCCCGACGACGACGACGACGGATCGATGTGGATCGATCTCGTTTATTATATATATCCAGAGGTGCCATCGCACGATTCCAGAGGAAAGGTGTCTTTTCGTCGCGCACCGTCGATTCGATCCGTGAGACTCTCGCGGAACGAGCACCGGTTTTTACTTTAACGTCCGTCCGCTATATTAGCTTTGAGATTCCGCTGTCCCTCACACGCCGTGTGACTCGAGCAGAGGGAACCGCCGAAAAATAAGCTTTTCCGTGGACTGGACGACCGGTGAGACGCGCGGTGGTCTCGTACACGATCGACCAACAACGCGACAAAGACAATGTGGGGCGCGATCGGGGAGACTCGTTCTTCCATTCTACGAAGGAGAGTCTCTCCCTCTCTTGCACATTTCGCGCGGCATCAGCGCCTTTCGGTTCGTCAAAAGTTCCAGAATTCGCCCAGCCGCGCCAAGGAGGATTCCGGGGGTACAGAAACGTTTAGAGAAGCGACGAGTGGAGCAATCTCTCTTCATCGGATGTTTGGCGCAAACACTCTTTTGTGTGTCGACGGAACGTGGCCATAGGGAGAAAATGAATAATAGGGCTAGGCGAGGACACGCGCAACTACGGGGAAATACATCGACCCGATATCCTGTTGACGCGTGGTTTATTTATCATCCCGCACAGCGCCTCTATTTTCTCATTGTAGACCCTTGGATCTTCACGGCGTCCCGAAGAACGAGTGTGTGTTGTGCCCTCGGTGTTATATAGAGATTGACTGACAACACTTCTCACTTGTCAACGACGACCCTCCTCTTTATAAAATCCCTGGGGCCGCGTGAACCCGACGATATAGATCGATCGGCGCACGATATGCCGCGCACTGCTCTTTCCTCTCTTCTCTATCATCTCTCGCTGCTCTCCCCTTCTTCTTTTCGGTCTCTTTCTCAGGACAAATTTTTCATTTCAGGCGACGTCGGGAGCACGGTAGAAGATCTCGCGCGGAACGTGAAGTCAAATCTACACACTCACCCCGGTGCGAGCGGAGAGGCTGCTCTGTGTGTGATGATCCAGGGAGCGGTGCCAAGCACACGGGCGGTCGTTGTAAAACAACGACGCGCGACGCCGTGAAAGCACGCACGCGAGTCCGCACGATCATTCTCATCACATTCGCCTCTCTCTGCTTCTCGCACGGGAGAGAGATAGAGAGTACACGCTTCACGCGAGCCGTGGCAAACACCGACGAACGGCCCAACTTTCGCTCGTACGTCGCGTATCTCGCGTGTACCATCGACCCGACTCCGAAACGCGTTACATCGTCGGAAACGCGAGACGGCGAGGATGATATTATATACGGAGAACCGACGCAAGCAGTCTTTTGTATGCGATAACGACCCTCAGCCAGGCGTGGTCCAGGAATTGTATCCGTGGACCGCAATGTGCGTTCGAAATGTCGATGTTCATGTGTCCTGCAGTTCACACGTTGACGCGCAATTAGCTGCGTTCTTCATCGACCCACGAGCCAAGTGATCCACCGTTCAGGGTAATCGTGTTATTAAATATGTTCGTTATATCTTTTGTTCTCGGTTCGGATGAAGCCGAGGCCCGTGGCGCCTCCAACCAGCGCGCGAAGGAGGTCCGGGCGTCGCCAGCGTTGACGACACTGTGTGAGATTTGTGTCCAGGACGGGAACCGTCGAAGCGTAACGCGGAAACACCGCGCGACACGTCCGACGGCCGAGCGTACAAATTCATTTAAAAACCTTCGAGATACACGGATACGAGAACCGTAATCGCGTACTCTGCGGGCGGGCCACCGCACGCGGCAGCGTCCCCTTCCTCACACGCTCTCTATCGTCGTCGCAGTCCCCCGAAAGCGGACGCGCGGCCGGCTTCGATCGGTCCAATCGGACTTTCGCTATCGAAGCTTCACAGCCGGTCCTTTTTTGGCTATCGGGGCGCGATCGAGCGAGCGAGCGAGCGGTACCGGGGACGCACGTCCACGCGATCGATGTGCGAGCCGCCCTAGGTTACCCGCCGGGTCCTCTCCGAGGAGAGGGTCCGTCGTGTCACAGGACTTCTATTCGGAGAGCGCGACCAAAACTGAGGAAGCGGGATGCGAGTGGAAGAAGCGTCGTGTCGAGAGAGAGCGAAACGTCGCGAAGCACAGGAGGCTTCGACGGCGGCTCGTTCCTCTGCCCTCTCCTCGCGCGCGCGCGCTTTACTTAACCCCACTCGGGGCGCTTGCGGTGCGTTTTCGTCCCCGTCTTGGGTCGCGAGTGACTCTCCTTTCTCGATACGAGCGTACAGACGCACGCGCAGACGCACGCGCAGACGGTAAGTATCGTGTATATAACACGGCGGCACACGCCTCCGATACGAGGTGAACGCGAATCGACGAGGCGGCGGATTACCGGAGGCACGATCGCAACGACGGGTCTTGTTTTGCTTCCCGATCCAGTTAACGACGGCCTCTCGAGATACCTCGCGCGAGCGCACTCGTGATTGCGTTCGTATTATCGTCCCGTTCTCATAGAGGGGGCGCCGCGGTCTGGCGGTCTGGCGCGCTTCGCTCTTTGCGCTTCACCGATGGCAGCGGACGGGAGCGTCGCGGTGAGAAACCAGGTTCTCCGTCTGTAGCGACCTCCGCGGCGTAAGCCGTGCCACGCGGTGCTATAATATATACAGAAATGCGTTCGCATTTCGTTTTTGGTATCTGTTTAAATGCATCCGCATTTAGTTTTTGGTATCTGTTTATAAATGCGTTCGCATTTATATTAGTTTTTGCATAGTTACGATTCAAGCTTTTTGCTTTTTTGCTCTCTGAGCCTTGTTAATGATCCTTCCGCAGGTTCACCTACGGAAACCTTGTTACGACTTTTACTTCCTCTAAATGATCAAGTTTGGTCATCTTCCCGGCAACATCGGCAATGCCGAGACATTGCCGCGCACCAGTCCGAAGACCTCACTAAATCATTCAATCGGTAGTAGCGACGGGCGGTGTGTACAAAGGGCAGGGACGTAATCAACGCGAGCTTATGACTCGCGCTTACTGGGAATTCCTCGTTCATGGGGAATAATTGCAAGCCCCAATCCCTAGCACGAAGGAGGTTCAGCGGGTTACCCGGGCCTTTCGGCCAGGGAAAACACGCTGATTCCTTCAGTGTAGCGCGCGTGCGGCCCAGAACATCTAAGGGCATCACAGACCTGTTATTGCTCAATCTCGTGCGGCTAGAAGCCGCCTGTCCCTCTAAGAAGATTTGTTTGTACGTTGGTAGTAAAAACCCACCGACCGAAGTCGGGGACCTTCGTGATACCATAAGTTACGTCTATTTAGCAGGCTAGAGTCTCGTTCGTTATCGGAATTAACCAGACAAATCGCTCCACCAACTAAGAACGGCCATGCACCACCACCCACCGAATCAAGAAAGAGCTATAAATCTGTCAATCCTTCCGGTGTCCGGGCCTGGTGAGGTTTCCCGTGTTGAGTCAAATTAAGCCGCAGGCTCCACTCCTGGTGGTGCCCTTCCGTCAATTCCTTTAAGTTTCAGCTTTGCAACCATACTTCCCCCGGAACCCAAAAGCTTTGGTTTCCCGGAAGCTGCCCGCCGAGTCATCGGAGGAACTTCGGCGGATCGCTAGCTGGCATCGTTTATGGTTAGAACTAGGGCGGTATCTGATCGCCTTCGAACCTCTAACTTTCGTTCTTGATTAATGAAAACATTTTTGGCAAATGCTTTCGCTTCTGTCCGTCTTGCGACGATCCAAGAATTTCACCTCTAACGTCGCAATACGAATGCCCCCATCTGTCCCTATTAATCATTACCTCGGGGTTCCGAAAACCAACAAAATAGAACCGAGGTCCTATTCCATTATTCCATGCACACAGTATTCAGGCGAAGGTAGCCTGCTTTGAGCACTCTAATTTGTTCAAAGTAAACGTACCGGCCCACCTCGACACTCAGTGAAGAGCACCGCGATGGGATATTAGTTGGACCGCCCCGTGAAGAGCTAAGCCCACCGGTAGGACGTACCACATAATGCCAGTTAAACACCGCGAGCGGTGAACCGACACTGTGACACACAGATTCAACTACGAGCTTTTTAACCGCAACAACTTTAATATACGCTATTGGAGCTGGAATTACCGCGGCTGCTGGCACCAGACTTGCCCTCCAATGGATCCTTGTTAAAGGATTTAAAGTGTACTCATTCCGATTACGGGGCCTCGGATGAGTCCCGTATCGTTATTTTTCGTCACTACCTCCCCGTGCCGGGAGTGGGTAATTTGCGCGCCTGCTGCCTTCCTTGGATGTGGTAGCCGTTTCTCAGGCTCCCTCTCCGGAATCGAACCCTGATTCCCCGTTACCCGTTACAACCATGGTAGGCGCAGAACCTACCATCGACAGTTGATAAGGCAGACATTTGAAAGATGCGTCGCCGGTGCTAGATGACCATGCGATCAGCACAAAGTTATTCAGAGTCACCAAAGCAAACGATGGGACGGACGGCAAACCATCCGCCACCGATTGGTTTTGATCTAATAAAAGCGTTCCTTCCATCTCTGGTCGGAACTCTGTTTTGCATGTATTAGCTCTAGAATTACCACAGTTATCCAAGTAAATGTGGGTACGATCTAAGGAACCATAACTGATTTAATGAGCCATTCGCGGTTTCACCTTAATACGGTATGTACTGAGACATGCATGGCTTAATCTTTGAGACAAGCATATGACTACTGGCAGGATCAACCAGGGAGCTTCGCGAAGCTTCCCTCTCTCTTCGAATTCACACACACTTTCGTGTTCTTTCCGTTCTCATCGCGTCGTCCGCTCTTTTAGAGACGGATCGACGATGCCCCATTCATTTTTGATTTTATAAAACATACACAACAGCGTGCAGTTTTAGACACATCACTATCCTCGATTTGTTCCACAAATTCTATCTCGGATATGTGCCTCCTCTCCTCCTTATAACTTCTCTCCAGAGACACCCAACATATCACACCCAGGATTTTCCACTGACTAACTCCTCGGATGATACGTGGTGTGCCTTTCTCTCCACTCTCCTTCTCTTCCAGACACCATATATATCCTAGATTTTCCACTGACTAATTCGGATAATATGTGCCTTTCTCTCTCCACACTCCTTCACAATTATATCATACTTCGAGGCATCATATCGTTTCGATTTTTCCACTGACTAAAATTTTAATCGGATATGTGCCTTTCATATATACGTTCACAGAAAGATCTCAGTTACAGACAAAATTCATTATATTTCCTTCATAAATATAAGGATGGCATCGGATGCTCGATAAAGCGCGTATCACGCGTGCCGCTGCATCCACCGGGAAGCACGGAGTACACGCACGCTAGCATCCACCGTAGAAGCACGGACCACTACACGCTGGACAAATCGACAAAGCGCGTATCATTCACGCTGGTCATGTACGTAATAGCGCGGACAAGTGCATGCTGAGCAAACGGGAAAGCGCGGACCGTGCCATGCTGGTCATAACGAGTTGGCACGTAATGTGCGCGCTAGGCATATCGAGATCTGACACCTCTTGGGTTTGTATCTACTTTCTCCCTCTTTCAAAGTTCGAACTTTTAGTTCGATACTTCATATGTACCCGACGCTAGCCTTCCTTAGCGTTTTGTTAAGTTTAAATCGTCCATCTGCGTGGATAAAGAGTTGAATGCATGAGGTCGTACAAGCATACACATAAGTGCATACGTGTCACCAACGTCACTTTTGGACGCTCACCACATAAGGGCCATTCGGTCTTAGACACCGACCCGTGGTAATGCTGTGTGGAGAAATCCGAAACGCAACACGGCAAGAACAGTCGAGACAGAATCTCGAGGAGCGGTGACTGCTTCTCAACCGAGGTCATAGAATAGCCACGCGCCCAACGCTGCTCCGACCGAGACGCTCGGACCGTCGCTCTCCCTTATAGATACCGAACG
>CAMITZ010000123.1:30000-31381 GCA_946251845.1 Andrena fulva | reverse complement strand
GGAACAACCATTGATCCTTGTTCTCCGTTGCATTGCGAACGTATTACTCTAATGGTTCGACCACGGTCGTCGTGCTCGTTTTCGAGATAATCGCGAAAAACTCCGACCGCTCCGAAAATTTCAGTCCTTCGGCACCGTGGTCCGGCCGACCATCAAACTCGACCAATCCTCGAAACAACCATTGATCCTTGCTCTCCGTTGCATTGCGAACGTATTACTCTAATGGTTCGACCACGGTCGTCGTGCTCCTTTTCGAGATAATCGCGAAAAACTCCAATCGCTCCGAAAATTTCAAAGTCCCGTCATATTTTAATCTTCGGAACAACCATTGATCCTTGTTCTCCGTTGCATTGCGAACGTATTACTCTAATGGTTCGACCACGGTCGTCGTGCTCGTTTTCGAGATAATCGCGAAAAACTCCGACCGCTCCGAAAATTTCAGTCCTTCGGCACCGTGGTCCGACCGCCCAGCAAATTCGACCAATCCTCGAAAAAAACATTGATCCTTGTTTCCCGTTGCATTGCGAACGTATTACTCTAATGGTTCGACCACGGTCGTCGTGCTCCTTTTCGAGATAATCGCGAAAAACTCCAATCAGCTTCGAAAATTTCAAAGTCCCGAGAAATTATTTTCGAATGTTGTTTTGGACCGTGTATTTATCGTGTTAATGGTCGCGGCGATTGTTTATAACAATTCGTTCAGTCGGTTCACTCTTGGCCCCGGCGCCCTCTCCGCGGCTAAGTCCCAGCGTGCCAGGCGAACGGGCTGTTGTAGCGGCGGTTTACACCCATAAGCGCCCGTGCGTAAGGTACGGCGGCGCCGGCGTTCCGGCCGGCCGTTCGGTATCTATAAGGGAGAGCGACGGTCCGAGCGTCTCGGTCGGAGCAGCGTTGGGCGCGTGGCTATTCTATGACCTCGGTTGAGAAGCAGTCACCGCTCCTCGAGATTCTGTCTCGACTGTTCTTGCCGTGTTGCGTTTCGGATTTCTCCACACAGCATTACCACGGGTCGGTGTCTAAGACCGAATGGCCCTTATGTGGTGAGCGTCCAAAAGTGACGTTGGTGACACGTATGCACTTATGTGTATGCTTGTACGACCTCATGCATTCAACTCTTTATCCACGCAGATGGACGATTTAAACTTAACAAAACGCTAAGGAAGGCTAGCGTCGGGTACATATGAAGTATCGAACTAAAAGTTCGAACTTTGAAAGAGGGAGAAAGTAGATACAAACCCAAGAGGTGTCAGATCTCGATATGCCTAGCGCGCACATTACGTGCCAACTCGTTATGACCAGCATGGCACGGTCCGCGCTTTCCCGTTTGCTCAGCATGCACTTGTCCGCGCTATTACGTACATGACCAGCGTGAATGATACGC
>CAMITZ010000123.1:25000-27500 GCA_946251845.1 Andrena fulva | reverse complement strand
CCGATGTTGCCGGGAAGATGACCAAACTTGATCATTTAGAGGAAGTAAAAGTCGTAACAAGGTTTCCGTAGGTGAACCTGCGGAAGGATCATTAACAAGGCTCAGAGAGCAAAAAAGCAAAAAGCTTGAATCGTAACTATGCAAAAACTAATATAAATGCGAACGCATTTATAAACAGATACCAAAAACTAAATGCGGATGCATTTAAACAGATACCAAAAACGAAATGCGAACGCATTTCTGTATATATTATAGCACCGCGTGGCACGGCTTACGCCGCGGAGGTCGCTACAGACGGAGAACCTGGTTTCTCACCGCGACGCTCCCGTCCGCTGCCATCGGTGAAGCGCAAAGAGCGAAGCGCGCCAGACCGCCAGACCGCGGCGCCCCCTCTATGAGAACGGGACGATAATACGAACGCAATCACGAGTGCGCTCGCGCGAGGTATCTCGAGAGGCCGTCGTTAACTGGATCGGGAAGCAAAACAAGACCCGTCGTTGCGATCGTGCCTCCGGTAATCCGCCGCCTCGTCGATTCGCGTTCACCTCGTATCGGAGGCGTGTGCCGCCGTGTTATATACACGATACTTACCGTCTGCGCGTGCGTCTGCGCGTGCGTCTGTACGCTCGTATCGAGAAAGGAGAGTCACTCGCGACCCAAGACGGGGACGAAAACGCACCGCAAGCGCCCCGAGTGGGGTTAAGTAAAGCGCGCGCGCGCGAGGAGAGGGCAGAGGAACGAGCCGCCGTCGAAGCCTCCTGTGCTTCGCGACGTTTCGCTCTCTCTCGACACGACGCTTCTTCCACTCGCATCCCGCTTCCTCAGTTTTGGTCGCGCTCTCCGAATAGAAGTCCTGTGACACGACGGACCCTCTCCTCGGAGAGGACCCGGCGGGTAACCTAGGGCGGCTCGCACATCGATCGCGTGGACGTGCGTCCCCGGTACCGCTCGCTCGCTCGCTCGATCGCGCCCCGATAGCCAAAAAAGGACCGGCTGTGAAGCTTCGATAGCGAAAGTCCGATTGGACCGATCGAAGCCGGCCGCGCGTCCGCTTTCGGGGGACTGCGACGACGATAGAGAGCGTGTGAGGAAGGGGACGCTGCCGCGTGCGGTGGCCCGCCCGCAGAGTACGCGATTACGGTTCTCGTATCCGTGTATCTCGAAGGTTTTTAAATGAATTTGTACGCTCGGCCGTCGGACGTGTCGCGCGGTGTTTCCGCGTTACGCTTCGACGGTTCCCGTCCTGGACACAAATCTCACACAGTGTCGTCAACGCTGGCGACGCCCGGACCTCCTTCGCGCGCTGGTTGGAGGCGCCACGGGCCTCGGCTTCATCCGAACCGAGAACAAAAGATATAACGAACATATTTAATAACACGATTACCCTGAACGGTGGATCACTTGGCTCGTGGGTCGATGAAGAACGCAGCTAATTGCGCGTCAACGTGTGAACTGCAGGACACATGAACATCGACATTTCGAACGCACATTGCGGTCCACGGATACAATTCCTGGACCACGCCTGGCTGAGGGTCGTTATCGCATACAAAAGACTGCTTGCGTCGGTTCTCCGTATATAATATCATCCTCGCCGTCTCGCGTTTCCGACGATGTAACGCGTTTCGGAGTCGGGTCGATGGTACACGCGAGATACGCGACGTACGAGCGAAAGTTGGGCCGTTCGTCGGTGTTTGCCACGGCTCGCGTGAAGCGTGTACTCTCTATCTCTCTCCCGTGCGAGAAGCAGAGAGAGGCGAATGTGATGAGAATGATCGTGCGGACTCGCGTGCGTGCTTTCACGGCGTCGCGCGTCGTTGTTTTACAACGACCGCCCGTGTGCTTGGCACCGCTCCCTGGATCATCACACACAGAGCAGCCTCTCCGCTCGCACCGGGGTGAGTGTGTAGATTTGACTTCACGTTCCGCGCGAGATCTTCTACCGTGCTCCCGACGTCGCCTGAAATGAAAAATTTGTCCTGAGAAAGAGACCGAAAAGAAGAAGGGGAGAGCAGCGAGAGATGATAGAGAAGAGAGGAAAGAGCAGTGCGCGGCATATCGTGCGCCGATCGATCTATATCGTCGGGTTCACGCGGCCCCAGGGATTTTATAAAGAGGAGGGTCGTCGTTGACAAGTGAGAAGTGTTGTCAGTCAATCTCTATATAACACCGAGGGCACAACACACACTCGTTCTTCGGGACGCCGTGAAGATCCAAGGGTCTACAATGAGAAAATAGAGGCGCTGTGCGGGATGATAAATAAACCACGCGTCAACAGGATATCGGGTCGATGTATTTCCCCGTAGTTGCGCGTGTCCTCGCCTAGCCCTATTATTCATTTTCTCCCTATGGCCACGTTCCGTCGACACACAAAAGAGTGTTTGCGCCAAACATCCGATGAAGAGAGATTGCTCCACTCGTCGCTTCTCTAAACGTTTCTGTACCCCCGGAATCCTCCTTGGCGCGGCTGGGCGAATTCTGGAACTTTTGACGAACCGAAAGG
>CAMITZ010000123.1:12500-15000 GCA_946251845.1 Andrena fulva | reverse complement strand
TGGCCGAAAGGCCCGGGTAACCCGCTGAACCTCCTTCGTGCTAGGGATTGGGGCTTGCAATTATTCCCCATGAACGAGGAATTCCCAGTAAGCGCGAGTCATAAGCTCGCGTTGATTACGTCCCTGCCCTTTGTACACACCGCCCGTCGCTACTACCGATTGAATGATTTAGTGAGGTCTTCGGACTGGTGCGCGGCAATGTCTCGGCATTGCCGATGTTGCCGGGAAGATGACCAAACTTGATCATTTAGAGGAAGTAAAAGTCGTAACAAGGTTTCCGTAGGTGAACCTGCGGAAGGATCATTAACAAGGCTCAGAGAGCAAAAAAGCAAAAAGCTTGAATCGTAACTATGCAAAAACTAATATAAATGCGAACGCATTTATAAACAGATACCAAAAACTAAATGCGGATGCATTTAAACAGATACCAAAAACGAAATGCGAACGCATTTCTGTATATATTATAGCACCGCGTGGCACGGCTTACGCCGCGGAGGTCGCTACAGACGGAGAACCTGGTTTCTCACCGCGACGCTCCCGTCCGCTGCCATCGGTGAAGCGCAAAGAGCGAAGCGCGCCAGACCGCCAGACCGCGGCGCCCCCTCTATGAGAACGGGACGATAATACGAACGCAATCACGAGTGCGCTCGCGCGAGGTATCTCGAGAGGCCGTCGTTAACTGGATCGGGAAGCAAAACAAGACCCGTCGTTGCGATCGTGCCTCCGGTAATCCGCCGCCTCGTCGATTCGCGTTCACCTCGTATCGGAGGCGTGTGCCGCCGTGTTATATACACGATACTTACCGTCTGCGCGTGCGTCTGCGCGTGCGTCTGTACGCTCGTATCGAGAAAGGAGAGTCACTCGCGACCCAAGACGGGGACGAAAACGCACCGCAAGCGCCCCGAGTGGGGTTAAGTAAAGCGCGCGCGCGCGAGGAGAGGGCAGAGGAACGAGCCGCCGTCGAAGCCTCCTGTGCTTCGCGACGTTTCGCTCTCTCTCGACACGACGCTTCTTCCACTCGCATCCCGCTTCCTCAGTTTTGGTCGCGCTCTCCGAATAGAAGTCCTGTGACACGACGGACCCTCTCCTCGGAGAGGACCCGGCGGGTAACCTAGGGCGGCTCGCACATCGATCGCGTGGACGTGCGTCCCCGGTACCGCTCGCTCGCTCGCTCGATCGCGCCCCGATAGCCAAAAAAGGACCGGCTGTGAAGCTTCGATAGCGAAAGTCCGATTGGACCGATCGAAGCCGGCCGCGCGTCCGCTTTCGGGGGACTGCGACGACGATAGAGAGCGTGTGAGGAAGGGGACGCTGCCGCGTGCGGTGGCCCGCCCGCAGAGTACGCGATTACGGTTCTCGTATCCGTGTATCTCGAAGGTTTTTAAATGAATTTGTACGCTCGGCCGTCGGACGTGTCGCGCGGTGTTTCCGCGTTACGCTTCGACGGTTCCCGTCCTGGACACAAATCTCACACAGTGTCGTCAACGCTGGCGACGCCCGGACCTCCTTCGCGCGCTGGTTGGAGGCGCCACGGGCCTCGGCTTCATCCGAACCGAGAACAAAAGATATAACGAACATATTTAATAACACGATTACCCTGAACGGTGGATCACTTGGCTCGTGGGTCGATGAAGAACGCAGCTAATTGCGCGTCAACGTGTGAACTGCAGGACACATGAACATCGACATTTCGAACGCACATTGCGGTCCACGGATACAATTCCTGGACCACGCCTGGCTGAGGGTCGTTATCGCATACAAAAGACTGCTTGCGTCGGTTCTCCGTATATAATATCATCCTCGCCGTCTCGCGTTTCCGACGATGTAACGCGTTTCGGAGTCGGGTCGATGGTACACGCGAGATACGCGACGTACGAGCGAAAGTTGGGCCGTTCGTCGGTGTTTGCCACGGCTCGCGTGAAGCGTGTACTCTCTATCTCTCTCCCGTGCGAGAAGCAGAGAGAGGCGAATGTGATGAGAATGATCGTGCGGACTCGCGTGCGTGCTTTCACGGCGTCGCGCGTCGTTGTTTTACAACGACCGCCCGTGTGCTTGGCACCGCTCCCTGGATCATCACACACAGAGCAGCCTCTCCGCTCGCACCGGGGTGAGTGTGTAGATTTGACTTCACGTTCCGCGCGAGATCTTCTACCGTGCTCCCGACGTCGCCTGAAATGAAAAATTTGTCCTGAGAAAGAGACCGAAAAGAAGAAGGGGAGAGCAGCGAGAGATGATAGAGAAGAGAGGAAAGAGCAGTGCGCGGCATATCGTGCGCCGATCGATCTATATCGTCGGGTTCACGCGGCCCCAGGGATTTTATAAAGAGGAGGGTCGTCGTTGACAAGTGAGAAGTGTTGTCAGTCAATCTCTATATAACACCGAGGGCACAACACACACTCGTTCTTCGGGACGCCGTGAAGATCCAAGGGTCTACAATGAGAAAATAGAGGCGCTGTGCGGGATGATAAATAAACCACGCGTCAACAGGATATCGGGTCGA
>CAMITZ010000123.1:0-5000 GCA_946251845.1 Andrena fulva | reverse complement strand
CCACGGGTCGGTGTCTAAGACCGAATGGCCCTTATGTGGTGAGCGTCCAAAAGTGACGTTGGTGACACGTATGCACTTATGTGTATGCTTGTACGACCTCATGCATTCAACTCTTTATCCACGCAGATGGACGATTTAAACTTAACAAAACGCTAAGGAAGGCTAGCGTCGGGTACATATGAAGTATCGAACTAAAAGTTCGAACTTTGAAAGAGGGAGAAAGTAGATACAAACCCAAGAGGTGTCAGATCTCGATATGCCTAGCGCGCACATTACGTGCCAACTCGTTATGACCAGCATGGCACGGTCCGCGCTTTCCCGTTTGCTCAGCATGCACTTGTCCGCGCTATTACGTACATGACCAGCGTGAATGATACGCGCTTTGTCGATTTGTCCAGCGTGTAGTGGTCCGTGCTTCTACGGTGGATGCTAGCGTGCGTGTACTCCGTGCTTCCCGGTGGATGCAGCGGCACGCGTGATACGCGCTTTATCGAGCATCCGATGCCATCCTTATATTTATGAAGGAAATATAATGAATTTTGTCTGTAACTGAGATCTTTCTGTGAACGTATATATGAAAGGCACATATCCGATTAAAATTTTAGTCAGTGGAAAAATCGAAACGATATGATGCCTCGAAGTATGATATAATTGTGAAGGAGTGTGGAGAGAGAAAGGCACATATTATCCGAATTAGTCAGTGGAAAATCTAGGATATATATGGTGTCTGGAAGAGAAGGAGAGTGGAGAGAAAGGCACACCACGTATCATCCGAGGAGTTAGTCAGTGGAAAATCCTGGGTGTGATATGTTGGGTGTCTCTGGAGAGAAGTTATAAGGAGGAGAGGAGGCACATATCCGAGATAGAATTTGTGGAACAAATCGAGGATAGTGATGTGTCTAAAACTGCACGCTGTTGTGTATGTTTTATAAAATCAAAAATGAATGGGGCATCGTCGATCCGTCTCTAAAAGAGCGGACGACGCGATGAGAACGGAAAGAACACGAAAGTGTGTGTGAATTCGAAGAGAGAGGGAAGCTTCGCGAAGCTCCCTGGTTGATCCTGCCAGTAGTCATATGCTTGTCTCAAAGATTAAGCCATGCATGTCTCAGTACATACCGTATTAAGGTGAAACCGCGAATGGCTCATTAAATCAGTTATGGTTCCTTAGATCGTACCCACATTTACTTGGATAACTGTGGTAATTCTAGAGCTAATACATGCAAAACAGAGTTCCGACCAGAGATGGAAGGAACGCTTTTATTAGATCAAAACCAATCGGTGGCGGATGGTTTGCCGTCCGTCCCATCGTTTGCTTTGGTGACTCTGAATAACTTTGTGCTGATCGCATGGTCATCTAGCACCGGCGACGCATCTTTCAAATGTCTGCCTTATCAACTGTCGATGGTAGGTTCTGCGCCTACCATGGTTGTAACGGGTAACGGGGAATCAGGGTTCGATTCCGGAGAGGGAGCCTGAGAAACGGCTACCACATCCAAGGAAGGCAGCAGGCGCGCAAATTACCCACTCCCGGCACGGGGAGGTAGTGACGAAAAATAACGATACGGGACTCATCCGAGGCCCCGTAATCGGAATGAGTACACTTTAAATCCTTTAACAAGGATCCATTGGAGGGCAAGTCTGGTGCCAGCAGCCGCGGTAATTCCAGCTCCAATAGCGTATATTAAAGTTGTTGCGGTTAAAAAGCTCGTAGTTGAATCTGTGTGTCACAGTGTCGGTTCACCGCTCGCGGTGTTTAACTGGCATTATGTGGTACGTCCTACCGGTGGGCTTAGCTCTTCACGGGGCGGTCCAACTAATATCCCATCGCGGTGCTCTTCACTGAGTGTCGAGGTGGGCCGGTACGTTTACTTTGAACAAATTAGAGTGCTCAAAGCAGGCTACCTTCGCCTGAATACTGTGTGCATGGAATAATGGAATAGGACCTCGGTTCTATTTTGTTGGTTTTCGGAACCCCGAGGTAATGATTAATAGGGACAGATGGGGGCATTCGTATTGCGACGTTAGAGGTGAAATTCTTGGATCGTCGCAAGACGGACAGAAGCGAAAGCATTTGCCAAAAATGTTTTCATTAATCAAGAACGAAAGTTAGAGGTTCGAAGGCGATCAGATACCGCCCTAGTTCTAACCATAAACGATGCCAGCTAGCGATCCGCCGAAGTTCCTCCGATGACTCGGCGGGCAGCTTCCGGGAAACCAAAGCTTTTGGGTTCCGGGGGAAGTATGGTTGCAAAGCTGAAACTTAAAGGAATTGACGGAAGGGCACCACCAGGAGTGGAGCCTGCGGCTTAATTTGACTCAACACGGGAAACCTCACCAGGCCCGGACACCGGAAGGATTGACAGATTTATAGCTCTTTCTTGATTCGGTGGGTGGTGGTGCATGGCCGTTCTTAGTTGGTGGAGCGATTTGTCTGGTTAATTCCGATAACGAACGAGACTCTAGCCTGCTAAATAGACGTAACTTATGGTATCACGAAGGTCCCCGACTTCGGTCGGTGGGTTTTTACTACCAACGTACAAACAAATCTTCTTAGAGGGACAGGCGGCTTCTAGCCGCACGAGATTGAGCAATAACAGGTCTGTGATGCCCTTAGATGTTCTGGGCCGCACGCGCGCTACACTGAAGGAATCAGCGTGTTTTCCCTGGCCGAAAGGCCCGGGTAACCCGCTGAACCTCCTTCGTGCTAGGGATTGGGGCTTGCAATTATTCCCCATGAACGAGGAATTCCCAGTAAGCGCGAGTCATAAGCTCGCGTTGATTACGTCCCTGCCCTTTGTACACACCGCCCGTCGCTACTACCGATTGAATGATTTAGTGAGGTCTTCGGACTGGTGCGCGGCAATGTCTCGGCATTGCCGATGTTGCCGGGAAGATGACCAAACTTGATCATTTAGAGGAAGTAAAAGTCGTAACAAGGTTTCCGTAGGTGAACCTGCGGAAGGATCATTAACAAGGCTCAGAGAGCAAAAAAGCAAAAAGCTTGAATCGTAACTATGCAAAAACTAATATAAATGCGAACGCATTTATAAACAGATACCAAAAACTAAATGCGGATGCATTTAAACAGATACCAAAAACGAAATGCGAACGCATTTCTGTATATATTATAGCACCGCGTGGCACGGCTTACGCCGCGGAGGTCGCTACAGACGGAGAACCTGGTTTCTCACCGCGACGCTCCCGTCCGCTGCCATCGGTGAAGCGCAAAGAGCGAAGCGCGCCAGACCGCCAGACCGCGGCGCCCCCTCTATGAGAACGGGACGATAATACGAACGCAATCACGAGTGCGCTCGCGCGAGGTATCTCGAGAGGCCGTCGTTAACTGGATCGGGAAGCAAAACAAGACCCGTCGTTGCGATCGTGCCTCCGGTAATCCGCCGCCTCGTCGATTCGCGTTCACCTCGTATCGGAGGCGTGTGCCGCCGTGTTATATACACGATACTTACCGTCTGCGCGTGCGTCTGCGCGTGCGTCTGTACGCTCGTATCGAGAAAGGAGAGTCACTCGCGACCCAAGACGGGGACGAAAACGCACCGCAAGCGCCCCGAGTGGGGTTAAGTAAAGCGCGCGCGCGCGAGGAGAGGGCAGAGGAACGAGCCGCCGTCGAAGCCTCCTGTGCTTCGCGACGTTTCGCTCTCTCTCGACACGACGCTTCTTCCACTCGCATCCCGCTTCCTCAGTTTTGGTCGCGCTCTCCGAATAGAAGTCCTGTGACACGACGGACCCTCTCCTCGGAGAGGACCCGGCGGGTAACCTAGGGCGGCTCGCACATCGATCGCGTGGACGTGCGTCCCCGGTACCGCTCGCTCGCTCGCTCGATCGCGCCCCGATAGCCAAAAAAGGACCGGCTGTGAAGCTTCGATAGCGAAAGTCCGATTGGACCGATCGAAGCCGGCCGCGCGTCCGCTTTCGGGGGACTGCGACGACGATAGAGAGCGTGTGAGGAAGGGGACGCTGCCGCGTGCGGTGGCCCGCCCGCAGAGTACGCGATTACGGTTCTCGTATCCGTGTATCTCGAAGGTTTTTAAATGAATTTGTACGCTCGGCCGTCGGACGTGTCGCGCGGTGTTTCCGCGTTACGCTTCGACGGTTCCCGTCCTGGACACAAATCTCACACAGTGTCGTCAACGCTGGCGACGCCCGGACCTCCTTCGCGCGCTGGTTGGAGGCGCCACGGGCCTCGGCTTCATCCGAACCGAGAACAAAAGATATAACGAACATATTTAATAACACGATTACCCTGAACGGTGGATCACTTGGCTCGTGGGTCGATGAAGAACGCAGCTAATTGCGCGTCAACGTGTGAACTGCAGGACACATGAACATCGACATTTCGAACGCACATTGCGGTCCACGGATACAATTCCTGGACCACGCCTGGCTGAGGGTCGTTATCGCATACAAAAGACTGCTTGCGTCGGTTCTCCGTATATAATATCATCCTCGCCGTCTCGCGTTTCCGACGATGTAACGCGTTTCGGAGTCGGGTCGATGGTACACGCGAGATACGCGACGTACGAGCGAAAGTTGGGCCGTTCGTCGGTGTTTGCCACGGCTCGCGTGAAGCGTGTACTCTCTATCTCTCTCCCGTGCGAGAAGCAGAGAGAGGCGAATGTGATGAGAATGATCGTGCGGACTCGCGTGCGTGCTTTCACGGCGTCGCGCGTCGTTGTTTTACAACGACCGCCCGTGTGCTTGGCACCGCTCCCTGGATCATCACACACAGAGCAGCCTCTCCGCTCGCACCGGGGTGAGTGTGTAGATTTGACTTCACGTTCCGCGCGAGATCTTCTACCGTGCTCCCGACGTCGCCTGAAATGAAAAATTTGTCCTGAGAAAGAGACCGAAAAGAAGAAGGGGAGAGCAGCGAGAGATGATAGAGAAGAGAGGAAAGAGCAGTGCGCGGCATATCGTGCGCCGATCGATCTATATCGTCGGGTTCACGCGGCCCCAGGGATTTTATAAAGAGGAGGGTC
>CAMITZ010000122.1:0-64000 GCA_946251845.1 Andrena fulva | reverse complement strand
CGGGGTCGTGGGGACGACCCTATAGTCGTCGGACATGTCGGCGGCAGGGCAACTTTGGCCCATGGTCGTGGGGACGACCCTATAGTCGTCGGACATGTCGGCGGCTGGCCAACCTAGACCCGGGGTGGTGGGGACGACCCTATAGTCGTCGGACATGTCGGCGGCTGGCCCACCTAGTCCCGTGATCGTGGGGACGACCCCATAGTCGTAGGACACGTCGGCGGCGGGCCAATCTAGTCCCGGGGTCGTGGGGACGACCCTATAGTCGTCGGACTTGTCGGCGGCTGGCCAACTTTGGCCCGGGGCGTGGAGACGACCCTATAGTCGTCGGACATGACGGTGCCGGGGCAATTTAGCCCCGGGGTCGTGGGGACGACCCTATAGTCGTCGGACATGACGCTGGCGGGCCAATCTAGTCCCGGGGTCGTGGGGACGACCCTTTAGTTGTCGGACATGTCGGCGGCTGGCCAACTTTGGCCCGGGGCGTGGAGACGACCCTATAGTCGTTGGACATGTCGGTGCCGGGGCAATCTAGCCCCGGGGTCGTGGGGACGACCCTATAGACGTCGGACATGTCGGCGGCGGGCCAATCTAGTCCCGGGGTCGTGGGGACGACCCAATAGTCGTCGGAATTGTCGGCGGCTGGCCAACTTTGGCCTGGGGCGTGGAGACGACCCTATAGTCGTCGGACATGACGGTGCCGGGGCAATCTAGCCCCGGGGTCGTGGGGACGACCCTGTTGTCGTCGGACATGTCGGCGGCTGGCCAACATTGGACCGGGGCGTGGGGACGACCCTATAGTCGTCGGACATGTCGGCGGGGGGCCAACATAGTCCCGGGATCGTGGGGACGAACCTATAGTCGTCGGACATGTCGGCGGCAGGGCAACTTTGGCCCATGTCGTGGGGACGACCCTATAGTCGTCGGACATGTCGGCGGCTGGCCAACCTAGTCCCGGGGTCGTGGAGACGACCATATAGTCGTCGGACAAGTCGGCGGCGGGCGAACCTAGTCCCGGGGTCGTGGAGACGGCCCTATAGTCGTCGGACATGTCGGCGGCGGGCCAATCTAGTCCCGGGGTCGTGGGGACGACCCTATAGTCGTCGGACATGTCGGCGGCTGCGCAACTTTGGCCAGTGGTCGTGGGGACGACCCTATTGTCGTCGGACATGTCGGCGGCTGGCCAACCTAGACCCGGGGTGGTGGGGACGACCCTATAGTCGTCGGACATGTCGGCGGCTGGCCAACCTAGTCCCGTGGTCGTGGGGACGACCCCATAGTCGTAGGACACGTCGGCGGCGGGCCAATCTAGTCCCGGGGTCGTGGGGACGACCCTATAGTCGTCGGACATGACGGTGACGGGCCAATCTAGTCCCGGCGTCGTGGGTACGAACCTATACTCGTCGGACATGACGGTGGCGGGCCAATCTAGTCCCGGGGTCGTGGGGACGAACCTATAGTCGTCGGATATGTTGGTGGCGGGCCAATCTAGTCCCGGGATCGTGGGGACGACCCTATAGTCGTCGGACAAGTCGGCGGCAGGCCAACCTTGTCCCGTGGTCGTGGCGACGACCGTATAGTCGTCGGACATGTCGGCGGCTGGCCAACCTAGTCCCGTGGTCGTAGGGACGACCCTATAGTCGTCGGACATGTCGGCGGCTGGCCAACCTAGTCCCGTGGTCGTGGGGACGACCCTATAGTCGTCGAAAATGTCGGCGGCTGGCCAACTTTGGCCCGTGGTCGTGGGGACGACACTATAGTCGTCGGACATGTTGGCGGCGGACCAAACTAGTCCCGGGGTCGTGGAGACGACCCTATTGTCGTCGGACAAGTCGGCGGCGGGCCAACCTAGTCCCGTGGTCGTCGGTACGACCCTATAGTAGTCGGATATGTCGGAGGCTGGCCAACCTAGTCCCGGGGTCGTGGGGACGACCCTATAGTCGTCGGACATGTCGGCGGCTGGCCAACTTTGGACCGGGGCGTGGGGACGACCCTATAGTCGTCGGACATGTCGGCGGCGGGCCAACCTAGTCCCGGGGTCGTGGGGACGACCCTATAGTCGTCGGACATGTCGGCGGCAGGGCAACTTTGGCCCGTGGTCGTGGGGACGACCCTATAGTCGTCGGACATGTCGGCGGCTGGCCAACCTAGTCCCGGGGTCGTGGAGACAACCCTATAGTCGTCGGACAAGTCGGCGGCGGGCGAACCTAGTCCCGGGGTTGTGGAGACGGCCCTATTGTCGTCGGACATGTCGGCGGCGGGCCAACCTAGTCCCGGGGTCGTGGGGACGACCCTATAGTCGTCGGACATGTTGGCGTCTGGCCAGCATTGGTCCGGGGTCGTGGGGACGACCCTATAGTCGTCGGACATGTCGGCGGCAGGGCAACTTTGGCCCGTGGTCGTGGGGACGACCCTATAGTCGTCGGACATGTCGGCGGCTGGCCAACCTAGTCCCGGGGTCGTGGAGACGACCCTATAGTCGTCGGACAAGTCGGCGGCGGGCCAACCTAGTCCCGGGGTCGTGGGGACGACCCTATAGTCGTCGGACATGTCGGCGGCAGGGCAAGTTTGGCCCATGGTCGTGGGGACGACCCTATAGTCGTCGGACATGTCGGCGGCTGGCCAACCTAGACCCGGGGTGGTGGAGACGACCCTATAGTCGTCGGACATGTCGGCGGCTGGCCAACCTAGTCCCGTGATCGTGGGGACGACCCCATAGTCGTAGGACACGTCGGCGGCGGGCCAATCTAGTCCCGGGGTTGTGGGGACGACCCTATAGTCGTCGGACTTGTCGGCGGCTGGCCAACTTTGGCCCGGGGCGTGGAGACGACCCTATAGTCGTCGGACATGACGGTGCCGGGGCAATCTAGCCCCGGGGTCGTGGGGACGACCCTATAGTCGTCGGACATGTCGGCGGCTGCGCAACTTTGGCCAGTGGTCGTGGGTACGACCCTATAGTCGTCGGACATGTCGGCGGCAGGGCAACTTTGGCCCATGGTCGTTGGGACGAACCTATAGTCGTCGGACATGACGGTGGCGGGCCAATCTAGTCCCGGGGTCGTGGGGACGACCCCATAGTCGTCGGACATGACGGTGGCGGGCCAATCTAGCCCCGGGGTCGTGGGGACGACCCTATAGTCGTCGAACATGTCGGCGGCGGCCAACCTAGTCCCGGGGTCGTGGGGACGACCCTATAGTCGTCGGACATGTCGGCGGCTGCGCAACTTTGGCCAGTGGTCGTGGGGACGACCCTATAGTCGTCGGACATGTCGGCGGCAGGGCAAATTTGGCCCATGGTCGTGGGGACGACCCTATAGTCGTCGGACAAGTCGGCGGCTGGCCAACCTAGTCCCGTGGTCGTGGGGACGACCCCATAGTCGTCGGACATGACGGTGGCGGGCCAATCGAGTCCCGGGGTCGTGGGGACGAACCTATAGTCGTCGGATATGTTGGTGGGGAGCCAATCTAGTCCCGTGGTCGTGGCGACGACCCTATTGTCGTCGGACATGTTGGCCGCGGGCCAACCTAGTCCCGGGGTCGTGGAGACGACCCTATAGTCGTCGGATATGTTGGTGGCGGGCCAATCTAGTCCCGTGGTCGTGGGGACGACCCTATAGTCGTCGGCTGGCCAACCTAGTCCCGGGGTCGTGGGGACGACCCTATAGACGTCGGACATGACGGTGACGGGCCAACCTAGTCCCGTGGTCGTGGGGACGAGCCTATAGTCGTCGGACATGACGGTGGCGGGCCAGACTAGTCCCGGGGTCGTGGGGACGACCCTATAGTCGTCGGACATGACAGTGGCGTGGCAATCTAGTCCCGGGGTCGTGCGTACGACCCTATAGTAGTCGGACATGACGGTGGCGGGCCAACCTAGTCCCGGGGTCGTGGGGACGACCCTATAGTCGTCGGACATGTCGGCGGCAGGGCAACTTTGACCCGTGGTAGTTGGGACGACCCTATAGTCGTCGGACAAATCTGCGGCGGGCCATCCTAGTCCCGGGGACGTGGGGACGACCCTGTAGACGTCGGACATGTTGGCGGCTAGCCAACTTAGGCCCGGGGACGTGGGGACGACCCTATTGTCGTCGGACAAGTCGGCGTGCGGGTCATCCTAGTCCCGGGGTCGTGGGGACGAACCTATAGTCGTCGGACAATTCGGCGGCGGGCCAACCTAGTCCCGGGGTGGTAGGCACGACCCTATAGTCGTCGGACAAGTCGGCGGCGGGCCAACCTAGTCCCGGGGTCGTGGGGATGACCCTATAGTCGTCGGACATGACGGTGTCGGGCCAATCTAGTCCCGGGGTCGTGGGAACGATCCTACAATCGTCGGACATGACGGCGGCTGGCCAGCCTAGTACCGGGGTCGAGGGGACGATCCTATAGTCGTCGGACATGACAGTGGCGGGGCAATCTAGTCCCGAGGTCGTGCGTACGACCCTATAGTGGTCGGACATGACGGTGGCGGGCCAATCTAGTCCCGGGGTCGTGGGGACGACCCTATAGTCGTCGGACATTTCGGCGGCTGGCCAACTTTGGCCCGGGGTCGTGGGGACGACCCTATAGTCGTCGGACATGACGGCGGCGGGTCAACCTAGTCCCGGCGTGGTAGGCACGACCCTGTAGTCGTCGGACAAGTCGGCGGCGGGCCAACCTAGTCCCGTGGTCGTGGGGACGACCCTATAGTCGGCGGCTGGCCAGCCTAGTCCCGGGTTCGTGGCGACGACCGTATAGTCGTCGGGCATGTCGGTGGCGGGCCAATCTAGTCCCGGGGTCGTACGGACGACCCTATAGTCGTCCGACATGACGGTGGCTGGCCAACCTAGTACCGGGGTCGTGGGGACGACCCTATAGTCGTTGGACATGGCGGTGGCGGGCTAATCTAGTCCCAGGGTCGTGGGGACGACCCTATAGTCGTCGGACATGTCAGTGGCTGGCCAACCTAGCCGCGGGGACGTGGGGACGACCCTATAGTCGTCGGACATGTCGGCGGCGGGCTAATCTAGTCCCGGGATCATGGGGACGACCCTATAGTCGTTGGACATTTCGGCGGCTGGCCAATCTAGTCCCGGGGTCGTGGGGACGACCCTATAGTCGTCAGACATGTCGGCGGCGGGGCAACTTTGGCCCGTGGTCGTGGGGACGACCCTATAGTCGTCGGACATGTCGGCGACTCGGCAACTATGGCCCGTGGTCGTGGGGACGACCCTATAATCGTCGGACATGTCGGCGGCTAGCCACCCTAGTCCCGGGGTCGTGGGGATGACCCTATAGTCGTCGGACATGTCGGCGGCGGGGCAACTTTGGCCCGGGACGTGGGGACGACCCTATAGTCGTCGGACATGACGGTGGCGGGCCAACCTAGTCCTGTGGTCGTGGGGACGACCCTGTTGTCGTCGGACATGTTGGCGGCGGACCAAACTAGTCCCGGGGTCGTGGAGACGACCCTATAGTCGTCGGACATGTCGGTGACGGGCCAATCTAGTCCCCGCGTCGTGGGTACGACACTATACTCGTCGGACATGACGGTGGCGGGCCAATCTAGTCCCGGGGTCGTGGGGACGACCCTATAGTCGTCGGATATGTTGGTGGCGGGCCAATCTAGTCTCGGGGCCGTGGGGACGACCCTATAGTCGTCGGACATGTCGGCGGCTGGCCAACCTAGGCCCGGGATCGTGGGGACGACCCTATAGTCGTCGGACAAGTCGGCGGCGGGCCAACCTAGTCCCGTGGTCGTGGGGACGACCCTATAGTCGTCGGACATGTCGGCGGCTGGCCAACCTAGTCCCGGGGTCGTGGAGACGACCCTATAGTCGTCGGACAAGTCGGCGGCGGGCCAACCTAGTCCCGTGGTCGTGGGGACGACCGTATAGTCGTCGGACATGTCGGCGGCTGGCCAACCTAGTCCCGTGATCGTGGGGACGACCCCATAGTCGTAGGACACGTCGGCGGCGGGCCAATCTAGTCCCGGGGTTGTGGGGACGACCCTATAGTCGTCGGACTTGTCGGCGGCTGGCCAACTTTGGCCCGGGGCGTGGAGACGACCCTATAGTCGTCGGACATGACGGTGCCGGGGCAATCTAGCCCCGGGGTCGTGGGGACGACCCTATAGTCGTCGGACATGTCGGCGGCTGCGCAACTTTGGCCAGTGGTCGTGGGTACGACCCTATAGTCGTCGGACATGTCGGCGGCAGGGCAACTTTGGCCCATGGTCGTTGGGACGAACCTATAGTCGTCGGACAAGTCGGCGGCGGGCCAACCTAGTCCCGGGGTCGTGGGGATGACCCTATAGTCGTCGGACATGACGGTGTCGGGCCAATCTAGTCCCGGGGTCGTGGGAACGATCCTACAATCGTCGGACATGACGGCGGCTGGCCAGCCTAGTACCGTGGTCGAGGGGACGATCCTATAGTCGTCGGACATGACAGTGGCGGGGCAATCTAGTCCCGAGGTCGTGCGTACGACCCTATAGTGGTCGGACATGACGGTGGCGGGCCAATCTAGTCCCGGGGTCGTGGGGACGACCCTATAGTCGTCGGACATTTCGGCGGCTGGCCAACTTTGGCCCGGGGTCGTGGGGACGACCCTATAGTCGTCAGACATGACGGCGGCGGGTCAACCTAGTCCCGGCGTGGTAGGCACGACCCTGTAGTCGTCGGACAAGTCGGCGGCGGGCCAACCTAGTCCCGTGGTCGTGGCGACGACCGTATAGTCGTCGGGCATGTCGGCGGCGGGCCAACCAAGTCCCGGGGTCGTGGGGATGACCCTATAGTCGTCGGACATGACGGTGTCGGGCCACTCTAGTCCCGGGGTCGTGGAGACGACCCTATAGTCGTCGGACATGACGGTGGCGGGCCAATCTAGTCCCGGGGTCGTGGGGACGACCCTATAGTAGTCGGACATGACGGTGGCGGGCCAATCTAGTCCCGGGGTCGTACGGACGACCCTATAGTCGTCCGACATGACGGTGGCTGGCCAACCTAGTACCGGGGTCGTGGGGACGACCCTATAGTCGTTGGACATGACGGTGGCGGGCTAATCTAGTCCCAGGGTCGTGGGGACGACCCTATAGTCGTCGGACATGTCAGTGGCTGGCCAACCTAGCCCCGGGGACGTGGGGACGACCCTATAGTCGTCGGACATGTCGGCGGCGGGCTAATCTAGTCCCGGGATCATGGGGACGACCCTATAGTCGTTGGACATTTCGGCGGCTGGCCAATCTAGTCCCGGGGTCGTGGGGACGACCCTATAGTCGTCAGACATGTCGGCGGCGGGGCAACTTTGGCCCGTGGTCGTGGGGACGACCCTATAGTCGTCGGACATGTCGGCGACTCGGCAACTATGGCCCGTGGTCGTGGGGACGACCCTATAATCGTCGGACATGTCGGCGGCTAGCCACCCTAGTCCCGGGGTCGTGGGGATGACCCTATAGTCGTCGGATATGACGGTGTCGGGCCAATATAATCCCGGGGTCGTGGGGACGACCCTATAGTCGTCGGACATGACGGTGGCGGGCCAATCTAGTCCCGGGGTCGTGGGAACGACCCTACAATCGTCGGATATTTCGGCGGCAGGCCAACCTAGTCCCGGGGTCGTGGGGACGACCCTATAATCGTCGGACATGACAGTGGCGGGGCAATCTAGTCCCGGGGTCGAGCGTACGACCCTATAGAGGTCGGACATGGCGGTGGCGGGCCAATCTAGTCTCGGGGTCGTGGGGACGACCCTATAGTCGTCGGTCATGTCGGCAGCTGGCCAACCTAGTCCCGTGGTCGTGGGGACGACCGTATAGTCGTCGGACATGTCGGCGGCTGGCCAACCTAGTCCCGTGGTCGTGGGGACGACCCTATAGTCGTCGGACATGTCGGCGGCGGGGCAACTTTGGCCCGGGACGTGGGGACGACCCTATAGTCGTCGGACATGACGGTGGCGGGCCAACCTAGTCCTGTGGTCGTGGGGACGACCCTGTTGTCGTCGGACATGTTGGCGGCGGACCAAACTAGTCCCGGGGTCGTGGAGACGACCCTATAGTCGTCGGACATGTCGGTGACGGGCCAATCTAGTCCCCGCGTCGTGGGTACGACACTATACTCGTCGGACATGACGGTGGCGGGCCAATCTAGTCCCGGGGTCGTGGGGACGACCCTATAGTCGTCGGATATGTTGGTGGCGGGCCAATCTAGTCTCGGGGCCGTGGGGACGACCCTATAGTCGTCGGACATGTCGGCGGCTGGCCAACCTAGGCCCGGGATCGTGGGGACGACCCTATAGTCGTCGGACAAGTCGGCGGCGGGCCAACCTAGTCCCGTGGTCGTGGGGACGACCCTATAGTCGTCGGACATGACGGAGACGGGCCAATCTAGTCCCCGCGTCGTGGGTACGACACTATACTCGTCGGACATGACGGTGGCGGGCCAATCTAGTCCCGGGGTCGTGGGGACGACCCCGTAGTCGTCGGACATGTCGGTCGTGGGCCAATCTAGTCTCGGGGCCGTGGGGACGAACCTATAGTCGTCGGACATGTCGCCGGCTGGGCAACTTTGGCCAGTGGTCGTGGGGACGACCCTATTGTCGTCGGACATGTTGGCGGCGGACCAAACTAGTCCCGGGGTCGTGGAGACGACCCTATAGTCGTCGGATATGTTGGTGGCGGGCCAATCTAGTCCCGGGATCGTGGGTACGACCCTATAGTCGTCGGACAAGTCGGCGGCGGGCCAACCTTGTCCCGTGGTCGTGCGTACGACCCTATAGTCGTCGGACATGACGGTGGCGGGCCAATCTTGTCCCGGGGTCGTGGGAACGACCCTACAATCGTCGGACATGACGGTGTCGGGCCAATCTAGTCCCGGGGTCGTGGGAACGATCCTACAATCGTCGGACATTTCGGCGGCTGGCCAACCTTGTCCCGGGGTCGTGGGGACGACCCTATAGTCGTCGGACAAGTCGGCGGCGGGCCAACCTAGTCCCGTGGTCGTCGGTACGACCCTATAGTAGTCGGATATGTCGGAGGCTGGCCAACCTAGTCCCGGGGTCGTGGGGACGACCCTATTGTCGTCGGACATGTTGGCCGCGGGCCAACCTAGTCCCGGGGTCGTGGAGACGACCCTATAGTCGTCGGATATGTTGGTGGCGGGCCAATCTAGTCCCGGGGTCGTGGGGACGACCCTATAGTCGTCGGACATGTCGGCGGCTGGGCAACTTTGGCCAGTGGTCGTGGGGACGACCCTATAGTCGTCGGACAAGTCGGCGGCAGGCCAACCTAGTCCCGGGGTCGTGGGGACGACCCTATAGTCGTCGGACATGTCGGCGGCTGGGCAACTTTGACCCGTGGTAGTGGGGACGACCCTATAGTCGTCGGACAAATCTGCGGCGGGCCATCCTAGTCCCGGGGACGTGGGGACGACCCTCTAGACGTCGGACATGTTGGCGGCTAGCCAACTTAGGCCCGGGGACGTGGGGACGACCCTATTGTCGTCGGACAAGTCGGCGTGCGGGTCATCCTAGTCCCGGGGTCGTGGGGACGAACCTATAGTCGTCGGACAATTCGGCGGCGGGCCAACCTAGTCCCGGGGTGGTAGGCACGACCCTATAGTCGTCGGACAAGTCGGCGGCGGGCCAACCTAGTCCCGGGGTCGTGGGGATGACCCTATATTCGTCGGACATGACGGTGTCGGGCCAATCTAGTCCCGGGGTCGTGGGAACGATCCTACAATCGTCGGACATGACGGCGGCTGGCCAGCCTAGTACCGGGGTCGAGGGGACGATCCTATAGTCGTCGGACATGACAGTGGCGGGGCAATCTAGTCCCGAGGTCGTGCGTACGACCCTATAGTGGTCGGACATGACGGTGGCGGGCCAATCTAGTCCCGGGGTCGTGGGGACGACCCTATAGTCGTCGGACATTTCGGCGGCTGGCCAACCTTGGCCCGGGGTCGTGGGGACGACCCTATAGTCGTCGGACATGACGGCGGCGGGTCAACCTAGTCCCGGCGTGGTAGGCACGACCCTGTAGTCGTCGGACAAGTCGGCGGCGGGCCAACCTAGTCCCGTGGTCGTGGGGACGACCCTATAGTCGGCGGCTGGCCAGCCTAGTCCCGGGTTCGTGGCGACGACCGTATAGTCGTCGGGCATGTCGGCGGCGGGCCAACCAAGTCCCGGGGTCGTGGGGATGACCCTATAGTCGTCGGACATGACGGTGTCGGGCCACTCTAGTCCCGGGGTCGTGGAGACGACCCTATAGTCGTCGGACATGACGGTGGCGGGCCAATCTAGTCCCGGGGTCGTGGGGACGACCCTATAGTAGTCGGACATGACGGTGGCGGGCCAATCTAGTCCCGGGGTCGTACGGACGACCCTATAGTCGTCCGACATGACGGTGGCTGGCCAACCTAGTACCGGGGTCGTGGGGACGAACCTATAGTCGTTGGACATGACGGTGGCGGGCTAATCTAGTCCCAGGGTCGTGGGGACGACCCTATAGTCGTCGGACATGTCAGTGGCTGGCCAACCTAGCCCCGGGGACGTGGGGACGACCCTATAGTCGTCGGACATGTCGGCGGCGGGCTAATCTAGTCCCGGGATCATGGGGACGACCCTATAGTCGTTGGACATTTCGGCGGCTGGCCAATCTAGTCCCGGGGTCGTGGGGACGACCCTATAGTCGTCAGACATGTCGGCGGCGGGGCAACTTTGGCCCGTGGTCGTGGGGACGACCCTATAGTCGTCGGACATGTCGGCGACTCGGCAACTATGGCCCGTGGTCGTGGGGACGACCCTATAATCGTCGGACATGTCGGCGGCTAGCCACCCTAGTCCCGGGGTCGTGGGGATGACCCTATAGTCGTCGGATATGTCGGTGTCGGGCCAATATAGTCCCGGGGTCGAGCGTACGACCCTATAGAGGTCGGACATGGCGGTGGCGGGCCAATCTAGTCTCGGGGTCGTGGGGACGACCCTATAGTCGTCGGTCATGTCGGCAGCTGGCCAACCTAGTCCCGTGGTCGTGGGGACGACCGTATAGTCGTCGGACATGTCGGCGGCTGGCCAACCTAGTCCCGTGGTCGTGGGGACGACCCTATAGTCGTCGGACATGTCGGCGGCGGGGCAACTTTGGCCCGGGACGTGGGGACGACCCTATAGTCGTCGGACATGACGGTGGCGGGCCAACCTAGTCCTGTGGTCGTGGGGACGACCCTGTTGTCGTCGGACATGTTGGCGGCAGGCCAACCTAGTCCCGGGGTCGTGGGGACGACCCTATAATCGTCGGACATGACAGTGGCGGGGCAATCTAGTCCCGGGGTCGAGCGTACGACCCTATAGAGGTCGGACATGGCGGTGGCGGGCCAATCTAGTCTCGGGGTCGTGGGGACGACCCTATAGTCGTCGGTCATGTCGGCAGCTGGCCAACCTAGTCCCGTGGTCGTGGGGACGACCGTATAGTCGTCGGACATGTCGGCGGCTGGCCAACCTAGTCCCGTGGTCGTGGGGACGACCCTATAGTCGTCGGACATGTCGGCGGCGGGGCAACTTTGGCCCGGGACGTGGGGACGACCCTATAGTCGTCGGACATGACGGTGGCGGGCCAACCTAGTCCTGTGGTCGTGGGGACGACCCTGTTGTCGTCGGACATGTTGGCGGCGGACCAAACTAGTCCCGGGGTCGTGGAGACGACCCTATAGTCGTCGGACATGTCGGTGACGGGCCAATCTAGTCCCCGCGTCGTGGGTACGACACTATACTCGTCGGACATGACGGTGGCGGGCCAATCTAGTCCCGGGGTCGTGGGGACGACCCTATAGTCGTCGGATATGTTGGTGGCGGGCCAATCTAGTCTCGGGGCCGTGGGGACGACCCTATAGTCGTCGGACATGTCGGCGGCTGGCCAACCTAGGCCCGGGATCGTGGGGACGACCCTATAGTCGTCGGACAAGTCGGCGGCGGGCCAACCTAGTCCCGTGGTCGTGGGGACGACCCTATAGTCGTCGGACATGACGGAGACGGGCCAATCTAGTCCCCGCGTCGTGGGTACGACACTATACTCGTCGGACATGACGGTGGCGGGCCAATCTAGTCCCGGGGTCGTGGGGACGACCCCGTAGTCGTCGGACATGTCGGTCGTGGGCCAATCTAGTCTCGGGGCCGTGGGGACGAACCTATAGTCGTCGGACATGTCGGCGGCTGGGCAACTTTGGCCAGTGGTCGTGGGGACGACCCTATTGTCGTCGGACATGTTGGCGGCGGACCAAACTAGTCCCGGGGTCGTGGAGACGACCCTATAGTCGTCGGATATGTTGGTGGCGGGCCAATCTAGTCCCGGGATCGTGGGTACGACCCTATAGTCGTCGGACAAGTCGGCGGCGGGCCAACCTTGTCCCGTGGTCGTGCGTACGACCCTATAGTCGTCGGACATGACGGTGGCGGGCCAATCTTGTCCCGGGGTCGTGGGAACGACCCTACAATCGTCGGACATGACGGTGTCGGGCCAATCTAGTCCCGGGGTCGTGGGAACGATCCTACAATCGTCGGACATTTCGGCGGCTGGCCAACCTTGTCCCGGGGTCGTGGGGACGACCCTATAGTCGTCGGACAAGTCGGCGGCGGGCCAACCTAGTCCCGTGGTCGTCGGTACGACCCTATAGTAGTCGGATATGTCGGAGGCTGGCCAACCTAGTCCCGGGGTCGTGGGGACGACCCTATTGTCGTCGGACATGTTGGCCGCGGGCCAACCTAGTCCCGGGGTCGTGGAGACGACCCTATAGTCGTCGGATATGTTGGTGGCGGGCCAATCTAGTCCCGGGGTCGTGGGGACGACCCTATAGTCGTCGGACATGTCGGCGGCTGGGCAACTTTGGCCAGTGGTCGTGGGGACGACCCTATAGTCGTCGGACAAGTCGGCGGCAGGCCAACCTAGTCCCGGGGTCGTGGGGGACGACCCTATAGTCGTCGGACATGTCGGCGGCTGGGCAACTTTGACCCGTGGTAGTGGGGACGACCCTATAGTCGTCGGACAAATCTGCGGCGGGCCATCCTAGTCCCGGGGACGTGGGGACGACCCTCTAGACGTCGGACATGTTGGCGGCTAGCCAACTTAGGCCCGGGGACGTGGGGACGACCCTATTGTCGTCGGACAAGTCGGCGTGCGGGTCATCCTAGTCCCGGGGTCGTGGGGACGAACCTATAGTCGTCGGACAATTCGGCGGCGGGCCAACCTAGTCCCGGGGTGGTAGGCACGACCCTATAGTCGTCGGACAAGTCGGCGGCGGGCCAACCTAGTCCCGGGGTCGTGGGGATGACCCTATATTCGTCGGACATGACGGTGTCGGGCCAATCTAGTCCCGGGGTCGTGGGAACGATCCTACAATCGTCGGACATGACGGCGGCTGGCCAGCCTAGTACCGGGGTCGAGGGGACGATCCTATAGTCGTCGGACATGACAGTGGCGGGGCAATCTAGTCCCGAGGTCGTGCGTACGACCCTATAGTGGTCGGACATGACGGTGGCGGGCCAATCTAGTCCCGGGGTCGTGGGGACGACCCTATAGTCGTCGGACATTTCGGCGGCTGGCCAACTTTGGCCCGGGGTCGTGGGGACGACCCTATAGTCGTCGGACATGACGGCGGCGGGTCAACCTAGTCCCGGCGTGGTAGGCACGACCCTGTAGTCGTCGGACAAGTCGGCGGCGGGCCAACCTAGTCCCGTGGTCGTGGGGACGACCCTATAGTCGGCGGCTGGCCAGCCTAGTCCCGGGTTCGTGGCGACGACCGTATAGTCGTCGGGCATGTCGGCGGCGGGCCAACCAAGTCCCGGGGTCGTGGGGATGACCCTATAGTCGTCGGACATGACGGTGTCGGGCCACTCTAGTCCCGGGGTCGTGGAGACGACCCTATAGTCGTCGGACATGACGGTGGCGGGCCAATCTAGTCCCGGGGTCGTGGGGACGACCCTATAGTAGTCGGACATGACGGTGGCGGGCCAATCTAGTCCCGGGGTCGTACGGACGACCCTATAGTCGTCCGACATGACGGTGGCTGGCCAACCTAGTACCGGGGTCGTGGGGACGAACCTATAGTCGTTGGACATGACGGTGGCGGGCTAATCTAGTCCCAGGGTCGTGGGGACGACCCTATAGTCGTCGGACATGTCAGTGGCTGGCCAACCTAGCCCCGGGGACGTGGGGACGACCCTATAGTCGTCGGACATGTCGGCGGCGGGCTAATCTAGTCCCGGGATCATGGGGACGACCCTATAGTCGTTGGACATTTCGGCGGCTGGCCAATCTAGTCCCGGGGTCGTGGGGACGACCCTATAGTCGTCAGACATGTCGGCGGCGGGGCAACTTTGGCCCGTGGTCGTGGGGACGACCCTATAGTCGTCGGACATGTCGGCGACTCGGCAACTATGGCCCGTGGTCGTGGGGACGACCCTATAATCGTCGGACATGTCGGCGGCTAGCCACCCTAGTCCCGGGGTCGTGGGGATGACCCTATAGTCGTCGGATATGACGGTGTCGGGCCAATATAGTCCCGGGGTCGAGCGTACGACCCTATAGAGGTCGGACATGGCGGTGGCGGGCCAATCTAGTCTCGGGGTCGTGGGGACGACCCTATAGTCGTCGGTCATGTCGGCAGCTGGCCAACCTAGTCCCGTGGTCGTGGGGACGACCGTATAGTCGTCGGACATGTCGGCGGCTGGCCAACCTAGTCCCGTGGTCGTGGGGACGACCCTATAGTCGTCGGACATGTCGGCGGCGGGGCAACTTTGGCCCGGGACGTGGGGACGACCCTATAGTCGTCGGACATGACGGTGGCGGGCCAACCTAGTCCTGTGGTCGTGGGGACGACCCTGTTGTCGTCGGACATGTTGGCGGCGGACCAAACTAGTCCCGGGGTCGTGGAGACGACCCTATAGTCGTCGGACATGTCGGTGACGGGCCAATCTAGTCCCCGCGTCGTGGGTACGACACTATACTCGTCGGACATGACGGTGGCGGGCCAATCTAGTCCCGGGGTCGTGGGGACGACCCTATAGTCGTCGGATATGTTGGTGGCGGGCCAATCTAGACCCGGGGTCGTGGGAACGACCCTACAATCGTCGGATATTTCGGCGGCTGGCCAACCTAGTCCCGGGGTCGTGGGGACGACCCTATAGTCGTCGGACATGACGGTGGCGTGGCAATCTAGTCCTGGGGTCGTGGGGAAGACCCTGTAGTCGTCGGACATGACGGTCGTGGGCCAATCTAGTCCCGGGGCCGTGGGGACGACCCTATAGTCGTAGGACATGTCGGCGGCTGGCCAACCTAGTCGTGTGGTCGTGGGGACGACCCTGTTGTCGTCGGACATGTTGGCGGCGGACCAAACTAGTCCCGGGGTCGTGGAGACGACCCTATAGTCGTCGGACATGTCGGTGACGGGCCAATCTAGTCCCCGCGTCGTGTGTACGACCCTATACTCGTCGGACATGACGGTGGCGGGGCAATCTAGTCCTGGGGTCGTGGGGACGACCCCGTAGTCGTCGGACATGACGGTCGTGGGCCAATCTAGTCTCGGGGCCGTGGGGACGACCCTATAGTCGTCGGACATGACGATGGCGGGCCAATCTAGTCCCGGGGTCGTGGGGACTACCCTATTGTCGTCGGACATGTTGACGGCTGGCCAACCTAGGCCCGGGATCGTGGGGACGACCCTATAGTCGTCGGACAAGTCGGCGGCGGGCCAACCTAGTCCCGTGGTCGTGGGGACGACCCTATAGTCGTCGGACATGACGGAGACGGGCCAATCTAGTCCCCGCGTCGTGGGTACGACACTATACTCGTCGGACATGACGGTGGCGGGCCAATCTAGTCCCGGGGTCGTGGGGACGACCCCGTAGTCGTCGGACATGACGGTCGTGGGCCAATCTAGTCTCGGGGCCGTGGGGACGAACCTATAGTCGTCGGACATGTCGGCGGCTGGCCAACCTAGGCCCGGGATCGTGGGGACGACCCTATAGTCGTCGGACAAGTCGGCGGCGGGCCAACCTAGTCCCGTGGTCGTGGGGACGACCCTATAGTCGTCGGACATGACGGAGACGGGCCAATCTAGTCCCCGCGTCGTGGGTACGACACTATACTCGTCGGACATGACGGTGGCGGGCCAATCTAGTCCCGGGGTCGTGGGGACTACCCTATTGTCGTCGGACATGTTGACGGCGGGCCAACCTAGTCCCGGGGTCGTGGAGACGACCCCATAGTCGTCGGATATGATGGTGGCGGGCCAATCTAGTCCCGGGGTCGTGGGGACGACCCTATTGTCGTCGGACATGTTGGCGGCGGACCAAACTAGTCCCGGGGTCGTGGAGACGACCCTATAGTCGTCGGATATGTTGGTGGCGGGCCAATCTAGTCCCGGGATCGTGGGTACGACCCTATAGTCGTCGGACAAGTCGGCGGCGGGCCAACCTTGTCCCGTGGTCGTGCGTACGACCCTATAGTCGTCGGACATGACGGTGGCGGGCCAATCTTGTCCCGGGGTCGTGGGAACGACCCTACAATCGTCGGACATGACGGTGTCGGGCCAATCTAGTCCCGGGGTCGTGGGGACTACCCTATTGTCGTTGGACATGTTGACGGCGGGCCACCCTAGTCTCGGGGTCGTGGGGATGACCCTATAGTCGTCGGATATGACAGTGTCGGGCCAATATAGTCCCGGGGTCGTGGAGACGACCCTATAGTCGTCGGACATGTCGGTGACGGGCCAATCTAGTCCCCGCGTCGTGGGTACGACACTATACTCGTCGGACATGACGGTGGCGGGCCAATCTAGTCCCGGGGTCGTGGGGACTACCCTATTGTCGTCGGACATGTTGACGGCGGGCCACCCTAGTCTCGGGGTCGTGGGGATGACCCTATAGTCGTCGGATATGACAGTGTCGGGCCAATATAGACCCGGGGTCGTGGGGACGACCCTATAGTCGTCGGACATGACAGTGGCGGGGCAATCTAGTCCCGGGGTCGTGCGTACGACCCTATAGTCGTTGGACATGTCGGCGGCTGGTCAACCTAGTCCCGGGGTCGTGGGGACGACCCTGTAGTCGTCGGACATGTCGGTGACGGGCCAATCTAGTCCCCGCGTCGTGGGTACGACACTATACTCGTCGGACATGACGGTGGCGGGCCAATCTAGTCCCGGGGTCGTGGGGACTACCCTATTGTCGTCGGACATGTTGACGGCGGGCCACCCTAGTCTCGGGGTCGTGGGGATGACCCTATAGTCGTCGGATATGACAGTGTCGGGCCAATATAGACCCGGGGTCGTGGGGACGACCCTATAGTCGTCGGACATGACAGTGGCGGGGCAATCTAGTCCCGGGGTCGTGCGTACGACCCTATAGTCGTTGGACATGTCGGCGGCTGGTCAACCTAGTCCCGGGGTCGTGGGGACGACCCTGTAGTCGTCGGACATGACGGCGGCGGGCCAACCAAGTCCCGGGGTCGTGGGGACGACCCTACAAGGTGTCCCAAAAATGTCGCGTTTCCTTGAAAGGGGTGACTCAGGGGGTGATTTGAAACAACTTTTTCCTTAGCGAAAATATTGTCCGAAGCTTCGTTAAGGAGATATTAAGCAAAAACCCCGACCAATCAGAGCGCGCGCCTTCCGCCTGAGTTCCCGCGGTAGCGTTGGCTACGAGGTAGGCGACCGCGCTTGTGCTACGAACGTACGAACAAGCAAGTCGGCATGCATCGAAGGAAACCGCGTTACACATTTTTTTTTTAAAGCAGAATGTTAAATAAGAATAATTTGGGTGAGAGGACAAGAAGTACGTAAATTTCGTTTGTAAATAAGGCATAAACGAAAAGCTAACGTAACAGAAAATGTACGACAAGTGATCGTAATTCGTTATTGAGGTAAAAATCCGTAGTTTAACAACGGCCAACACAACTAAATTTAAAAAATAATATTAGGTGTATGAATAAATTCTTTCCGACTGGAATTTCTAACGCGGTGGTATTCAGAAGCTGCCAGAAAAATGGCAAAAAGTAATGAACAATAATGGAAATTATTGCGATGATCGAGTTGTTTTCATATTTTTTAAATCGAACTGTTATTGTACCCTAAAATCGGAAAGAATTTATTTTCACACCTAATAATCACCAATAAATTAAAGAAAACTCACCTTTTCGGACATTCCTCTCCTTGCTTTCCTTCCCTTTTCGGACATTCCTCTCCTTGCTTTCCTTCCCTTTTCGGAAACCTGTGTCACTAGGCCACTGTACCGATCCTGGTCATCGGCGTCCAGTGCTCAGCTGATCGCAGGGTCAATGTACTGAATATTCACTTCACTGCACGGCTACTAACACTGATCACTGAATTTATTTTTCACGGAACGTGTTGTTCCTACGTTATAAAAATTGGTGGCCGCGAAAGGGGCCGATTACTGTTAATTACTGGGACGAGATTACTACTATTACTCGGCGAAAAGAAAACTCGTGGCAGACTGTCTCGGGCTGTGTAGTCCGCTGCTGTGCAGCGATCAGATACGGATCCGACCGACGATCGTCAAAACAAAAGCGTAGGCTACGCTTGGTCAAATCGCTCTATCGCACTCGATCTCGTGTTTCGTTCGATCTCTTCGTCGCGCGGTGTGACAATGTATGTGGCAACTTCAGCCACTAACCAAAATACGTGTGCCCCGTCTTTAAAAGTGTGCCCAAATAGGTGACTCGACCAATCGTCACAGCAGCGGACTGCACAGCCCGAGACAGTCTGCCACGAGTTTTCTTTTCGCCGGGTAATAGTAGTAATCTCGTTCCAGTAATTAACAGTACTCGGCCCCTGTCGGGGCCACCAATTTTTATAACGTAGGAACAACACGTTCCGTGAAAAATAAATTCAGTGATCAGTGTTAGTAGCCGTGCAGTGAAGTGAATATTCGGTACATTAACCCGGACGCAGTGTGATCAGCTGAACACTGGGCGCTACCCAACCATAAATCTTTTCGTCCACCGATAACCAGGATCGGTACAGTGACCCACAGTGACACAGGTTTCCGGAAAGGGAAGGAAAGCAAGGAAAGGAATGTCCGAAAGGGTGAGTTTTCTTTAATTTATTGGTGATTATTAGGTGTGAAAATAAATTCTTTCCGATTTTAGGGTACAATAACAGTTCGATTTAAAAAATATGAAAACAACTCGATCATCGCAATAATTTCCATTATTGTTCATTACCTTTTGCCATTTTTCTGGCAGCTTCTGAATACCACTGCGATAGAAATTCCAGTCGGAAAGAATTTATTCATACACCTAATATTATTTTTTAAATTTAGTTGTGTTGGCCGTTCTTAAACTACGGATTTTTACCTCAATAACGAATTACGATCACTTGTCGTACATTCTCTGTTACGTTAGCTTTTCGTTTATGCTTTATTTAAAAACGAAATTTACGTACTTCTTGTCCTCTCACTTCAAATTATTCTTATTTAAGATTCTGCTTTAAAAAAAAAATGTGTAACGCGATTTCCTTCGATGCATGCCGACTTGCTTGTTCGTACGTTCGTAGCACAAGCGCGGTCGCCTACCTCGTAGCCAACGCTACCGCGGGAACTCAGGCGGAAGGTGCGCGCTCTGATTGGTCGGGGTTTTTGCTTAATATCTCCTTAACGAAGCTTCGGACAATATTTTCGTTAAGGAAATAGTTGTTTCAAATCACCCCCTGAGTCACCCCTTTCAAGGAAACGCGACATTTTTGGGACACCCTGTATAGTCGTCGTACATGTCGGCGGCTGGGCAACTATGGCCCGTGGTCGTGGAGACGACCCTATAGTTGTCGGACATGACGGCGGCGGGCCAACCAAGTCCCGGGGTCGTGGGGATGACCCTATAGTCGTCGGTCATGACGGTGTCGGGCCAATCTAGTCCCGGGGTCGTGGGAACGATCCTACAATCGTCGGACATTTCGGCGGCTGGTCAACCTTGTCCCGGGGTCGTGGGGACGACCCTATAGTCGTCGGACATGACGGTGGCGGGCAAATCTAGTCCCGGGGTCGTGGGGACGACCCTATAGTCGTCGGACATGACGGCGGCTGGCCAACCTAGTACCGGGGTCGTTGGGACGACCCTATAGTCGTCGGACATGACAGTGGCGGGGCAATCTAGTCCCGGGGTTGTGCGTACGACCCTATAGTCGTCGGACATGACGGTGGCGGGCCAATCATGTCCCGGGGTCGTGGGAACGACCCTACAATCGTCGGATATTTCGGCGGCTGGCCAACCTAGTCCCGGGGTCGTGCGTACGACCCTATAGTGGTCGGACATGACGGTGGCGGGCCAATGTAGTCCCGGGGTCGTGGGGACGACCCTATAGCCGTCGGACATGACGGTGGCGGGCAAATCTAGTCCCGGGGTCGTGGGGACGACCCTATAGTCGTCGGACATGACGGCGGCTGGCCAACCTAGTACCGGGGTCGTTGGGACGACCCTATAGTCGTCGGACATGACAGTGGCGGGGCAATCTAGTCCCGGGGTTGTGCGTACGACCCTATAGTCGTCGGACATGACGGTGGCGGGCCAATCATGTCCCGGGGTCGTGGGAACGACCCTACAATCGTCGGATATTTCGGCGGCTGGCCAACCTAGTCCCGGGGTCGTTGGGACGACCCTATAGTCGTCGGACATGACAGTGGCGGGGCAATCTAGTCCCGGGGTTGTGCGTACGACCCTATAGTCGTCAGACATGTCGGCGGCGGGGCAACTTTGGCCCGTGGTCGTGGGGACGACCCTATAGTCGTCGGACATGTCGGCGACTCGGCAACTATGGCCCGTGGTCGTGGGGACGACCCTATAATCGTCGGACATGTCGGCGGCTAGCCACCCTAGTCCCGGGGTCGTGGGGATGACCCTATAGTCGTCGGATATGACGGTGTCGGGCCAATATAGTCCCGGGGTCGTGGGGACGACCCTATAGTCGTCGGTCATGTCGGCAGCTGGCCAACCTAGTCCCGTGGTCGTGGGGACGAACCTATAGTCGTCGGACATGTCGGCGGCGGGGCAACTTTGGCCCGGGACGTGGGGACAACCCTATAGTCGTCGGACATGACGGTGGCGGGCCAACCTAGTCCTGTGGTCGTGGGGACGACCCTGTTGTCGTCGGACATGTTGGCGGCCGACCAAACTAGTCCCGGGGTCGTGGAGACGACCCTATAGTCGTCGGACATGTCGGTGACGGGCCAATCTAGTCCCCGCGTCGTGGGTACGACACTATACTCGTCGGACATGACGGTGGCGGGCCAATCTAGTCCCGGGGTCGTGGGGACTACCCTATTGTCGTCGGACATGTTGACGGCGGGCCACCCTAGTCTCGGGGTCGTGGGGATGACCCTATAGTCGTCGGATATGACAGTGTCGGGCCAATATAGACCCGGGGTCGTGGGGACGACCCTATAGTCGTCGGACATGACAGTGGCGGGGCAATCTAGTCCCGGGGTCGTGCGTACGACCCTATAGTCGTTGGACATGTCGGCGGCTGGTCAACCTAGTCCCGGGGTCGTGGGGACGACCCTGTAGTCGTCGGACATGACGGCGGCGGGCCAACCAAGTCCCGGGGTCGTGGGGACGACCCTACAAGGTGTCCCAAAAATGTCGCGTTTCCTTGAAAGGGGTGACTCAGGGGGTGATTTGAAACAACTTTTTCCTTAGCGAAAATATTGTCCGAAGCTTCGTTAAGGAGATATTAAGCAAAAACCCCGACCAATCAGAGCGCGCGCCTTCCGCCTGAGTTCCCGCGGTAGCGTTGGCTACGAGGTAGGCGACCGCGCTTGTGCTACGAACGTACGAACAAGCAAGTCGGCATGCATCGAAGGAAACCGCGTTACACATTTTTTTTTTAAAGCAGAATGTTAAATAAGAATAATTTGGGTGAGAGGACAAGAAGTACGTAAATTTCGTTTGTAAATAAGGCATAAACGAAAAGCTAACGTAACAGAAAATGTACGACAAGTGATCGTAATTCGTTATTGAGGTAAAAATCCGTAGTTTAACAACGGCCAACACAACTAAATTTAAAAAATAATATTAGGTGTATGAATAAATTCTTTCCGACTGGAATTTCTAACGCGGTGGTATTCAGAAGCTGCCAGAAAAATGGCAAAAAGTAATGAACAATAATGGAAATTATTGCGATGATCGAGTTGTTTTCATATTTTTTAAATCGAACTGTTATTGTACCCTAAAATCGGAAAGAATTTATTTTCACACCTAATAATCACCAATAAATTAAAGAAAACTCACCTTTTCGGACATTCCTCTCCTTGCTTTCCTTCCCTTTTCGGACATTCCTCTCCTTGCTTTCCTTCCCTTTTCGGAAACCTGTGTCACTAGGCCACTGTACCGATCCTGGTCATCGGCGTCCAGTGCTCAGCTGATCGCAGGGTCAATGTACTGAATATTCACTTCACTGCACGGCTACTAACACTGATCACTGAATTTATTTTTCACGGAACGTGTTGTTCCTACGTTATAAAAATTGGTGGCCGCGAAAGGGGCCGATTACTGTTAATTACTGGGACGAGATTACTACTATTACTCGGCGAAAAGAAAACTCGTGGCAGACTGTCTCGGGCTGTGTAGTCCGCTGCTGTGCAGCGATCAGATACGGATACGACCGACGATCGTCAAAACAAAAGCGTAGGCTACGCTTGGTCAAATCGCTCTATCGCACTCGATCTCGTGTTTCGTTCGATCTCTTCGTCGCGCGGTGTGACAATGTATGTGGCAACTTCAGCCACTAACCAAAATACGTGTGCCCCGTCTTTAAAAGTGTGCCCAAATAGGTGACTCGACCAATCGTCACAGCAGCGGACTGCACAGCCCGAGACAGTCTGCCACGAGTTTTCTTTTCGCCGGGTAATAGTAGTAATCTCGTTCCAGTAATTAACAGTACTCGGCCCCTGTCGGGGCCACCAATTTTTATAACGTAGGAACAACACGTTCCGTGAAAAATAAATTCAGTGATCAGTGTTAGTAGCCGTGCAGTGAAGTGAATATTCGGTACATTAACCCGGACGCAGTGTGATCAGCTGAACACTGGGCGCTACCCAACCATAAATCTTTTCGTCCACCGATAACCAGGATCGGTACAGTGACCCACAGTGACACAGGTTTCCGGAAAGGGAAGGAAAGCAAGGAAAGGAATGTCCGAAAGGGTGAGTTTTCTTTAATTTATTGGTGATTATTAGGTGTGAAAATAAATTCTTTCCGATTTTAGGGTACAATAACAGTTCGATTTAAAAAATATGAAAACAACTCGATCATCGCAATAATTTCCATTATTGTTCATTACCTTTTGCCATTTTTCTGGCAGCTTCTGAATACCACTGCGATAGAAATTCCAGTCGGAAAGAATTTATTCATACACCTAATATTATTTTTTAAATTTAGTTGTGTTGGCCGTTCTTAAACTACGGATTTTTACCTCAATAACGAATTACGATCACTTGTCGTACATTCTCTGTTACGTTAGCTTTTCGTTTATGCTTTATTTAAAAACGAAATTTACGTACTTCTTGTCCTCTCACTTCAAATTATTCTTATTTAAGATTCTGCTTTAAAAAAAAAATGTGTAACGCGATTTCCTTCGATGCATGCCGACTTGCTTGTTCGTACGTTCGTAGCACAAGCGCGGTCGCCTACCTCGTAGCCAACGCTACCGCGGGAACTCAGGCGGAAGGTGCGCGCTCTGATTGGTCGGGGTTTTTGCTTAATATCTCCTTAACGAAGCTTCGGACAATATTTTCGTTAAGGAAATAGTTGTTTCAAATCACCCCCTGAGTCACCCCTTTCAAGGAAACGCGACATTTTTGGGACACCCTGTATAGTCGTCGTACATGTCGGCGGCTGGGCAACTATGGCCCGTGGTCGTGGAGACGACCCTATAGTTGTCGGACATGACGGCGGCGGGCCAACCAAGTCCCGGGGTCGTGGGGATGACCCTATAGTCGTCGGTCATGACGGTGTCGGGCCAATCTAGTCCCGGGGTCGTGGGAACGATCCTACAATCGTCGGACATTTCGGCGGCTGGTCAACCTTGTCCCGGGGTCGTGGGGACGACCCTATAGTCGTCGGACATGACGGTGGCGGGCAAATCTAGTCCCGGGGTCGTGGGGACGACCCTATAGTCGTCGGACATGACGGCGGCTGGCCAACCTAGTACCGGGGTCGTTGGGACGACCCTATAGTCGTCGGACATGACAGTGGCGGGGCAATCTAGTCCCGGGGTTGTGCGTACGACCCTATAGTCGTCGGACATGACGGTGGCGGGCCAATCATGTCCCGGGGTCGTGGGAACGACCCTACAATCGTCGGATATTTCGGCGGCTGGCCAACCTAGTCCCGGGGTCGTGCGTACGACCCTATAGTGGTCGGACATGACGGTGGCGGGCCAATGTAGTCCCGGGGTCGTGGGGACGACCCTATAGCCGTCGGACATGACGGTGGCGGGCAAATCTAGTCCCGGGGTCGTGGGGACGACCCTATAGTCGTCGGACATGACGGCGGCTGGCCAACCTAGTACCGGGGTCGTTGGGACGACCCTATAGTCGTCGGACATGACAGTGGCGGGGCAATCTAGTCCCGGGGTTGTGCGTACGACCCTATAGTCGTCGGACATGACGGTGGCGGGCCAATCATGTCCCGGGGTCGTGGGAACGACCCTACAATCGTCGGATATTTCGGCGGCTGGCCAACCTAGTCCCGGGGTCGTTGGGACGACCCTATAGTCGTCGGACATGACAGTGGCGGGGCAATCTAGTCCCGGGGTTGTGCGTACGACCCTATAGTCGTCAGACATGTCGGCGGCGGGGCAACTTTGGCCCGTGGTCGTGGGGACGACCCTATAGTCGTCGGACATGTCGGCGACTCGGCAACTATGGCCCGTGGTCGTGGGGACGACCCTATAATCGTCGGACATGTCGGCGGCTAGCCACCCTAGTCCCGGGGTCGTGGGGATGACCCTATAGTCGTCGGATATGACGGTGTCGGGCCAATATAGTCCCGGGGTCGTGGGGACGACCCTATAGTCGTCGGTCATGTCGGCAGCTGGCCAACCTAGTCCCGTGGTCGTGGGGACGAACCTATAGTCGTCGGACATGTCGGCGGCGGGGCAACTTTGGCCCGGGACGTGGGGACAACCCTATAGTCGTCGGACATGACGGTGGCGGGCCAACCTAGTCCTGTGGTCGTGGGGACGACCCTGTTGTCGTCGGACATGTTGGCGGCCGACCAAACTAGTCCCGGGGTCGTGGAGACGACCCTATAGTCGTCGGACATGTCGGTGACGGGCCAATCTAGTCCCCGCGTCGTGGGTACGACACTATACTCGTCGGACATGACGGTGGCGGGCCAATCTAGTCCCGGGGTCGTGGGGACTACCCTATTGTCGTCGGACATGTTGACGGCGGGCCACCCTAGTCTCGGGGTCGTGGGGATGACCCTATAGTCGTCGGATATGACAGTGTCGGGCCAATATAGACCCGGGGTCGTGGGGACGACCCTATAGTCGTCGGACATGACAGTGGCGGGGCAATCTAGTCCCGGGGTCGTGCGTACGACCCTATAGTCGTTGGACATGTCGGCGGCTGGTCAACCTAGTCCCGGGGTCGTGGGGACGACCCTGTAGTCGTCGGACATGACGGCGGCGGGCCAACCAAGTCCCGGGGTCGTGGGGACGACCCTACAAGGTGTCCCAAAAATGTCGCGTTTCCTTGAAAGGGGTGACTCAGGGGGTGATTTGAAACAACTTTTTCCTTAGCGAAAATATTGTCCGAAGCTTCGTTAAGGAGATATTAAGCAAAAACCCCGACCAATCAGAGCGCGCGCCTTCCGCCTGAGTTCCCGCGGTAGCGTTGGCTACGAGGTAGGCGACCGCGCTTGTGCTACGAACGTACGAACAAGCAAGTCGGCATGCATCGAAGGAAACCGCGTTACACATTTTTTTTTTAAAGCAGAATGTTAAATAAGAATAATTTGGGTGAGAGGACAAGAAGTACGTAAATTTCGTTTGTAAATAAGGCATAAACGAAAAGCTAACGTAACAGAAAATGTACGACAAGTGATCGTAATTCGTTATTGAGGTAAAAATCCGTAGTTTAACAACGGCCAACACAACTAAATTTAAAAAATAATATTAGGTGTATGAATAAATTCTTTCCGACTGGAATTTCTAACGCGGTGGTATTCAGAAGCTGCCAGAAAAATGGCAAAAAGTAATGAACAATAATGGAAATTATTGCGATGATCGAGTTGTTTTCATATTTTTTAAATCGAACTGTTATTGTACCCTAAAATCGGAAAGAATTTATTTTCACACCTAATAATCACCAATAAATTAAAGAAAACTCACCTTTTCGGACATTCCTCTCCTTGCTTTCCTTCCCTTTTCGGACATTCCTCTCCTTGCTTTCCTTCCCTTTTCGGAAACCTGTGTCACTAGGCCACTGTACCGATCCTGGTCATCGGCGTCCAGTGCTCAGCTGATCGCAGGGTCAATGTACTGAATATTCACTTCACTGCACGGCTACTAACACTGATCACTGAATTTATTTTTCACGGAACGTGTTGTTCCTACGTTATAAAAATTGGTGGCCGCGAAAGGGGCCGATTACTGTTAATTACTGGGACGAGATTACTACTATTACTCGGCGAAAAGAAAACTCGTGGCAGACTGTCTCGGGCTGTGTAGTCCGCTGCTGTGCAGCGATCAGATACGGATACGACCGACGATCGTCAAAACAAAAGCGTAGGCTACGCTTGGTCAAATCGCTCTATCGCACTCGATCTCGTGTTTCGTTCGATCTCTTCGTCGCGCGGTGTGACAATGTATGTGGCAACTTCAGCCACTAACCAAAATACGTGTGCCCCGTCTTTAAAAGTGTGCCCAAATAGGTGACTCGACCAATCGTCACAGCAGCGGACTGCACAGCCCGAGACAGTCTGCCACGAGTTTTCTTTTCGCCGGGTAATAGTAGTAATCTCGTTCCAGTAATTAACAGTACTCGGCCCCTGTCGGGGCCACCAATTTTTATAACGTAGGAACAACACGTTCCGTGAAAAATAAATTCAGTGATCAGTGTTAGTAGCCGTGCAGTGAAGTGAATATTCGGTACATTAACCCGGACGCAGTGTGATCAGCTGAACACTGGGCGCTACCCAACCATAAATCTTTTCGTCCACCGATAACCAGGATCGGTACAGTGACCCACAGTGACACAGGTTTCCGGAAAGGGAAGGAAAGCAAGGAAAGGAATGTCCGAAAGGGTGCGTTTTCTTTAATTTATTGGTGATTATTAGGTGTGAAAATAAATTCTTTCCGATTTTAGGGTACAATAACAGTTCGATTTAAAAAATATGAAAACAACTCGATCATCGCAATAATTTCCATTATTGTTCATTACCTTTTGCCATTTTTCTGGCAGCTTCTGAATACCACTGCGATAGAAATTCCAGTCGGAAAGAATTTATTCATACACCTAATATTATTTTTTAAATTTAGTTGTGTTGGCCGTTCTTAAACTACGGATTTTTACCTCAATAACGAATTACGATCACTTGTCGTACATTCTCTGTTACGTTAGCTTTTCGTTTATGCTTTATTTAAAAACGAAATTTACGTACTTCTTGTCCTCTCACTTCAAATTATTCTTATTTAAGATTCTGCTTTAAAAAAAAAATGTTTAACGCGATTTCCTTCGATGCATGCCGACTTGCTTGTTCGTACGTTCGTAGCACAAGCGCGGTCGCCTACCTCGTAGCCAACGCTACCGCGGGAACTCAGGCGGAAGGTGCGCGCTCTGATTGGTCGGGGTTTTTGCTTAATATCTCCTTAACGAAGCTTCGGACAATATTTTCGTTAAGGAAATAGTTGTTTCAAATCACCCCCTGAGTCACCCCTTTCAAGGAAACGCGACATTTTTGGGACACCCTGTATAGTCGTCGTACATGTCGGCGGCTGGGCAACTATGGCCCGTGGTCGTGGAGACGACCCTATAGTTGTCGGACATGACGGCGGCGGGCCAACCAAGTCCCGGGGTCGTGGGGATGACCCTATAGTCGTCGGTCATGACGGTGTCGGGCCAATCTAGTCCCGGGGTCGTGGGAACGATCCTACAATCGTCGGACATTTCGGCGGCTGGTCAACCTTGTCCCGGGGTCGTGGGGACGACCCTATAGTCGTCGGACATGACGGTGGCGGGCAAATCTAGTCCCGGGGTCGTGGGGACGACCCTATAGTCGTCGGACATGACGGCGGCTGGCCAACCTAGTACCGGGGTCGTTGGGACGACCCTATAGTCGTCGGACATGACAGTGGCGGGGCAATCTAGTCCCGGGGTTGTGCGTACGACCCTATAGTCGTCGGACATGACGGTGGCGGGCCAATCATGTCCCGGGGTCGTGGGAACGACCCTACAATCGTCGGATATTTCGGCGGCTGGCCAACCTAGTCCCGGGGTCGTGCGTACGACCCTATAGTGGTCGGACATGACGGTGGCGGGCCAATGTAGTCCCGGGGTCGTGGGGACGACCCTATAGCCGTCGGACATGACGGTGGCGGGCAAATCTAGTCCCGGGGTCGTGGGGACGACCCTATAGTCGTCGGACATGACGGCGGCTGGCCAACCTAGTACCGGGGTCGTTGGGACGACCCTATAGTCGTCGGACATGACAGTGGCGGGGCAATCTAGTCCCGGGGTTGTGCGTACGACCCTATAGTCGTCGGACATGACGGTGGCGGGCCAATCATGTCCCGGGGTCGTGGGAACGACCCTACAATCGTCGGATATTTCGGCGGCTGGCCAACCTAGTCCCGGGGTCGTTGGGACGACCCTATAGTCGTCGGACATGACAGTGGCGGGGCAATCTAGTCCCGGGGTTGTGCGTACGACCCTATAGTCGTCAGACATGTCGGCGGCGGGGCAACTTTGGCCCGTGGTCGTGGGGACGACCCTATAGTCGTCGGACATGTCGGCGACTCGGCAACTATGGCCCGTGGTCGTGGGGACGACCCTATAATCGTCGGACATGTCGGCGGCTAGCCACCCTAGTCCCGGGGTCGTGGGGATGACCCTATAGTCGTCGGATATGACGGTGTCGGGCCAATATAGTCCCGGGGTCGTGGGGACGACCCTATAGTCGTCGGTCATGTCGGCAGCTGGCCAACCTAGTCCCGTGGTCGTGGGGACGAACCTATAGTCGTCGGACATGTCGGCGGCGGGGCAACTTTGGCCCGGGACGTGGGGACAACCCTATAGTCGTCGGACATGACGGTGGCGGGCCAACCTAGTCCTGTGGACGTGGGGACGACCCTGTTGTCGTCGGACATGTTGGCGGCCGACCAAACTAGTCCCGGGGTCGTGGAGACGACCCTATAGTCGTCGGACATGTCGGTGACGGGCCAATCTAGTCCCCGCGTCGTGGGTACGACACTATACTCGTCGGACATGACGGTGGCGGGCCAATCTAGTCCCGGGGTCGTGGGGACTACCCTATTGTCGTCGGACATGTTGACGGCGGGCCACCCTAGTCTCGGGGTCGTGGGGATGACCCTATAGTCGTCGGATATGACAGTGTCGGGCCAATATAGACCCGGGGTCGTGGGGACGACCCTATAGTCGTCGGACATGACAGTGGCGGGGCAATCTAGTCCCGGGGTCGTGCGTACGACCCTATAGTCGTTGGACATGTCGGCGGCTGGTCAACCTAGTCCCGGGGTCGTGGGGACGACCCTGTAGTCGTCGGACATGTCGGTGACGGGCCAATCTAGTCCCCGCGTCGTGGGTACGACACTATACTCGTCGGACATGACGGTGGCGGGCCAATCTAGTCCCGGGGTCGTGGGGACTACCCTATTGTCGTCGGACATGTTGACGGCGGGCCACCCTAGTCTCGGGGTCGTGGGGATGACCCTATAGTCGTCGGATATGACAGTGTCGGGCCAATATAGACCCGGGGTCGTGGGGACGACCCTATAGTCGTCGGACATGACAGTGGCGGGGCAATCTAGTCCCGGGGTCGTGCGTACGACCCTATAGTCGTTGGACATGTCGGCGGCTGGTCAACCTAGTCCCGGGGTCGTGGGGACGACCCTGTAGTCGTCGGACATGACGGCGGCGGGCCAACCAAGTCCCGGGGTCGTGGGGACGACCCTACAAGGTGTCCCAAAAATGTCGCGTTTCCTTGAAAGGGGTGACTCAGGGGGTGATTTGAAACAACTTTTTCCTTAGCGAAAATATTGTCCGAAGCTTCGTTAAGGAGATATTAAGCAAAAACCCCGACCAATCAGAGCGCGCGCCTTCCGCCTGAGTTCCCGCGGTAGCGTTGGCTACGAGGTAGGCGACCGCGCTTGTGCTACGAACGTACGAACAAGCAAGTCGGCATGCATCGAAGGAAACCGCGTTACACATTTTTTTTTTAAAGCAGAATGTTAAATAAGAATAATTTGGGTGAGAGGACAAGAAGTACGTAAATTTCGTTTGTAAATAAGGCATAAACGAAAAGCTAACGTAACAGAAAATGTACGACAAGTGATCGTAATTCGTTATTGAGGTAAAAATCCGTAGTTTAACAACGGCCAACACAACTAAATTTAAAAAATAATATTAGGTGTATGAATAAATTCTTTCCGACTGGAATTTCTAACGCGGTGGTATTCAGAAGCTGCCAGAAAAATGGCAAAAAGTAATGAACAATAATGGAAATTATTGCGATGATCGAGTTGTTTTCATATTTTTTAAATCGAACTGTTATTGTACCCTAAAATCGGAAAGAATTTATTTTCACACCTAATAATCACCAATAAATTAAAGAAAACTCACCTTTTCGGACATTCCTCTCCTTGCTTTCCTTCCCTTTTCGGACATTCCTCTCCTTGCTTTCCTTCCCTTTTCGGAAACCTGTGTCACTAGGCCACTGTACCGATCCTGGTCATCGGCGTCCAGTGCTCAGCTGATCGCAGGGTCAATGTACTGAATATTCACTTCACTGCACGGCTACTAACACTGATCACTGAATTTATTTTTCACGGAACGTGTTGTTCCTACGTTATAAAAATTGGTGGCCGCGAAAGGGGCCGATTACTGTTAATTACTGGGACGAGATTACTACTATTACTCGGCGAAAAGAAAACTCGTGGCAGACTGTCTCGGGCTGTGTAGTCCGCTGCTGTGCAGCGATCAGATACGGATCCGACCGACGATCGTCAAAACAAAAGCGTAGGCTACGCTTGGTCAAATCGCTCTATCGCACTCGATCTCGTGTTTCGTTCGATCTCTTCGTCGCGCGGTGTGACAATGTATGTGGCAACTTCAGCCACTAACCAAAATACGTGTGCCCCGTCTTTAAAAGTGTGCCCAAATAGGTGACTCGACCAATCGTCACAGCAGCGGACTGCACAGCCCGAGACAGTCTGCCACGAGTTTTCTTTTCGCCGGGTAATAGTAGTAATCTCGTTCCAGTAATTAACAGTACTCGGCCCCTGTCGGGGCCACCAATTTTTATAACGTAGGAACAACACGTTCCGTGAAAAATAAATTCAGTGATCAGTGTTAGTAGCCGTGCAGTGAAGTGAATATTCGGTACATTAACCCGGACGCAGTGTGATCAGCTGAACACTGGGCGCTACCCAACCATAAATCTTTTCGTCCACCGATAACCAGGATCGGTACAGTGACCCACAGTGACACAGGTTTCCGGAAAGGGAAGGAAAGCAAGGAAAAGAATGTCCGAAAGGGTGAGTTTTCTTTAATTTATTGGTGATTATTAGGTGTGAAAATAAATTCTTTCCGATTTTAGGGTACAATAACAGTTCGATTTAAAAAATATGAAAACAACTCGATCATCGCAATAATTTCCATTATTGTTCATTACCTTTTGCCATTTTTCTGGCAGCTTCTGAATACCACTGCGATAGAAATTCCAGTCGGAAAGAATTTATTCATACACCTAATATTATTTTTTAAATTTAGTTGTGTTGGCCGTTCTTAAACTACGGATTTTTACCTCAATAACGAATTACGATCACTTGTCGTACATTCTCTGTTACGTTAGCTTTTCGTTTATGCTTTATTTAAAAACGAAATTTACGTACTTCTTGTCCTCTCACTTCAAATTATTCTTATTTAAGATTCTGCTTTAAAAAAAAAATGTGTAACGCGATTTCCTTCGATGCATGCCGACTTGCTTGTTCGTACGTTCGTAGCACAAGCGCGGTCGCCTACCTCGTAGCCAACGCTACCGCGGGAACTCAGGCGGAAGGTGCGCGCTCTGATTGGTCGGGGTTTTTGCTTAATATCTCCTTAACGAAGCTTCGGACAATATTTTCGTTAAGGAAATAGTTGTTTCAAATCACCCCCTGAGTCACCCCTTTCAAGGAAACGCGACATTTTTGGGACACCCTGTATAGTCGTCGTACATGTCGGCGGCTGGGCAACTATGGCCCGTGGTCGTGGAGACGACCCTATAGTTGTCGGACATGACGGCGGCGGGCCAACCAAGTCCCGGGGTCGTGGGGATGACCCTATAGTCGTCGGTCATGACGGTGTCGGGCCAATCTAGTCCCGGGGTCGTGGGAACGATCCTACAATCGTCGGACATTTCGGCGGCTGGTCAACCTTGTCCCGGGGTCGTGGGGACGACCCTATAGTCGTCGGACATGACGGTGGCGGGCAAATCTAGTCCCGGGGTCGTGGGGACGACCCTATAGTCGTCGGACATGACGGCGGCTGGCCAACCTAGTACCGGGGTCGTTGGGACGACCCTATAGTCGTCGGACATGACAGTGGCGGGGCAATCTAGTCCCGGGGTTGTGCGTACGACCCTATAGTCGTCGGACATGACGGTGGCGGGCCAATCATGTCCCGGGGTCGTGGGAACGACCCTACAATCGTCGGATATTTCGGCGGCTGGCCAACCTAGTCCCGGGGTCGTGCGTACGACCCTATAGTGGTCGGACATGACGGTGGCGGGCCAATGTAGTCCCGGGGTCGTGGGGACGACCCTATAGCCGTCGGACATGACGGTGGCGGGCAAATCTAGTCCCGGGGTCGTGGGGACGACCCTATAGTCGTCGGACATGACGGCGGCTGGCCAACCTAGTACCGGGGTCGTTGGGACGACCCTATAGTCGTCGGACATGACAGTGGCGGGGCAATCTAGTCCCGGGGTTGTGCGTACGACCCTATAGTCGTCGGACATGACGGTGGCGGGCCAATCATGTCCCGGGGTCGTGGGAACGACCCTACAATCGTCGGATATTTCGGCGGCTGGCCAACCTAGTCCCGGGGTCGTTGGGACGACCCTATAGTCGTCGGACATGACAGTGGCGGGGCAATCTAGTCCCGGGGTTGTGCGTACGACCCTATAGTCGTCGGACATGACGGTGGCGGGCCAATCATGTCCCGGGGTCGTGGGAACGACCCTACAATCGTCGGATATTTCGGCGGCTGGCCAACCTAGTCCCGGGGTCGTGCGTACGACCCTATAGTGGTCGGACATGACGGTGGCGGGCCAATGTAGTCCCGGGGTCGTGGGGACGACCCTATAGTCGTCGGACATGACGGTGGCGGCCAATCTAGTCCCGGGGTCGTGGGAACGACCCTACAGTCGTCGGACATTTCGGCGGCTGGCCAACCTAGTCCCGGGGTCGTGGGACCGACCCTGTAGTCGTCGGAAGTGACGGTGGCGGGCTAATCTAGTCCCGGGGTCGTGGGGACGACCCTATAGTCGTCGGACATGTCGGCGGCTGGGCAACTATGGCCCGTGGTGGTGGGGACGACCCTATAGTCGTCGGACATGTCGGCGGCTGGGCAACTATGGCCCGTGGTCGTGGGGACGACCCTATAGTCGTCGGACATGTCGGCGGCGGGCTAATCTAGACCCGTGGTCGTGGGGACGACCCTCTAGTCATCGGACATGACGGCGGCTGGCCAACCTAGTCCCGGGATCGTGGGGACGACCCTATAGTCGTCGGACATGTTGGCGGCTGGCCAACCTAGTCCCGGGGTCGTGGGGACGACCCTATAGTCGTCGGACATGTCGGCGGTGGGCCAACCAAGTCCCGGGGTCGTGGGGATGACCCTATAGTCGTCGGACATGACAGTGGCGGGGCAATCTAGTCCCGGGGTCGTGCGTACGACACTATAGTGGTCGGACATGACGGTGGCGGGCCAATCTAGTCCCGGGGTGGTGGGGACAACCCTATAGTCGTCGGACATGACGGTGGCGGGCAAATCTAGTCCCGGGGTCGTGGGGACGACCCTATAGTCGTCGGACATGACGGCGGCTGGCCAACCTAGTACCGGGGTCGTTGGGACGACCCTATAGTCGTCGGACATGACAGTGGCGGGGCAATCTAGTCCCGGGGTTGTGCGTACGACCCTATAGTCGTCGGACATGACGGTGGCGGGCCAATCATGTCCCGGGGTCGTGGGAACGACCCTACAATCGTCGGATATTTCGGCGGCTGGCCAACCTAGTCCCGGGGTCGTGCGTACGACCCTATAGTGGTCGGACATGACGGTGGCGGGCCAATGTAGTCCCGGGGTCGTGGGGACGACCCTATAGTCGTCGGACATGTCGGCGGCAGGGCATCTTTGGCCCGTGGTCGCGGGGACGACCCTATAGTCGTCGGACATGACGGTGGCGGGCCAATCTTGTCCCGGGGTCGTGGGAACGACCCTATAGTCGTCGGATATGTCCGCGGCTGGGCAACTTTGGCCAGTGGTCGTGGGGACGACCCTATAGTCGTCGGACATGTCGGCGGCTGCGCAACTTTGGCCAGTGGTCGTGGGGACGACCCTATAGTCGTCGGACATGTCGGCGGCAGGGCAAATTTGGCCCATGGTCGTGGGGTCGACCCTATAGTCGTCGGACAAGTCGGCGGCTGGCCAACCTAGTCCTGTGGTCGTGGGGACGACCCCATAGTCGTCGGACATGACGGTGGCGGGCCAATCGAGTCCCGGGGTCGTGGGGACGACCCTATAGTCGTCGGATATGTCCGCGGCTGGGCAACTTTGGCCAGTGGTCGTGGGGACGACCCTATAGTCGTCGGACATGTCGGCGGCGGGCCAACCTAGTCCCGGGGTCGTGGGGACGACCCTATAGTCGTCGGACAAGTCGGCGGCGGCCAACCTAGTCCCGGGGTCGTGGGGACGACCCTATAGTCGTCGGACTTGTCGGCGGCTGGCCAACTTTGGCCCGGGGCGTGGGGACGACCCTATAGTCTACGGACATGTCGGCGGCGGGCCAACCTAGTCCCGGGGTCGTGGGGACGACCCTATAGTCGTCGGACATGTCGGCGGCAGGGCAACTTTGGCCCGTGGTCGTGGGGGCGACCCTATAGTCGTCGGACATGACGGTGGCGGGCCAATCTAGTCCCGGGGTCGTGGGGACGACCCTATAGTCCTCGGACATGTCGGCGGCGGGCCAACCTAGTCCAGGGGTCGTGGAGACGACCCTATAGACGTCGGACATGTCGTCGGCGGGCCAACCTAGTCCCGTGGTCGTGGGGACGACCCTATAGTCGTCGGACATGTCGGCGGCAGGGCATCTTTGGCCCGTGGTCGCAGGGACGACCCTATAGTCGTCGGACATGACGGTGGCGGGCCAATCTTGTCCCGGGGTCGTGGGAACGACCCTATAGTCGTCGGATATGTCCGCGGCTGGGCAACTTTGGCCAGTGGTCGTGGGGACGACCCTATAGTCGTCGGACATGTCGGCGGCGCGCCAACCTAGTCCCGGGGTCGTGGGGACGACCCTATAGACGTCGGACATGTCGGCGGCGGGCCAATCTAGTCCCTGGGTCGTGGGGACGACCCTATAGTCGTCGGACTTGTCGGCGGCTGGCCAACTTTGGCCCGGGGCGTGGGGACGACCCTATAGTCTACGGACATGTCGGCGGCGGGCCAACCTAGTCCCGGGGTCGTGGGGACGACCCTATAGTCGTCGGACATGTCGGCGGCTGGCCAACTTTGGACCGGGGCGTGGGGACGACCCTATAGTCGTCGGACATGTCGGCGGCGGGCCAATCTAGTCCCGGGGTCGTGGGGACGACCCTATAGACGTCGGACATGTCGGCGGCGGGCCAATATAGTCCCTGGGTCGTGGGGACGACCCTATAGTCGTCGGACTTGTCGGCGGCTCGCCAACTTTGGCCCGGGGCGTGGGGACGACCCTATAGTCTACGGACATGTCGGCGGCGGGCCAACCTAGTCCCGGGGTCGTGGGGACGACCCTATAGTCGTCGGACATGTCGGCGGCTGGCCAACTTTGGACCGGGGCGTGGGGACGACCCTATAGTCGTCGGACATGTCGGCGGCGGGCCAATCTAGTCCCGGGGTCGTGGGGACGACCCTATAGACGTCGGACATGTCGGCGGCGGGCCAATATAGTCCCTGGGTCGTGGGGACGACCCTATAGTCGTCGGACTTGTCGGCGGCTCGCCAACTTTGGCCCGGGGCGTGGGGACGACCCTATAGTCTACGGACATGTCGGCGGCGGGCCAACCTAGTCCCGGGGTCGTGGGGACGACCCTATAGTCGTCGGACATGTCGGCGGCTGGCCGACCTAGTCCCGGGGTCGTGGGGACGACTCTATAGTCGTCGGACAAGTCGGCGGCGGGCCAACCTAGTCCCGGGGTCGTGGAGACGAACCTATAGACGTCGGACATGTCGGCGGCGGGCCAACCTAGTCCCGGGGTCGTGGGGACGACCCTATAGTCGTCGGACATGACGGTGGCGGGCCAATCTAGTCCCGGGGTCGTGGGGACGACCCTATAGTCGTCGGACATGTCTGCGGCTGGCCAACCTAGTCCCGGGTCGTGGGGACGACCCTATAGTCGGCGGACATGTCGGCGGCTGGGCAACATTGGCCCGTGGTCGTGGAGACGACCCTATAGTCGTCGGACATGACGGTGCCGGGGCAATCTAGCCCCGGGGTCGTGGGAACGACCCTATATTCTTCGGACATGTCGGCGGCGGGCCAACCTAGACCCGGGGTCGTGGGGACGACCCTATAGTCGTCGGACATGTCGGCGGCAGGACAACTTTGGCCCGTGGTCGTGGGGGCGACCCTATAGTCGTCGGACATGACGGTGGCGGGCCAATCTAGTCCCGGGGTCGTGGGGACGACCCTATAGTCGTCGGACATTTCTGCGGCTGGCCAACCTAGTCCCGGGTCGTGGGGACGACCCTATAGTCGTTGGACATGTTGGCGGCTGGGCAACTTTGGCCCGCGGTCGTGGGGACGACCCTATAGTCGTCGGACATGTCGGCGGCTGGCCAACATTGGCCCGGGTCGTGGGGACGACCCTATAGTCATCGGACATGACGGTGCCGGGGCAATCTAGCCCCGGGGTCGTGGGAACGACCCTATATTCTTCGGACATGTCGGCGGCGGGCCAACATAGTCCCGGGGTCGTGGGGACGACCCTATAGTCGTCGGACATGTCGGCGGCTGGCCAGCTTTGGCCCGTGGTCGCGGGGACGACCCTATAGTCGTCGGACATGTCGGCGGCTGGCCAACCTAGTCCCGGGGTCGTGGAGACGACCCTATAGTCGTCGGACATGTCGGCGGCAGGGCATCTTTGGCCCGTGGTCGCGGGGACGACCCTATAGTCGTCGGACATGACGGTGGCGGGCCAATCTTGTCCCGGGGTCGTGGGGACGACCCTATAGTCGTCGGACATGTGTGCGGCTGGCCAACCTAGTCCCGGGCCGTGGGGACGACCCTATAGTCGTCGGACAAGTCGGCGGCGGGCCAACCTAGTCCCGGGGTCGTGGAGACGACCCTATAGACGTCGGACATGTCGGCGGCGGGCCAACCTAGTACCGGGGTCGTGGGGACGACCCTATAGCCGTCGGACAAGTCGGCGGCGGGCCACCCTACTCCCGGGGTCGTGGGGGCGACCCTATAGTCGTCGGACATGACAGTGGCGGGGCAATCTAGTCCCGGGGTCGTGCGTACGACACTATAGTGGTCGGACATGACGGTGGCGGGCCAATCTAGTCCCGGGGTGGTGGGGACAACCCTATAGTCGTCGGACATGACGGTGGCGGGCAAATCTAGTCCCGGGGTCGTGGGGACGACCCTATAGTCGTCGGACATGACGGCGGCTGGCCAACCTAGTACCGGGGTCGTTGGGACGACCCTATAGTCGTCGGACATGACAGTGGCGGGGCAATCTAGTCCCGGGGTTGTGCGTACGACCCTATAGTCGTCGGACATGACGGTGGCGGGCCAATCATGTCCCGGGGTCGTGGGAACGACCCTACAATCGTCGGATATTTCGGCGGCTGGCCAACCTAGTCCCGGGGTCGTGCGTACGACCCTATAGTGGTCGGACATGACGGTGGCGGGCCAATGTAGTCCCGGGGTCGTGGGGACGACCCTATAGTCGTCGGACATGTCGGCGGCAGGGCATCTTTGGCCCGTGGTCGCGGGGACGACCCTATAGTCGTCGGACATGACGGTGGCGGGCCAATCTTGTCCCGGGGTCGTGGGAACGACCCTATAGTCGTCGGATATGTCCGCGGCTGGGCAACTTTGGCCAGTGGTCGTGGGGACGACCCTATAGTCGTCGGACATGTCGGCGGCTGCGCAACTTTGGCCAGTGGTCGTGGGGACGACCCTATAGTCGTCGGACATGTCGGCGGCAGGGCAAATTTGGCCCATGGTCGTGGGGTCGACCCTATAGTCGTCGGACAAGTCGGCGGCTGGCCAACCTAGTCCTGTGGTCGTGGGGACGACCCCATAGTCGTCGGACATGACGGTGGCGGGCCAATCGAGTCCCGGGGTCGTGGGGACGACCCTATAGTCGTCGGATATGTCCGCGGCTGGGCAACTTTGGCCAGTGGTCGTGGGGACGACCCTATAGTCGTCGGACATGTCGGCGGCGGGCCAACCTAGTCCCGGGGTCGTGGGGACGACCCTATAGTCGTCGGACAAGTCGGCGGCGGCCAACCTAGTCCCGGGGTCGTGGGGACGACCCTATAGTCGTCGGACTTGTCGGCGGCTGGCCAACTTTGGCCCGGGGCGTGGGGACGACCCTATAGTCTACGGACATGTCGGCGGCGGGCCAACCTAGTCCCGGGGTCGTGGGGACGACCCTATAGTCGTCGGACATGTCGGCGGCAGGGCAACTTTGGCCCGTGGTCGTGGGGGCGACCCTATAGTCGTCGGACATGACGGTGGCGGGCCAATCTAGTCCCGGGGTCGTGGGGACGACCCTATAGTCCTCGGACATGTCGGCGGCGGGCCAACCTAGTCCAGGGGTCGTGGAGACGACCCTATAGACGTCGGACATGTCGTCGGCGGGCCAACCTAGTCCCGTGGTCGTGGGGACGACCCTATAGTCGTCGGACATGTCGGCGGCAGGGCATCTTTGGCCCGTGGTCGCAGGGACGACCCTATAGTCGTCGGACATGACGGTGGCGGGCCAATCTTGTCCCGGGGTCGTGGGAACGACCCTATAGTCGTCGGATATGTCCGCGGCTGGGCAACTTTGGCCAGTGGTCGTGGGGACGACCCTATAGTCGTCGGACATGTCGGCGGCGCGCCAACCTAGTCCCGGGGTCGTGGGGACGACCCTATAGACGTCGGACATGTCGGCGGCGGGCCAATCTAGTCCCTGGGTCGTGGGGACGACCCTATAGTCGTCGGACTTGTCGGCGGCTGGCCAACTTTGGCCCGGGGCGTGGGGACGACCCTATAGTCTACGGACATGTCGGCGGCGGGCCAACCTAGTCCCGGGGTCGTGGGGACGACCCTATAGTCGTCGGACATGTCGGCGGCTGGCCAACTTTGGACCGGGGCGTGGGGACGACCCTATAGTCGTCGGACATGTCGGCGGCGGGCCAATCTAGTCCCGGGGTCGTGGGGACGACCCTATAGACGTCGGACATGTCGGCGGCGGGCCAATATAGTCCCTGGGTCGTGGGGACGACCCTATAGTCGTCGGACTTGTCGGCGGCTCGCCAACTTTGGCCCGGGGCGTGGGGACGACCCTATAGTCTACGGACATGTCGGCGGCGGGCCAACCTAGTCCCGGGGTCGTGGGGACGACCCTATAGTCGTCGGACATGTCGGCGGCTGGCCAACTTTGGACCGGGGCGTGGGGACGACCCTATAGTCGTCGGACATGTCGGCGGCGGGCCAATCTAGTCCCGGGGTCGTGGGGACGACCCTATAGACGTCGGACATGTCGGCGGCGGGCCAATATAGTCCCTGGGTCGTGGGGACGACCCTATAGTCGTCGGACTTGTCGGCGGCTCGCCAACTTTGGCCCGGGGCGTGGGGACGACCCTATAGTCTACGGACATGTCGGCGGCGGGCCAACCTAGTCCCGGGGTCGTGGGGACGACCCTATAGTCGTCGGACATGTCGGCGGCTGGCCGACCTAGTCCCGGGGTCGTGGGGACGACTCTATAGTCGTCGGACAAGTCGGCGGCGGGCCAACCTAGTCCCGGGGTCGTGGAGACGAACCTATAGACGTCGGACATGTCGGCGGCGGGCCAACCTAGTCCCGGGGTCGTGGGGACGACCCTATAGTCGTCGGACATGACGGTGGCGGGCCAATCTAGTCCCGGGGTCGTGGGGACGACCCTATAGTCGTCGGACATGTCTGCGGCTGGCCAACCTAGTCCCGGGTCGTGGGGACGACCCTATAGTCGGCGGACATGTCGGCGGCTGGGCAACATTGGCCCGTGGTCGTGGAGACGACCCTATAGTCGTCGGACATGACGGTGCCGGGGCAATCTAGCCCCGGGGTCGTGGGAACGACCCTATATTCTTCGGACATGTCGGCGGCGGGCCAACCTAGACCCGGGGTCGTGGGGACGACCCTATAGTCGTCGGACATGTCGGCGGCAGGACAACTTTGGCCCGTGGTCGTGGGGGCGACCCTATAGTCGTCGGACATGACGGTGGCGGGCCAATCTAGTCCCGGGGTCGTGGGGACGACCCTATAGTCGTCGGACATTTCTGCGGCTGGCCAACCTAGTCCCGGGTCGTGGGGACGACCCTATAGTCGTTGGACATGTTGGCGGCTGGGCAACTTTGGCCCGCGGTCGTGGGGACGACCCTATAGTCGTCGGACATGTCGGCGGCTGGCCAACATTGGCCCGGGTCGTGGGGACGACCCTATAGTCATCGGACATGACGGTGCCGGGGCAATCTAGCCCCGGGGTCGTGGGAACGACCCTATATTCTTCGGACATGTCGGCGGCGGGCCAACATAGTCCCGGGGTCGTGGGGACGACCCTATAGTCGTCGGACATGTCGGCGGCTGGCCAGCTTTGGCCCGTGGTCGCGGGGACGACCCTATAGTCGTCGGACATGTCGGCGGCTGGCCAACCTAGTCCCGGGGTCGTGGAGACGACCCTATAGTCGTCGGACATGTCGGCGGCAGGGCATCTTTGGCCCGTGGTCGCGGGGACGACCCTATAGTCGTCGGACATGACGGTGGCGGGCCAATCTTGTCCCGGGGTCGTGGGGACGACCCTATAGTCGTCGGACATGTGTGCGGCTGGCCAACCTAGTCCCGGGCCGTGGGGACGACCCTATAGTCGTCGGACAAGTCGGCGGCGGGCCAACCTAGTCCCGGGGTCGTGGAGACGACCCTATAGACGTCGGACATGTCGGCGGCGGGCCAACCTAGTACCGGGGTCGTGGGGACGACCCTATAGCCGTCGGACAAGTCGGCGGCGGGCCACCCTACTCCCGGGGTCGTGGGGGCGACCCTATAGTCGTCGGACATGTCGGCGGCTGGCCAACCTAGTCCCGGGGTCGTGGAGACGACCCTATAGTCGTCGGACATGTCGGCGGCAGGGCATCTTTGGCCCGTGGTCGCGGGGACGACCCTATAGTCGTCGGACATGACGGTGGCGGGCCAATCTTGTCCCGGGGTCGTGGGAACGACCCTATAGTCGTCGGATATGTCCGCGGCTGGGCAACTTTGGCCAGTGGTCGTGGGGACGACCCTATAGTCGTCGGACATGTCGGCGGCGCGCCAACCTAGTCCCGGGGTCGTGGGGACGACCCTATAGACGTCGGACATGTCGGCGGCGGGCCAATCTAGTCCCTGGGTCGTGGGGACGACCCTATAGTCGTCGGACTTGTCGGCGGCTGGCCAACTTTGGCCCGGGGCGTGGGGACGACCCTATAGTCTACGGACATGTCGGCGGCGGGCCAACCTAGTCCCGGGGTCGTGGGGACGACCCTATAGTCGTCGGACATGTCGGCGGCTGGCCAACTTTGGACCGGGGCGTGGGGACGACCCTATAGTCGTCGGACATGTCGGCGGCGGGCCAATCTAGTCCCGGGGTCGTGGGGACGACCCTATAGACGTCGGACATGTCGGCGGCGGGCCAATATAGTCCCTGGGTCGTGGGGACGACCCTATAGTCGTCGGACTTGTCGGCGGCTGGCCAACTTTGGCCCGGGGCGTGGGGACGACCCTATAGTCTACGGACATGTCGGCGGCGGGCCAACCTAGTCCCGGGGTCGTGGGGACAACCCTATAGTCGTCGGACATGTCGGCGGCTGGCCGACCTAGTCCCGGGGTCGTGGGGACGACCCTATAGTCATAGGACATGTCGGCGGCTTGCCAACCTAGTCCCGGGGTGGTAGGGACGACCCTATAGTCGTCAGACAAGTCGGCGGCGGGCCAATCTAGTCCCGGGGTCGTGGGGACGACCCTATAGTCGTCGGACATGTCTGCGGCTGGCCAACCTAGTCCCGGGGTCGTGGGGACGACTCTATAGTCGTCGGACAAGTCGGCGGCGGGCCAACCTAGTCCCGGGGTCGTGGAGACGAACCTATAGACGTCGGACATGTCGGCGGCGGGCCAACCTAGTCCCGGGGTCGTGGGGACGACCCTATAGTCGTCGGACATGACGGTGGCGGGCCAATCTAGTCCCGGGGTCGTGGGGACGACCCTATAGTCGTCGGACATGTCTGCGGCTGGCCAACCTAGTCCCGGGTCGTGGGGACGACCCTATAGTCGGCGGACATGTCGGCGGCTGGGCAACATTGGCCCGTGGTCGTGGAGACGACCCTATAGTCATCGGACATGACGGTGCCGGGGCAATCTAGCCCCGGGGTCGTGGGAACGACCCTATATTCTTCGCACATGTCGGCGGCGGGCCAACCTAGACCCGGGGTCGTGGGGACGACCCTATAGTCGTCGGACATGTCGGCGGCAGGGCAACTTTGGCCCGTGGTCGTGGGGGCGACCCTATAGTCGTCGGACATGACGGTGGCGGGCCAATCTAGTCCCGGGGTCGTGGGGACGACCCTATAGTCGTCGGACATTTCTGCGGCTGGCCAACCTAGTCCCGGGTCGTGGGGACGACCCTATAGTCGTTGGACATGTTGGCGGCTGGGCAACTTTGGCCCGCGGTCGTGGGGACGACCCTATAGTCGTCGGACATGTCGGCGGCTGGCCAACATTGGCCCGGGTCGTGGGGACGACCCTATAGTCATCGGACATGACGGTGCCGGGGCAATCTAGCCCCGGGGTCGTGGGAACGACCCTATATTCTTCGGACATGTCGGCGGCGGGCCAACATAGTCCCGGGGTCGTGGGGACGACCCTATAGTCGTCGGACATGTCGGCGGCTGGCCAGCTTTGGCCCGGGGTCGTGGGGACGACCCTATAGTCGTCGGACATGTCGGCGGCAGGGCAACTTTGGCCCGTGGTCGTGGGGGCGACCCTATAGCCGTCGGACATGTCGGCGGCTGGCCAACCTAGTCCCGGGGTCGTGGAGACGACCCTATAGTCGTCGGACATGTCGGCGGCAGGGCATCTTTGGCCCGTGGTCGCGGGGACGACCCTATAGTCGTCGGACATGACGGTGGCGGGCCAATCTTGTCCCGGGGTCGTGGGGACGACCCTATAGTCGTCGGACATGTGTGCGGCTGGCCAACCTAGTCCCGGGCCGTGGGGACGACCCTATAGTCGTCGGACAAGTCGGCGGCGGGCCAACCTAGTCCCGGGGTCGTGGAGACGACCCTATAGACGTCGGACATGTCGGCGGCGGGCCAACCTGGTCCCGGGGTCGTGGGGACGACCCTATAGTCGTCGGACATGTCGGCGGCTGGCCAACTTTGGACCGGGGCGTGGGGACGACCCTATAGTCGTCGGACATGTCGGCGGCGGGCCAATCTAGTCCCGGGGTCGTGGGGACGACCCTATAGACGTCGGACATGTCGGCGGCGGGCCAATATAGTCCCTGGGTCGTGGGGACGACCCTATAGTCGTCGGACTTGTCGGCGGCTGGCCAACTTTGGCCCGGGGCGTGGGGACGACCCTATAGTCTACGGACATGTCGGCGGCGGGCCAACCTAGTCCCGGGGTCGTGGCGACGACCCTATAGTCGTCGGACATGTCGGCGGCTGGCCGACCTAGTCCCGGGGTCGTGGGGACGACCCTATAGTCATCGGACATGTCGGCGGCTTGCCAACCTAGTCCCGGGGTGGTAGGGACGACCCTATAGTCGTCAGACAAGTCGGCGGCGGGCCAATCTAGTCCCGGGGTCGTGGGGACGACCCTATAGTCGTCGGACATGTCTGCGGCTGGCCAACCTAGTCCCGGGGTCGTGGGGACGACTCTATAGTCGTCGGACAAGTCGGCGGCGGGCCAACCTAGTCCCGGGGTCGTGGAGACGAACCTATAGACGTCGGACATGTCGGCGGCGGGCCAACCTAGTCCCGGGGTCGTGGGGACGACCCTATAGTCGTCGGACATGACGGTGGCGGGCCAATCTAGTCCCAGGGTCGTGGGGACGACCCTATAGTCGTCGGACATGTCTGCGGCTGGCCAACCTAGTCCCGGGTCGTGGGGACGACCCTATTGTCGGCGGACATGTCGGCGGCTGGGCAACATTGGCCCGTGGTCGTGGAGACGACCCTATAGTCATCGGACATGACGGTGCCGGGGCAATCTAGCCCCGGGGTCGTGGGAACGACCCTATATTCTTCGGACATGTCGGCGGCGGGCCAACCTAGACCCGGGGTCGTGGGGACGACCCTATAGTCGTCGGACATGTCGGCGGCAGGGCAACTTTGGACCGTGGTCGTGGGGGCGACCCTATAGTCGTCGGACATGACGGTGGCGGGCCAATCTAGTCCCGGGGTCGTGGGGACGACCCTATAGTCGTCGGACATTTCTGCGGCTGGCCAACCTACTCCCGGGTCGTGGGGACGACCCTATAGTCGTTGGACATGTTGGCGGCTGGGCAACTTTGGCCCGTGGTCGTGGGGGCGACCCTATAGTCGTCGGACATGTCGGCGGCTGGCCAACCTAGTCCCGGGGTCGTGGGGACGACCCTATAGTCGTCGGACATGTCGGCGGCAGGGCAACTTTGGCCCGTGGTCGTGGGGGCGACCCTATAGTCGTCGGACATGTCGGCGGCTGGCCAACCTAGTCCCGGGGTCGTGGAGACGACCCTATAGTCGTCGGACATGTCGGCGGCAGGGCATCTTTGGCCCGTGGTCGCGGGGACGACCCTATAGTCGTCGGACATGACGGTGGCGGGCCAATCTTGTCCCGGGGTCGTGGGGACGACCCTATAGTCGTCGGACATGTGTGCGGCTGGCCAACCTAGTCCCGGGCCGTGGGGACGACCCTATAGTCGTCGGACAAGTCGGCGGCGGGCCAACCTAGTCCCGGGGTCGTGGAGACGACCCTATAGACGTCGGACATGTCGGCGGCGGGCCAACCTAGTCCCGGGGTCGTGGGGACGACCCTATAGCCGTCGGACAAGTCGGCGGCGGGCCACCCTACTCCCGGGGTCGTGGGGACGACCCTATAGCCGTCGGACAAGTCGGCGGCGGGCCACCCTAGTCCCGGGGTCGTGGGGACGACCCTATAGTCGTCGGACATGTCGGCGGCAGGGCAACTTTGGCCCGTGGTCGTGGGGACGACCCCATAGTCGTCGGACATGTCGGCGGCTGGCCAACCTAGTCCCGTGGTCGTGGGGACGACCCTATAGTCGTCGGACATTTCGGCGGCGGGCCAACGTATGCCCAGGGTCGTAGGCACGAACCTATATTCGTCGGACATGACGTTGGCGGGCCAATCTAGTCCCGGGGTCGTGGAGACGACCCTATAGTCGTCGGACATGTCGGCGGCTGGCCAGCTTTGGCCCGTGGTCGTGGGGACGACCGTATAGTCGTCGGACATGTCGGCGGCTGGCCAACCTAGTCCCGGGGTCGTGGAGACGACCCTATAGTCGTCGGACATGTCGGCGGCTGGCCAGCTTTGGCCCGTGGTCGTGGGGACGACCCTATTGTCGTCGGACATGACGGTGGCGGGCCAATCTAGTCCCGGGGTCGTGCGGACGACCCTATAGTCGTCGGACATGTCGGCGGCAGGGCAACTTTGGCCCGTGGTCGTGGGGGCGACCCTATAGTCGTCGGACATGTCGGCGGCTGGCCAACCTAGTCCCGGGGTCGTGGAGACGACCCTATAGTCGTCGGACATGTCGGCGGCAGGGCATCTTTGGCCCGTGGTCGCGGGGACGACCCTATAGTCGTCGGACATGACGGTGGCGGGCCAATCTTGTCCCGGGGTCGTGGGGACGACCCTATAGTCGTCGGACATGTGTGCGGCTGGCCAACCTAGTCCCGGGCCGTGGGGACGACCCTATAGTCGTCGGACAAGTCGGCGGCGGGCCAACCTAGTCCCGGGGTCGTGGAGACGACCCTATAGACGTCGGACATGTCGGCGGCGGGCCAACCTAGTCCCGGGGTCGTGGGGACGACCCTATAGCCGTCGGACAAGTCGGCGGCGGGCCACCCTAGTCCCGGGGTCGTGGGGACGACCCTATAGTCGTCGGACATGTCGGCGGCAGGGCAACTTTGGCCCGTGGTCGTGGGGACGACCCTATAGTCGTCGGACATGTCGGCGGCTGGCCAACCTAGTCCCGTGGTCGTGGGGACGACCCTATAGTCGTCGGACATTTCGGCGGCGGGCCAACGTATGCCCAGGGTCGTAGGCACGAACCTATATTCGTCGGACATGACGTTGGCGGGCCAATCTAGTCCCGGGGTCGTGAAGACGACCCTATAGTCGTCGGACGTGTCGGCGGCTGGCCAGCTTTGGCCCGTGGTCGTGGGGACGACCGTATAGTCGTCGGACATGTCGGCGGCTGGCCAACCTAGTCCCGGGGTCGTGGAGACGACCCTATAGTCGTCGGACATGTCGGCGGCTGGCCAGCTTTGGCCCGTGGTCGTGGGGACGACCCTATTGTCGTCGGACATGACGGTGGCGGGCCAATCTAGTCCCGGGGTCGTGCGGACGACCCTATAGGCGTCGGACATGTCGGCGGCAGGTCAACTTTGGCCCGTGGTCGTGGGGACGACCCTATAGTCGTCGGATATGTCGGAGGCTGGCCAACCTAGTCCCGGGGTCGTGGGGACGACCCTATAGTCGTCGGACATGTCGGCGGCAGGCCAAGTTTGGCCCGCGGTCGTAGGGACGACCCTATAGTCGTCGGACATGTCGGCGGCAGGGCAACTTTGGCCCGTGGTCGTGGGGGCGACCCTATAGTCGTCGGATATGCCGGCGGCTGGCCAACCTAGTCCCGGGGTCGTGGAGACGACCCTATAGTCGTCGGACATGTCGGCGGCAGGGCATCTTTGGCCCGTGGTCGCGGGGACGACCCTATAGTCGTCGGACATGACGGTGGCGGGCCAATCTTGTCCCGGGGTCGTGGGGACGACCCTATAGTCGTCGGACATGTCTGCGGCTGGCCAACCTAGTCCCGGGCCGTGGGGACGACCCTATAGTCGTCGGACAAGTCGGCGGCGGGCCAACCTAGTCCCGGGGTCGTGGAGACGACCCTATAGACGTCGGACATGTCGGCGGCGGGCCAACCTAGTCCCGGGGTCGTGGGGACGACCCTATAGCCGTCGGACAAGTCGGCGGCGGGCCAACCTACTCCCGGGGTCGTGGGGACGACCCTATAGTCGTCGGAAAAGTCGGCGGCGGGCCAACCTAGACCCGGGGTCGTGGGGACGACCCTATAGTCGTCGGACATGTCGGCGGCAGGGCATCTTTGGCCCGTGGTCGCGGGGGCGACCCTATAGTCGTCGGACATGTCGGCGGCTGGCCAACCTAGTCCCGGGGTCGTGGAGACGACCCTATAGTCGTCGGACATGTCGGCGGCAGGGCATCTTTGGCCCGTGGTCGCGGGGACGACCCTATAGTCGTCGGACATGACGGTGGCGGGCCAATCTTGTCCCGGGGTCGTGGGGACGACCCTATAGTCGTCGGACATGTGTGCGGCTGGCCAACCTAGTCCCGGGCCGTGGGGACGACCCTATAGTCGTCGGACAAGTCGGCGGCGGGCCAACCTAGTCCCGGGGTCGTGGAGACGACCCTATAGACGTCGGACATGTCGGCGGCGGGCCAACCTAGTCCCGGGGTCGTGGGGACGACCCTATAGCCGTCGGACAAGTCGGCGGCGGGCCACCCTACTCCCGGGGTCGTGGGGACGACCCTATAGCCGTCGGACAAGTCGGCGGCGGGCCACCCTAGTCCCGGGGTCGTGGGGACGACCCTATAGTCGTCGGACATGTCGGCGGCAGGGCAACTTTGGCCCGTGGTCGTGGGGACGACCCCATAGTCGTCGGACATGTCGGCGGCTGGCCAACCTAGTCCCGTGGTCGTGGGGACGACCCTATAGTCGTCGGACATTTCGGCGGCGGGCCAACGTATGCCCAGGGTCGTAGGCACGAACCTATATTCGTCGGACATGACGTTGGCGGGCCAATCTAGTCCCGGGGTCGTGGAGACGACCCTATAGTCGTCGGACATGTCGGCGGCTGGCCAGCTTTGGCCCGTGGTCGTGGGGACGACCGTATAGTCGTCGGAAATGTCGGCGGCTGGCCAACCTAGTCCCGGGGTCGTGGAGACGACCCTATAGTCGTCGGACATGTCGGCGGCTGGCCAGCTTTGGCCCGTGGTCGTGGGGACGACCCTATTGTCGTCGGACATGACGGTGGCGGGCCAATCTAGTCCCGGGGTCGTGCGGACGACCCTATAGTCGTCGGACATGTCGGCGGCAGGGCAACTTTGGCCCGTGGTCGTGGGGGCGACCCTATAGTCGTCGGACATGTCGGCGGCTGGCCAACCTAGTCCCGGGGTCGTGGAGACGACCCTATAGTCGTCGGACATGTCGGCGGCAGGGCATCTTTGGCCCGTGGTCGCGGGGACGACCCTATAGTCGTCGGACATGACGGTGGCGGGCCAATCTTGTCCCGGGGTCGTGGGGACGACCCTATAGTCGTCGGACATGTGTGCGGCTGGCCAACCTAGTCCCGGGCCGTGGGGACGACCCTATAGTCGTCGGACAAGTCGGCGGCGGGCCAACCTAGTCCCGGGGTCGTGGAGACGACCCTATAGACGTCGGACATGTCGGCGGCGGGCCAACCTAGTCCCGGGGTCGTGGGGACGACCCTATAGCCGTCGGACAAGTCGGCGGCGGGCCACCCTAGTCCCGGGGTCGTGGGGACGACCCTATAGTCGTCGGACATGTCGGCGGCAGGGCAACTTTGGCCCGTGGTCGTGGGGACGACCCTATAGTCGTCGGACATGTCGGCGGCTGGCCAACCTAGTCCCGTGGTCGTGGGGACGACCCTATAGTCGTCGGACATTTCGGCGGCGGGCCAACGTATGCCCAGGGTCGTAGGCACGAACCTATATTCGTCGGACATGACGTTGGCGGGCCAATCTAGTCCCGGGGTCGTGGAGACGACCCTATAGTCGTCGGACGTGTCGGCGGCTGGCCAGCTTTGGCCCGTGGTCGTGGGGACGACCGTATAGTCGTCGGACATGTCGGCGGCTGGCCAACCTAGTCCCGGGGTCGTGGAGACGACCCTATAGTCGTCGGACATGTCGGCGGCTGGCCAGCTTTGGCCCGTGGTCGTGGGGACGACCCTATTGTCGTCGGACATGACGGTGGCGGGCCAACCTAGTCCCGGGGTCGTGCGGACGACCCTATAGGCGTCGGACATGTCGGCGGCAGGTCAACTTTGGCCCGTGGTCGTGGGGACGACCCTATAGTCGTCGGATATGTCGGAGGCTGGCCAACCTAGTCCCGGGGTCGTGGGGACGACCCTATAGTCGTCGGACATGTCGGCGGCAGGCCAAGTTTGGCCCGCGGTCGTAGGGACGACCCTATAGTCGTCGGACATGTCGGCGGCAGGGCAACTTTGGCCCGTGGTCGTGGGGGCGACCCTATAGTCGTCGGATATGCCGGCGGCTGGCCAACCTAGTCCCGGGGTCGTGGAGACGACCCTATAGTCGTCGGACATGTCGGCGGCAGGGCATCTTTGGCCCGTGGTCGCGGGGACGACCCTATAGTCGTCGGACATGACGGTGGCGGGCCAATCTTGTCCCGGGGTCGTGGGGACGACCCTATAGTCGTCGGACATGTCTGCGGCTGGCCAACCTAGTCCCGGGCCGTGGGGACGACCCTATAGTCGTCGGACAAGTCGGCGGCGGGCCAACCTAGTCCCGGGGTCGTGGAGACGACCCTATAGACGTCGGACATGTCGGCGGCGGGCCAACCTAGTCCCGGGGTCGTGGGGACGACCCTATAGCCGTCGGACAAGTCGGCGGCGGGCCAACCTACTCCCGGGGTCGTGGGGACGACCCTATAGTCGTCGGAAAAGTCGGCGGCGGGCCAACCTAGACCCGGGGTCGTGGGGACGACCCTATAGTCGTCGGACATGTCGGCGGCAGGGCAACTTTGGCCCGTGGTCGTGGGGGCGACCCTATAGTCGTCGGACATGACGGTGGCGGGCCAATCTAGTCCCGGGGTCGTGGGGACGACCCTATAGTCGTCGGACATGTCTGCGGCTGGCCAACCTAGTCCCGGGCCGTGGGGACGACCCTATAGTCGTCGGACAAGTCGGCGGCGGGCCAACCTAGTCCCGGGGTCGTGGAGACGACCCTATAGACGTCGGACATGTCGGCGGCGGGCCAACCTAGTCCCGGGGTCGTGGGGACGACCCTATAGTCGTCGGACAAGTCGGCGGCGGGCCAACCTAGTCCCGGGGTCGTGGGGACGACCCTATAGCCGTCGGACAAGTCGGCGGCGGGCCAACCTACTCCCGGGGTCGTGCGGACGACCCTATAGTCGTCGGACAAGTCGGCGGCGGGCCAACCTAGTCGCGGGATCGTGGGGACGACCCTATAGTCGTCGGACATGTCGGCGGCGGGCCAACCTAGTCCCGGGGTCGTGGAGGCGACCCTATAGTCGTCGGACAAGTCGGCGGCGGGCCAACCTAGTCCCGGGGTCGTGGGGACGACCCTATAGGCGTCGGACATGTTGGCGGCTGGCCAGCTTTGGCCCGGGGTCGTGGGGACGACCCTATAGTCGTCGGACATGCCTGCGGCTGGCCAACCTAGTCCCGGGCCGTGGGGACGACCCTATAGTCGTCGGACAAGTCGGCGTCGGGCCAACCTAGTCCCGGGGTCGTGGAGACGACCCTATAGACGTCGGACATGTCGGCGGCGGGCCAACCTAGTCCCGGGGTCGTGGGGACGACCCTATAGTCGTCGGACATGTCGGCGGCAGGGCATCTTTGGCCCGTGGTCGCGGGGACGACCCAAAGTCGTCGGACATGTCGGCGGCTGGACAACCTGGTCCCGGGGTCGTGGAGACGACCCTATAGTCGTCGGACAAGTCGGCGGCGGGCCAACCTAGTCCCGGGGTCGTGGGGACGACCCTATAGGCGTCGGACATGTTGGCGGCTGGCCAGCTTTGGCCCGGGGTCGTGGGGACGACCCTATAGTCGTCGGACATGTCTGCGGCTGGCCAACCTAGTCCCGGGCCGTGGGGACGACCCTATAGTCGTCGGACAAGTCGGCGTCGGGCCAACCTAGTCCCGGGGTCGTGGAGACGACCCTATAGACGTCGGACATGTCGGCGGCGGGCCAACCTAGTCCCGGGGTCGTGGGGACGACCCTATAGTCGTCGGACATGTCGGCGGCAGGGCATCTTTGGCCCGTGGTCGCGGGGACGACCCTATAGTCGTCGGACATGTCGGCGGCTGGCCAACCTAGTCCCGGGGTCGTGGAGACGACCCTATAGTCGTCGGACAAGTCGGCGGCGGGCCAACCTAGTCCCGGGGTCGTGGGGACGACCCTATAGCCGTCGGACAAGTCGGCGGCGGGCCAACCTACTCCCGGGGTCGTGGGGACGACCCTATAGTCGTCGGAAAAGTCGGCGGCGGGCCAGCCTAGACCCGGGGTCGTGGGGACGACCCTATAGTCGTCGGACATGTCGGCGGCAGGGCATCTTTGGCCCGTGGTCGCGGGAACGACCCTATAGTCGTCGGACATGTCGGCGGCTGGCCAACCTAGTCCCGGGGTCGTGGAGACGACCCTATAGTCGTCGGACAAGTCGGCGGCGGGCCAACCTAGTCCCGGGGTCGTGGGTACGACCCTATAGTCGTCGGACAAGTCGGCGGCGGGCCAACCTAGTCCCGGGGTCGTGGAGACGACCCTATAGTCGTCGGACAAGTCGGCGGCGGGGCAACCTAGTCCCGGGGTCGTGGAGACGACCCTATAGACGTCGGACATGTCGGCGGCAGGGCATCTTTGGCCCGTGGTCAAGGGGACGACCCTATAGTCGTCGGACATGTCGGCGGCTGGCCAACCTAGTCCCGGGGTCGTGGAGACGACCCTATAGTCGTCGGACAAGTCGGCGGCGGGCCAACCTAGTCCCGGGGTCGTGGGGACGACCCTATAGTCGTCGGACATGTCGGCGGCGGGACAACGTATGCCCAGGGTCGTAGGCACGAACCTATATTCGTCGGACATGACGGTGGCGGGCCAACCTAGTCCCGGGGTCGTGGAGACGACCCTATAGACGTCGGACATGTCGGCGGCGGGCCAACCTAGTCCCGGGGTCGTGGGGACGACCCTATAGTCGTCGGACATGTCGGCGGCAGGGCATCTTTGGCCCGTGGTCGCGGGGGACGACCCTATAGTCGTCGGACATGTCGGCGGCTGGCCAACCTAGTCCCGGGGTCGTGGAGACGACCCTATAGTCGTCGGACATGTCGGCGGCTGGCCAACATTGGCCCGGGTCGTGGGGACGACCCTATAGTCGTCGGACATGTCGGCGGCGGGCCGACCTAGTCCCGGGGTCGTGGGGACGACCCTATAGTCATCGGACATGTCGGCGGCTTGCCAACCTAGTCCCGGGGTGGTAGGGACGACCCTATAGTCGTCAGACAAGTCGGCGGCGGGCCAATCTAGTCCCGGGGTCGTGGGGACGACCCTATAGTCGTCGGACATGTCTGCGGCTGGCCAACCTAGTCCCGGGGTCGTGGGGACGACTCTATAGTCGTCGGACAAGTCGGCGGCGGGCCAACCTAGTCCCGGGGTCGTGGAGACGAACCTATAGACGTCGGACATGTCGGCGGCGGGCCAACCTAGTCCCGGGGTCGTGGGGACGACCCTATAGTCGTCGGACATGACGGTGGCGGGCCAATCTAGTCCCGGGGTCGTGGGGACGACCCTATAGTCGTCGGACATGTCTGCGGCTGGCCAACCTAGTCCCGGGTCGTGGGGACGACCCTATAGTCGGCGGACATGTCGGCGGCTGGGCAACATTGGCCCGTGGTCGTGGAGACGACCCTATAGTCATCGGACATGACGGTGCCGGGGCAATCTAGCCCCGGGGTCGTGGGAACGACCCTATATTCTTCGGACATGTCGGCGGCGGGCCAACCTAGACCCGGGGTCGTGGGGACGACCCTATAGTCGTCGGACATGTCGGCGGCAGGGCAACTTTGGCCCGTGGTCGTGGGGGCGACCCTATAGTCGTCGGACATGACGGTGGCGGGCCAATCTAGTCCCGGGGTCGTGGGGACGACCCTATAGTCGTCGGACATGTCTGCGGCTGGCCAACCTAGTCCCGGGTCGTGGGGACGACCCTATAGTCGTTGGACATGTTTGCGGCTGGGCAACTTTGGCCCGCGGTCGTGGGGACAACCCTATAGTCGTCGGACATGTCGGCGGCTGGCCAACATTGGCCCGGGTCGTGGGGACGACCCTATAGTCATCGGACATGACGGTGCCGGGGCAATCTAGCCCCGGGGTCGTGGGAACGACCCTATATTCTTCGGACATGTCGGCGGCGGGCCAACATAGTCCCGGGGTCGTGGGGACGACCCTATAGTCGTCGGACATGTCGGCGGCTGGCCAGCTTTGGCCCGGGGTCGTGGGGACGACCCTATAGTCGTCGGACATGTCGGCGGCAGGGCAACTTTGGCCCGTGGTCGTGGGGGCGACCCTATAGTCGTCGGACATGTCGGCGGCTGGCCAACCTAGTCCCGGGGTCGTGGAGACGACCCTATAGTCGTCGGACATGTCGGCGGCAGGGCATCTTTGGCCCGTGGTCGCGGGGACGACCCTATAGTCGTCGGACATGACGGTGGCGGGCCAATCTTGTCCCGGGGTCGTGGGGACGACCCTATAGTCGTCGGACATGTGTGCGGCTGGCCAACCTAGTCCCGGGCCGTGGGGACGACCCTATAGTCGTCGGACAAGTCGGCGGCGGGCCAACCTAGTCCCGGGGTCGTGGAGACGACCCTATAGACGTCGGACATGTCGGCGGCGGGCCAACCTAGTCCCGGGGTCGTGGGGACGACCCTATAGCAGTCGGACAAGTCGGCGGCGGGCCACCCTACTCCCGGGGTCGTGGGGACGACCCTATAGTCGTCGGAAAAGTCGGCGGCGGGCCAACCTAGACCCGGGGTCGTGGAGACGACCCTATAGTCGTCGGACATGTCGGCGGCAGGGCATCTTTGGCCCGTGGTCGCGGGGACGACCCTATAGTCGTCGGACATGACGGTGGCGGGCCAATCTTGTCCCGGGGTCGTGGGGTCGACCCTATAGTCGTCGGACATGTCTGCGGCTGGCCAACCTAGTCCCGGGCCGTGGGGACGACCCTATAGTCGTCGGACAAGTCGGCGGCGGGCCAACCTAGTCCCGGGGTCGTGGAGACGACCCTATAGACGTCGGACATGTCTGCGGCTGGCCAACCTAGTCCCGGGCCGTGGGGACGACCCTATAGTCGTCGGACAAGTCGGCGGCGGGCCAACCTAGTCCAGGGGTCGTGGAGACGACCCTATAGACGTCGGACATGTCGTCGGCGGGCCAACCTAGTCCCGTGGTCGTGGGGACGACCCTATAGTCGTCGGACATGTCGGCGGCAGGGCATCTTTGGCCCGTGGTCGCGGGGACGACCCTATAGTCGTCGGACATGACGGTGGCGGGCCAATCTTGTCCCGGGGTCGTGGGAACGACCCTATAGTCGTCGGATATGTCCGCGGCTGGGCAACTTTGGCCAGTGGTCGTGGGGACGACCCTATAGTCGTCGGACATGTCGGCGGCTGCGCAACTTTGGCCAGTGGTCGTGGGGACGACCCTATAGTCGTCGGACATGTCGGCGGCAGGGCAAATTTGGCCCATGGTCGTGGGGTCGACCCTATAGTCGTCGGACAAGTCGGCGGCTGGCCAACCTAGTCCTGTGGTCGTGGGGACGACCCCATAGTCGTCGGACATGACGGTGGCGGGCCAATCGAGTCCCGGGGTCGTGGGGACGACCCTATAGTCGTCGGATATGTCCGCGGCTGGGCAACTTTGGCCAGTGGTCGTGGGGACGACCCTATAGTCGTCGGACATGTCGGCGGCGGGCCAACCTAGTCCCGGGGTCGTGGGGACGACCCTATAGTCGTCGGACAAGTCGGCGGCGGCCAACCTAGTCCCGGGGTCGTGGGGACGACCCTATAGTCGTCGGACTTGTCGGCGGCTGGCCAACTTTGGCCCGGGGCGTGGGGACGACCCTATAGTCTACGGACATGTCGGCGGCGGGCCAACCTAGTCCCGGGGTCGTGGGGACGACCCTATAGTCGTCGGACATGTCGGCGGCAGGGCAACTTTGGCCCGTGGTCGTGGGGGCGACCCTATAGTCGTCGGACATGACGGTGGCGGGCCAATCTAGTCCCGGGGTCGTGGGGACGACCCTATAGTCCTCGGACATGTCGGCGGCGGGCCAACCTAGTCCAGGGGTCGTGGAGACGACCCTATAGACGTCGGACATGTCGTCGGCGGGCCAACCTAGTCCCGTGGTCGTGGGGACGACCCTATAGTCGTCGGACATGTCGGCGGCAGGGCATCTTTGTCCCGTGGTCGCAGGGACGACCCTATAGTCGTCGGACATGACGGTGGCGGGCCAATCTTGTCCCGGGGTCGTGGGAACGACCCTATAGTCGTCGGATATGTCCGCGGCTGGGCAACTTTGGCCAGTGGTCGTGGGGACGACCCTATAGTCGTCGGACATGTCGGCGGCGCGCCAACCTAGTCCCGGGGTCGTGGGGACGACCCTATAGACGTCGGACATGTCGGCGGCGGGCCAATCTAGTCCCTGGGTCGTGGGGACGACCCTATAGTCGTCGGACTTGTCGGCGGCTGGCCAACTTTGGCCCGGGGCGTGGGGACGACCCTATAGTCTACGGACATGTCGGCGGCGGGCCAACCTAGTCCCGGGGTCGTGGGGACGACCCTATAGTCGTCGGACATGTCGGCGGCTGGCCAACTTTGGACCGGGGCGTGGGGACGACCCTATAGTCGTCGGACATGTCGGCGGCGGGCCAATCTAGTCCCGGGGTCGTGGGGACGACCCTATAGACGTCGGACATGTCGGCGGCGGGCCAATATAGTCCCTGGGTCGTGGGGACGACCCTATAGTCGTCGGACTTGTCGGCGGCTCGCCAACTTTGGCCCGGGGCGTGGGGACGACCCTATAGTCTACGGACATGTCGGCGGCGGGCCAACCTAGTCCCGGGGTCGTGGGGACGACCCTATAGTCGTCGGACATGTCGGCGGCTGGCCGACCTAGTCCCGGGGTCGTGGGGACGACTCTATAGTCGTCGGACAAGTCGGCGGCGGGCCAACCTAGTCCCGGGGTCGTGGAGACGAACCTATAGACGTCGGACATGTCGGCGGCGGGCCAACCTAGTCCCGGGGTCGTGGGGACGACCCTATAGTCGTCGGACATGACGGTGGCGGGCCAATCTAGTCCCGGGGTCGTGGGGACGACCCTATAGTCGTCGGACATGTCTGCGGCTGGCCAACCTAGTCCCGGGGTCGTGGGGACGACCCTATAGTCGTCGGACATGTCGGCGGCTGGCCGACCTAGTCCCGGGGTCGTGGGGACGACTCTATAGTCGTCGGACAAGTCGGCGGCGGGCCAACCTAGTCCCGGGGTCGTGGAGACGAACCTATAGACGTCGGACATGTCGGCGGCGGGCCACCCTACTCCCGGGGTCGTGGGGACGACCCTATAGTCGTCGGAAAAGTCGGCGGCGGGCCAACCTAGACCCGGGGTCGTGGAGACGACCCTATAGTCGTCGGACATGTCGGCGGCAGGGCATCTTTGGCCCGTGGTCGCGGGGACGACCCTATAGTCGTCGGACATGACGGTGGCGGGCCAATCTTGTCCCGGGGTCGTGGGGTCGACCCTATAGTCGTCGGACATGTCTGCGGCTGGCCAACCTAGTCCCGGGCCGTGGGGACGACCCTATAGTCGTCGGACAAGTCGGCGGCGGGCCAACCTAGTCCCGGGGTCGTGGAGACGACCCTATAGACGTCGGACATGTCTGCGGCTGGCCAACCTAGTCCCGGGCCGTGGGGACGACCCTATAGTCGTCGGACAAGTCGGCGGCGGGCCAACCTAGTCCAGGGGTCGTGGAGACGACCCTATAGACGTCGGACATGTCGTCGGCGGGCCAACCTAGTCCCGTGGTCGTGGGGACGACCCTATAGTCGTCGGACATGTCGGCGGCAGGGCATCTTTGGCCCGTGGTCGCGGGGACGACCCTATAGTCGTCGGACATGACGGTGGCGGGCCAATCTTGTCCCGGGGTCGTGGGAACGACCCTATAGTCGTCGGATATGTCCGCGGCTGGGCAACTTTGGCCAGTGGTCGTGGGGACGACCCTATAGTCGTCGGACATGTCGGCGGCTGCGCAACTTTGGCCAGTGGTCGTGGGGACGACCCTATAGTCGTCGGACATGTCGGCGGCAGGGCAAATTTGGCCCATGGTCGTGGGGTCGACCCTATAGTCGTCGGACAAGTCGGCGGCTGGCCAACCTAGTCCTGTGGTCGTGGGGACGACCCCATAGTCGTCGGACATGACGGTGGCGGGCCAATCGAGTCCCGGGGTCGTGGGGACGACCCTATAGTCGTCGGATATGTCCGCGGCTGGGCAACTTTGGCCAGTGGTCGTGGGGACGACCCTATAGTCGTCGGACATGTCGGCGGCGGGCCAACCTAGTCCCGGGGTCGTGGGGACGACCCTATAGTCGTCGGACAAGTCGGCGGCGGCCAACCTAGTCCCGGGGTCGTGGGGACGACCCTATAGTCGTCGGACTTGTCGGCGGCTGGCCAACTTTGGCCCGGGGCGTGGGGACGACCCTATAGTCTACGGACATGTCGGCGGCGGGCCAACCTAGTCCCGGGGTCGTGGGGACGACCCTATAGTCGTCGGACATGTCGGCGGCAGGGCAACTTTGGCCCGTGGTCGTGGGGGCGACCCTATAGTCGTCGGACATGACGGTGGCGGGCCAATCTAGTCCCGGGGTCGTGGGGACGACCCTATAGTCCTCGGACATGTCGGCGGCGGGCCAACCTAGTCCAGGGGTCGTGGAGACGACCCTATAGACGTCGGACATGTCGTCGGCGGGCCAACCTAGTCCCGTGGTCGTGGGGACGACCCTATAGTCGTCGGACATGTCGGCGGCAGGGCATCTTTGTCCCGTGGTCGCAGGGACGACCCTATAGTCGTCGGACATGACGGTGGCGGGCCAATCTTGTCCCGGGGTCGTGGGAACGACCCTATAGTCGTCGGATATGTCCGCGGCTGGGCAACTTTGGCCAGTGGTCGTGGGGACGACCCTATAGTCGTCGGACATGTCGGCGGCGCGCCAACCTAGTCCCGGGGTCGTGGGGACGACCCTATAGACGTCGGACATGTCGGCGGCGGGCCAATCTAGTCCCTGGGTCGTGGGGACGACCCTATAGTCGTCGGACTTGTCGGCGGCTGGCCAACTTTGGCCCGGGGCGTGGGGACGACCCTATAGTCTACGGACATGTCGGCGGCGGGCCAACCTAGTCCCGGGGTCGTGGGGACGACCCTATAGTCGTCGGACATGTCGGCGGCTGGCCAACTTTGGACCGGGGCGTGGGGACGACCCTATAGTCGTCGGACATGTCGGCGGCGGGCCAATCTAGTCCCGGGGTCGTGGGGACGACCCTATAGACGTCGGACATGTCGGCGGCGGGCCAATATAGTCCCTGGGTCGTGGGGACGACCCTATAGTCGTCGGACTTGTCGGCGGCTCGCCAACTTTGGCCCGGGGCGTGGGGACGACCCTATAGTCTACGGACATGTCGGCGGCGGGCCAACCTAGTCCCGGGGTCGTGGGGACGACCCTATAGTCGTCGGACATGTCGGCGGCTGGCCGACCTAGTCCCGGGGTCGTGGGGACGACTCTATAGTCGTCGGACAAGTCGGCGGCGGGCCAACCTAGTCCCGGGGTCGTGGAGACGAACCTATAGACGTCGGACATGTCGGCGGCGGGCCAACCTAGTCCCGGGGTCGTGGGGACGACCCTATAGTCGTCGGACATGACGGTGGCGGGCCAATCTAGTCCCGGGGTCGTGGGGACGACCCTATAGTCGTCGGACATGTCTGCGGCTGGCCAACCTAGTCCCGGGTCGTGGGGACGACCCTATAGTCGGCGGACATGTCGGCGGCTGGGCAACATTGGCCCGTGGTCGTGGAGACGACCCTATAGTCGTCGGACATGACGGTGCCGGGGCAATCTAGCCCCGGGGTCGTGGGAACGACCCTATATTCTTCGGACATGTCGGCGGCGGGCCAACCTAGACCCGGGGTCGTGGGGACGACCCTATAGTCGTCGGACATGTCGGCGGCAGGACAACTTTGGCCCGTGGTCGTGGGGGCGACCCTATAGTCGTCGGACATGACGGTGGCGGGCCAATCTAGTCCCGGGGTCGTGGGGACGACCCTATAGTCGTCGGACATGTCTGCGGCTGGCCAACCTAGTCCCGGGCCGTGGGGACGACCCTATAGTCGTCGGACAAGTCGGCGGCGGGCCAACCTAGTCCAGGGGTCGTGGAGACGACCCTATAGTCGTCGGACATGTCGGCGGCAGGGCATCTTTGGCCCGGGGTCGTGGGGACGACCCTATAGTCGTCGGATATGTCCGCGGCTGGGCAACTTTGGCCAGTGGTCGTGGGGACGACCCTATAGTCGTCGGACATGTCGGCGGCGGGCCAACCTAGTCCCGGGGTCGTGGGGACGACCCTATAGTCGTCGGACAAGTCGGCGGCGGCCAACCTAGTCCCGGGGTCGTGGGGACGACCCTATAGTCGTCGGACTTGTCGGCGGCTGGCCAACTTTGGCCCGGGGCGTGGGGACGACCCTATAGTCTACGGACATGTCGGCGGCGGGCCAACCTAGTCCCGGGGTCGTGGGGACGACCCTATAGTCGTCGGACATGTCGGCGGCAGGGCAACTTTGGCCCGTGGTCGTGGGGGCGACCCTATAGTCGTCGGACATGACGGTGGCGGGCCAATCTAGTCCCGGGGTCGTGGGGACGACCCTATAGTCGTCGGACATGTCTGCGGCTGGCCAACCTAGTCCCGGGCCGTGGGGACGACCCTATAGTCGTCGGACAAGTCGGCGGCGGGCCAACCTAGTCCAGGGGTCGTGGAGACGACCCTATAGACGTCGGACATGTCGTCGGCGGGCCAACCTAGTCCCGTGGTCGTGGGGACGACCCTATAGTCGTCGGACATGTCGGCGGCAGGGCATCTTTGGCCCGTGGTCGCGGGGACGACCCTATAGTCGTCGGACATGACGGTGGCGGGCCAATCTTGTCCCGGGGTCGTGGGAACGACCCTATAGTCGTCGGATATGTCCGCGGCTGGGCAACTTTGGCCAGTGGTCGTGGGGACGACCCTATAGTCGTCGGACATGTCGGCGGCGCGCCAACCTAGTCCCGGGGTCGTGGGGACGACCCTATAGACGTCGGACATGTCGGCGGCGGGCCAATCTAGTCCCTGGGTCGTGGGGACGACCCTATAGTCGTCGGACTTGTCGGCGTCTGGCCAACTTTGGCCCGGGGCGTGGGGACGACCCTATAGTCTACGGACATGTCGGCGGCGGGCCAACCTAGTCCCGGGGTCGTGGGGACGACCCTATAGTCGTCGGACATGTCGGCGGCTGGCCAACTTTGGACCGGGGCGTGGGGACGACCCTATAGTCGTCGGACATGTCGGCGGCGGGCCAATCTAGTCCCGGGGTCGTGGGGACGACCCTATAGACGTCGGACATGTCGGCGGCGGGCCAATATAGTCCCTGGGTCGTGGGGACGACCCTATAGTCGTCAGACTTGTCGGCGGCTGGCCAACTTTGGCCCGGGGCGTGGGGACGACCCTATAGTCTACGGACATGTCGGCGGCGGGCCAACTTAGTCCCGGGGTCGTGGGGACGACCCTATAGTCGTCGGACATGTCGGCGGCTGGCCAACTTTGGACCGGGGCGTGGGGACGACCCTATAGTCGTCGGACATGTCGGCGGCGGGCCAACCTAGTCCCGGGGTCGTGGGGACGACCCTATAGTCGTCGGACATGTCGGCGGCAGGGCAACTTTGGCCCGTGGTCGTGGGGACGACCCTATAGTCGTCGGACATGTCGGCGGCTGGCCAACCTAGTCCCGGGGTCGTGGAGACAACCCTATAGTCGTCGGACAAGTCGGCGGCGGGCGAACCTAGTCCCGGGGTCGTGGAGACGGCCCTATAGTCGTCGGACATATCGGCGGCGGGCCAACCTAGTCCCGGGGTCGTGGGGACGACCCTATAGTCGTCGGACATGTTGGCGTCTGGCCAGCATTGGTCCGGGGTCGTGGGGACGACCCTATAGTCGTCGGACATGTCGGCGGCAGGGCAACTTTGGCCCGTGGTCGTGGGGACGACCCTATAGTCGTCGGACATGTCGGCGGCTGGCCAACCTAGTCCCGGGGTCGTGGAGAAGACCCTATAGTCGTCGGACAAGTCGGCGGCGGGCCAACCTAGTCCCGGGGTCGTGGAGACGGCCCTATATTCGTCGGACATGTCGGCGGCGGGCCAACCCAGTCCCGGGGTCGTGGGGACGACCCTATAGTCGTCGGACATGTTGGCGTCTGGCCAGCTTTGGTCCGGGGTCGTGGGGACGACCCTATAGTCGTCGGACATGTCGGCGGCCGGGCAACTTTGGCCCGTGGTCGTGGGGACGACCCTATAGTCGTCGGACATGTCGGCGGCTGGCCAACCTAGTCCCGGGGTCGTGGAGACGACCCTATAGTCGTCGGACAAGTCGGCGGCGGGCCAACCTAGTCCCGGGGTCGTGGGGACGACCCTATAGTCGTCGGACATGTCGGCGGCAGGGCAACTTTGGCCCGTGGTCGTGGGGACGACCCTATAGTCGTCGGACATGTCGGCGGCTGGCCAACCTAGTCCCGGGGTCGTGGAGACGACCCTATAGTCGTCGAACAAGTCGGCGGCGGGCCAACCCAGTCCCGGGGTCGTGGGGACGACCCTATAGTCGTCGGACATGTTGGCGTCTGGCCAGCTTTGGTCCGGGGTCGTGGGGACGACCCTATAGTCGTCGGACATGTCGGCGGCCGGGCAACTTTGGCCCGTGGTCGTGGGGACGACCCTATAGTCGTCGGACATGTCGGCGGCTGGCCAACCTAGTCCCGGGGTCGTGGAGACGACCCTATAGTCGTCGGACAAGTCAGCGGCGGGCCAACCTAGTCCCGGGGTCGTGGGGACGACCCTATAGTCGTCGGACATGACGGTGCCGGGGCAATCTAGCCCCGGGGTCGTGGGAACGACCCTATATTCTTCGGACATGTCGGCGGCGGGCCAACCTAGACCCGGGGTCGTGGGGACGACCCTATAGTCGTCGGACATGTCGGCGGCAGGACAACTTTGGCCCGTGGTCGTGGGGGCGACCCTATAGTCGTCGGACATGACGGTGGCGGGCCAATCTAGTCCCGGGGTCGTGGGGACGACCCTATAGTCGTCGGACATGTCTGCGGCTGGCCAACCTAGTCCCGGGCCGTGGGGACGACCCTATAGTCGTCGGACAAGTCGGCGGCGGGCCAATCTAGTCCCGGGGTCGTGGGGACGACCCTATAGTCGTCGGACATGACGGTGACGGGCCAATCTAGTCCCGGCGTCGTGGGTACGAACCTATACTCGTCGGACATGACGGTGGCGGGCCAATCTAGTCCCGGGGTCGTGGGGACGAACCTATAGTCGTCGGATATGTTGGTGGCGGGCCAATCTAGTCCCGGGATCGTGGGGACGACCCTATAGTCGTCGGACAAGTCGGCGGCAGGCCAACCTTGTCCCGTGGTCGTGGCGACGACCGTATAGTCGTCGAACATGTCGGCGGCTGGCCAACCTAGTCCCGTGGTCGTAGGGACGACCCTATAGTCGTCGGACATGTCGGCGGCTGGCCAACCTAGTCCCGTGGTCGTGGGGACGACCCTATAGTCGTCGAAAATGTCGGCGGCTGGCCAACTTTGGCCCGTGGTCGTGGGGACGACACTATAGTCGTCGGACATGTTGGCGGCGGACCAAACTAGTCCCGGGGTCGTGGGGACGACCCTATAGTCGTCGGACATGTTGGCGTCTGGCCAGCTTTGGTCCGGGGTCGTGGGGACGACCCTTAAGTCGTCGGACATGTCGGCGGCAGGGCAACTTTGGCCCGTGGTCGTGGGGACGACCCTATAGTCGTCGGACATGTCGGCGGCAGGGCAACTTTGGCCCATGGTCGTGGGGACGACCTTATAGTCGTCGGACATGTCGGCGGCTGGCCAACCTAG